>MCFC01000004.1:0-398968 GCA_002105065.1 Naematelia encephala
ATGAGCAGACTCGCCGTTGCAGCTGTTGTCGCAGGACATGGCATCGGTAAATCTGACGAGGATAGCTACCGTCTGCTCAAGATGTACTTACTCGTCGGTGCACCTCGACTGAAAGCCCTTTCAAGCACTTGCTTGCCCTCTGAGAATCGTCCAAGAGCCTGACAGCACCGGCCACGATCATACCGCATGCACTACAGCCTCTGCAGTTGCTTGCCCTTTGCCTGCCAGCTCACAGTACCGTCCGCAGAATCTCGAGCAAGGTGTAGGCGGAGTATGTCTGTTTCGCCTGTACAAGCAGAGGCGAGAACGTGCAGGCATTCATGGTCGATTTCGGTCGGGGACAGAGAGAGTACCATAATCGAGCAAAGAAGAGAGCTGTTGTCGGGGGAGAGGATAGGGATAGATGACGGAGGCGATTGACCAGGTGAGATTGGGATGGCCTAGGCATTATGTTTGAGTCTCCGCTGAGACTGCCAAGATCGCCTTCAGCTTGGCGAGCTCTTGCTCTTTGGTATAAGCTCTTTGTTTGAATAATATTCAATCAACGCGAACAACACCAGGGGAAGAACAACAACACGTGGTAATCATGACGTGTGATTTCCGTTGTTTGTTGATAAGGATTATCCCACGGAGGCGTGCGTGCAACAGAGAGACGTGTCGAAGCTAGTCAAGAGAGACAACTTTGCAGAGTTTTGCCATCCATCTATCAATCCGTTGCAGCTCTATCACCATGAACGTGAGGCTTCAGCTAGCATTTGGATAGAATTGAGAGCTGACGAAAGTACAAACAGCCTGGATCTCAACCTTATCCCAACGTTTCTCCGTATCCTACCTCCGCGCCGGGAGTTCAAACAAATGGTCCTCCCACTGCTGGACCTGGCGCAGGTTTCCCACCTCGTTCCGGTCTCGCAGGTATGCAACCTCACTCATTATCGTCAACACCTATCGGCCCGGGAAGCGGAGCAGGGTTACGTGGTGGTCTACCAGAAGAGAAGAATGTAGCACAGCTGGTTAGGGAAAACACCAACGTGTATGCTCGGCGGTTCCAGGCTCTTCTCGATAGAAGTACACCTCACGTTGCTGAACGCTGGATGTTCACTGGAGGAATATTCTTGCTCTTTGCGCTCAATGTCATCTTGAGACAAGGGGTGCGTACTGTCCTTTGGTCTGAAAAGTTTCCTTGTTGATGGGAGATATAATAGTGGTATATTGTTTGCTATGCTTTGGCAATCTATGCGCTCAACCTCTTTCTCGCTTTCTTGCAGCCACGTTTCGACCCATCGCTTGCAGAAGACCTGGCAGCGGACGAGGCAGAGGAGGGTGGACCTGGACTGCCAGGTGCTGGTAACTCAAAGTCGCCAAGCGGTCTTAGAGGACTCATGAATGGGTTTTCCAGCTCGAGTGAGGACGAGGAATTTAGACCATTCATTCGAAGACTACCTGGTAAGTTGGCTATACCTATTCAATCCCCAAAAACAACGGCAAAATACGCGTGGCTTGACCTCCAACTGTGATCTTGGTGTGGTTTATCGCGTCGCGGAATGCTGTCACTCGAACTGGAAAGCTGATATTGTGCAGAATTCAAATTCTGGTACTCTGCCACCAAAGCCACCGTTATCGCTCTCGCCTGCACCATCACCCGCGCAACTGATGTTCCCGTCTACTGGCCAATCCTACTCATCTACTTCCTCACCCTTTTCGGCTTGACCATGAGACGTCAGATTCAGTAAGTCTCCGTTGTCCTTCTTCAGCTTCCGACATCCCATTGATGTATGTTTACAATCTTTCTCAGACACATGATCAAATATCGTTATGTCCCCTTTGATCTGGGCAAGAAAACGCGTTATGGTAGGAAGTAAGCATGTAGGCGGACGGGAAGACATAGAATACAAGGCGATGCATCTTTTATCTGTCTGTCAGGCCGGGGAAATCAGATTCTACAACGTCCGGCGGTCGGTCATCACTCGTACAATGCAGCCTACGCCAGCAACTTCTGTCAACTGGTTCCAATATCAGCGCTAGTTGTCTTTGTTCTGCTTTTGGGAAGAGGACGAGACATACTTTCTCATGCCATGTCAATAACACTGAACCGCTCACATCCCCGCCGTGCCCTTCTGTCCCCATTGCCTTGGAAGCGCATCAGCTTTTTGTGCTTTTCGTGACTATAATTCACAGTCAGTAAAAGGGACTGACCTTGTAAAGATAGGCCATGAGGTGATCCTGTTGTTCTGGATCTAGGTTCTTGAGATGATTAGGAATTTCCGCAGTCCGTGTAGAATTGAGGATAAGCAAGACAGCAGAGCTCGTCAAATTCTTGATAATGAAACAGCATTATCAGCTTCGTTATACCATACATTCACTGGATGTTTGGGTTAAACTGACCTTTGCTTCATCGACACCATCACCATATGGTGGGTCTGTAAGAATGAGATTCAACGCTCCGGCGATATCACCTCTAAATCCGTCAGCTTCAAGACAAGAAACAAGAAATGTCCTCTGTGATCCCTAGAGTGTGATGGCAGGAGAAAAAAAGACTTACTTTGATACCAAACCTCTCACTTCTCCAGACTTTGCTTTAGCATCTGATAATGCCCCAGCAGGACCACGGGGTCTGGGTCAAATAGATCTGAAGGAAGAAGCACGTCTTCTTCCAACGCATCGATGTCGATCTTGCGAAATGCGTATTCGGACATTCTGTACCGATTGTAGCTGGCAGTATCAGACTGATCAGAGGCCGAGTTGAACGAGATACAAACGATGATGGAAGGGAATACACATAGGCTGGGGACGCCGAAGGATAAGTAGGGGGAACAAATAAATGGTGGAGGTTCTCCTCTTTGGCTTGGTTGGGTTTGTTGCTGTTGTTCGCTATGATTTTGTTTCTTGGACTTTCGATTTCTTCGAAGCATTATCTATTCTAAAATCTAAGGAGTCAGATAGGGAATAAGAGATAGATACGAGGGTAGGGACTTTATTCGACCCAGTCTCACCATCATGGCCAAGTCAAAGAACGCCAACCCAGCCGACGCATACCGTGAGTTGAATATTCACTTCTTAGAGAGAGAGGTGCTTCGACATGAGCTGACCCATATTAGGCAAGGCGCTCAAGGCGAAAGAGGTGAAAAAGGTAAGTAAGCTGAACTTCTATAGTACTTGGCTGAAACAAGTAGAATAAAGAAGCAAGAAAGCAAGCGAGGGAATCACAGACTATCAAGCAGGATACTCGAGGTGAGCTACTTATTAGACACTACAAGTGTAGATCGCTGAGTGGGGTACACAGATATCGAACGCGAGATTAAAAGCTTGAAGGATGCTGGTAAGTATACCCTATCATCAATCACTAGTCTAATCTCATGTTCAGAACGACAAAAACCACTCTCAGCATTTGACGCTGAGCGACTGAAATCTCTTAATACCGAACTTGCACATGTCATTAAAACGAAAGAAGCATATGTCAAAGCGCATCCTGAAGCTCGAGATCGAGTATTCAAGACTGGAGCGCATAGCGATCGACCTAAGCGAGATGGAGATGGAGACGAAGATGGAGAGGGGAAACAGGACATGAGTCACTTGTATGATGAGAATGGACGATTAAGAGATCCTACAAGGAGTATATACTTTGATCCAGTCTATAATCCTTGGGGTGTACCTCCTCCTGGAATGCCATATAGGGAACGTAGTGAGTTTCATTTCTCTATACCCATGGGTGTAAATAAAAAACAGACAAAAGTGCTGATTTTGGATATAATAGCACCTGAAGAAAGTGAGAGCGAAGAAGATAGTGAAGATGAAGATATCGTTATGCCGGAAGGACCACCACCTGGAGCAGACGATGACGACGAAGATAGCGATGATAGTGACGATATTCCATTACCAGAAGGACCACCACCACCGAAGCAGCTACCACCACCACCGCCTGTTCCGCCTGCTGGACCATCTGGTTGGGGTGCTGGTGCTCCACCATTACATTTACCTCCTCGACCACCATTTGGCGTGGCTCAACCTATGGGCATGCCACCCTTTCACGCTCAACCCCAAATGCCATTCCAACCCCAATCCCCAGCACAATATGGATTCCGGCCTCCTTCACATCGACCTCCTCGACCTCCTCCCAATGTCCAAGATCCTCTATCCGACGCGCCGACACAAACATATCAAGGCTATCGCGCAGCCAAGCATGACTTACCTGTCCGACCGTCTGCAGGCTCTTCCACTGCCACGGCAGAATCACCGGCCTCTTCTTCACTTCCTGCCAAACCTGCACCAAGTGCAGCATCTTTAGCCAGCGCGACGATCTCTGCCGCCCCTGTTCTCCGCGATCTGCGTAAAGAAGCAACAGCGTTCGTACCTCGAGGCGTTAAACGCAAGGCAGCCAGACCTACACCTGGAGGAGTTAGCGTGAATGCAGCGCCGGGTAGAGGCGAGGTGGACGAGGATGGGGACGAGAGGTTGCCAGGCAAGGAAAATGGGGGAGGATTGTTGGGTAAGCTGCAGGGCGTCATTGGCGATTTGAGGGATAGTGGCAGGGAGAAAGAGGGGAAGGCTGGTGCGGCCGATGATGATTATCAGCGATTCTTGGAGGGATTGGGAGAGTTGAGTTGAGATGTAGTGATATGCATCACGTAGTCAGGTCTTACTCTATTCACTGTAGTGCCAAGCAAAGTCCAACAGATTCATTGGTTTGATTCATCTAGGATGGAGGGTTCCGTTCAAGATCTCGGATGGGCCGAAACGAGATTTCTCGAGTCGCTTCTTCAGCCTGAATAACGAGCAAATCATAATTCTTTTCAGAAGTGTATCTCGCTCACAAAATGACTTCATTCGGTGAGGACTACCTTCTACTTACTAACATATGACAGCTGTCCATGAGTCATAAGGCAGAGAGAGAGCTGACAATACTTTAGTATTCGTAACTGGGAATGCTAACAAGTTGAAAGAGGTTAAAGCTATCTTGGCAGCAGGAGGAAGTGATATTCAAGTGACTTCTCAAGCTATAGATGGTATGTCTAATACTTTGATCCAATCCCCCTTGATCTGACTACTCTTCTTCTACTACTTGACCCCTCCCTTATTCCACCCCTCTTCCTAACCTTACTGCCCCCTCCCCTCCCCCTCCTACTTCCTCTCTTACCCTGACTCGTCTCTCGTCTCTCGTCTCTCTTTGTCTGATTAGTTGAATCTTATGGATGATGGACTAATCTCATATAGTCCCAGAAGTACAAGGATCAACACAAGAAGTAGCTATTGCGAAATGCAGAGCAGCTGCTGAAAAGGTAAAACTTTACTTTACACAGACTCAGATCGTATTGGATGCTCATGCCAAGATATAGCTTGGAACAGCTTGCGTGACTGAAGATACAGCGTTGTGTTTCGAAGCTCTAGACGGATTGCCGGGACCGTATATCAAGGATTTCATGGCTAAGATCGGACATGATGGTGAGTGATTCGTCATTTCACTCAACTATTTGCTTTGTCACCTCTCATACAACTATCTTTGTTTTGGATACTCGTACACTGCTCGTCATCTTTGGTCTAGCAAGACTAAGATAAGAAATGCGGGAATGGATACATGACTATGCTATGCTATGCTATACGTGACAATGGAGCTGATCTTTCTCCTCCTGCACAGGCCTCAACACCCTCCTTGACGGTTTCCCAACTCGCGCTGCAACGGCATTGTGCACATTCGCCTATTCACCTGGCCCATCACACGACCCAATCTTGTTCGAGGGTGCAACGCAGGGCACGATCGTTGCAGCTCGTGGGCCAACGCATTTCGGTTGGGATCCAATCTTCCAGCCTGACGAAGGAGGCGGAAAGACGTATGCGGAGATGCACGGATCGGAAAAGAATCTCATTTCTCATCGATATCGCGCTTTGGAAAAGTTGAGGGTGTATCTGAGTGAACAGGCGACAAAGGCATGATTGGACACATTCTGGATGGTTATTGAACAAATCCAAATGGGTCATATGACAAATGCGGGCGAGGGAAAAAGGGGGAACGAAAAACAAAACGCGCTTGGGTGAGGTCTGGGACTAATCCCAAATGTTATAGAGCAAGTTTAGATGGCTGTACTCCTGGAGGAGATGCCGATGGTTGGCGAGAAGTCGCCGTATGAGGGGATTGTAAAGGTGTTGAAGGAGTTGATGAAAGCGTCAAATCATGCTCGCGGAACAGCTCGAGCAGGCCGGGAACCGACTTGTGATGGGTGAACGACCGAGATAGAGTATCCACCTTCTAGAATCAGCTTTTTTAGATCTCTAGCCAAGAAATGCGAAGTATTTACAGCTCGTTCGTCATCTAGCAGCTTTTGGAGTTTTCTCAGACTCGTCTGATCTCCCGTATCCAGCCATTGCTTCCATGTATCCATCTTCTCCCTGTCAAGTGGCAATTTTGCCATGACCTTGAGCAGCCTATTCGCATTCTGATCCGTGTCTTCTGAACTCAGCACGTACGCCAAACCGTCTTGGTTCTCTTCTATCGCCGCCGCGACCTCTCCACCATTCTCCTCGATTTGCTCTGCCATCTCCCGCGGAGATTTTAGGCGCTGTGATGTTGGGCGTACACAGCGTAGTCGGACCCACTCTCTTCTTCTGACCCAGCCAGCCCAGCCCAACAAACCAGCATGACTACTCCATCCTCCTCGCTTGAACCAAGCATTGTATCTCCAGCCAGCCTCATCGGCGTTCGTTCTCATGTTGATCATCCAGGGAGTGATCCATTCCCAAGCTGGAGAAGGCGTTTGGAATGTTTCAAGATTATACAATGTTTTGATCGGCCTGTCAATAGGCTGTCCAGGGTTCGAGGACGCATTCTGCACAGGTCGAGTGGCTCGAGAAGGTGAAGACGATGAAGGCTCGGATATAGCCATAGAGGAAGCAGATGGGAGTGAGTGTGAGGGAACAGTGAATGCTGAAGGGTCTCTGGGGAGAAGTGTTTGAGATGAAAAGTACGCTTTGCCGAGGATGTATATACCTCTTTGATTCTCAAACAGTACTGCAGACCATTTGTCAGCTAGTTACCCTATACGAGCTACAGCTTGGTGAATTCACCATCCCAGACGAATTCCTGCTGTGCTCGTCCAAACTCGCCGTCGTCGTCAGAATCAAAGTCGGCCTCTTGCCCTGCTCTCAAGACCTTGACCTCTCCAGCCAAGTTCTTCTTGTAAGCCTCAATCTCAGCAGTCGCTACTCGCTCTAGTCGCTCCAGCTCCTCCCGCTCTCCATCCTCGTCAAGCTCGACACCCTTCCTATGTGCATATTGTCGGTACTTTGCCTTGACTGCGGATTTCCTTCCTGACAAAGTGTTGTAAACCGACGATTTCCGGCGTCGCGACGTTAGAGAAGCAGAGATGGCTGAAGTCTCCTCCGATGTTGTCTTGACAGTTTCAGGCTGAGGAGGTGCTGTAGAGTCGTAGTCGGGTATAGGTCTAGGCGAGGGCGTGCGGTCTCCAGGAGTGGTCATGACATCTATTCGAAGCTCGTTACAACTGCAAGCAGGCAAAAGGACGATGATTTACTCCAATATCACAAAAGTAGGAGCCGCAACCTTTTCTTTCTGATACTCCTATGAGGAGCAGGGAAGTCTTCTTGACTGATTGTTGACCAAGAGATCAAACAACAAAAGTAGATGATGAGATGAAATTTGCCTTTGGAATGTTGTGGTTTTGGCGGCAAAAACTCTTTATGACGTACATGTAGTGGATGTTGTTGACTTTTGCTTTTTCGTCGCGTACCCCCTCTTTGATACCTCTATTCTACCATCTCTGCACGTTGAACCTGATCACAGCCAGTACTATCCTCAAGGCGAGAGACTGGTCGGACCCGCCGGGATGGCGACGACGTTTGAGGTCGTCCCGGGCAAATCAGTCGGTGATTTCCAGCTAGGTCCGTTCGTTGGCCACCATGGACATCTGTGCTTTTGCGAGATACTGACAACTAGCAGGAGATTCGCTGTGGCATGTTCTCGACCTACTACGTACTCAGAAGACTCGATATCCGAAAATAGAGGTCTCATGGGATCCCGACGTACGTATATGTATACTCGTTGTTGAGGACTACAAGCTAAAATAAGAGGTCCAGAACGCTCACAAGTCGGCTGTGACTATACATCTGCAGAATATCACCCTTGTCTTCCCGCCTTCACCGCATCAGACACTCCAGGTCATCTCCTTGCCTAACCTAGCGTCGACCGTACTGCCAGTGGGATTGACACTAGCCTACGAAAATGATACTCTATTGTCCCCATCGCGGCCATTAACGAGAGCACGAGTAGGCAAGATCCTTGGTCCGACCTACGCCCATAACGGGAGTAGCAAGCTTGTATATCCTGGGATAAGTTTCGACATATCTGGTGCGGCGAGTGGCTCAGGCGGAGCACGAGAGGATCTCGTGACGAGCTTGACGGTCGTGCCGAGGGAAGAAGGGGACATTCCAGTCTTGAATACCATCAAGGGATGTATAATCCAGGTCAGCAGGTTGAGTGACTGGTCTGAATCAGGGGCTAAATACAAGGATTCCTAATAGCCAAACGTCGGTGTCACCCTTTTTGTGCCCGATGAACTCGAGATCAAAATCAACGAGACGACCTCCCAAGATCTCCTTCTCGATCTAGGACCACCATTGAGAAAGTATTGGAAGGAAGATGAACGGCTCGAGCGAATGTGGGGAGCTGGCGATGCCGAAAAGGGCTCATGTGAGTATCCTTCCGAAGACTAGCAGACACGTAGGGCTAAATTGTGCATGGAGGTTTCTGGAACTATTTCCAGTATGGACTTGATTTCCTCATCTCTCCTTCAGGCTTTGTAACGAAGGTCATCGCTCATTCCAACATTGTAAGCCGAGGATTTCATGCCTCATCCTCCTGTAACTGAATGTCGACCCATCCTCCTGTCTTTCGAGAGCTGATGACCGTTGGTTTAGCCTGGGACACCCCTCTTTCAACGATATGCTCGGTGTCCATGGACCCTCCCCACATCCTCAAACAATCTCGATTTTTCTTCCCCACTGTCGTCTTTTCGCGCACACCTCGCATCCAAATCACAGGCGCAGTATGTCGATGAGGTTCGATTGACCGTACCCACCATTGCATCCAATGGACATGGAAAGAAGAAGAGCAAGCGTGTCGGGTCACCTTCCAGTGGACGAAGCGGGAGCGGTGGGAGCGACGTTTCCCCGGAGCATGGAGCTGGAGATGGGTTCGAAGCGGTCGATGCTATGGTGCTTGATCGGGTTGTGGAGGGTGGACTGGATGGGGTTATCGGTGTCGGCACAAGTCGTGAGTTTCTCTCACCAGGTGTACGTGCGATACTGATTGATATACTCATCAGGCCTCGTTGGCTTTGATGGACTGATCGTCGAGGAGGATCAGCAGAGCGGTGGAATTTGCTCCATACTGGTATGGCGAGACGACAATGCACTTTGAAGTCTGCAGTCGAAGGGTGCATCTGGCCGTGCATCGGAATGATGCTGTAAAATAAATGGCACTGGAGGAAGTCGAGCAGGCCACTACTGGCTTCCGCATACATCAGGATCTACGAGTTTCCGTGAACCCCATCTGTTCTAGAAAACCCCATGTGTAGGAAGGCCAATGTTGTATTGAATGCATGCAAAGAAAAAAATCACCAAGCCAACCACATTTCCTTTGACAGCACTGTGCTTGATCAGCATTGTCAATCTATCTATGAAAGTCAAGAGGCACTTACGTTGCTGCATGGCATACCAAGTTGAGATACTTGCTTCTCTTTGCCACGCATCCATTTTCGCCTCACCTCGTTTAAGTAACATCTCTTGATCATTCCAATCTTCCGGTTTGATGATTTCGTCTAGCTGAGTCTCTCTGCTCAAGAACGACGTGTAGACGTGTGAGCGAAGTGGTGAACGCTGAAAATCGGGTGTAGTTGGTTCTCGGAAGCTCAATATAAGAGAATGAGTCATCTATTTCCATTAGTCATAATGAGATATCGAGCAACTAACAGTGCAAAAGACGACCTGGAGAATTGTCAGAAATTGACTTTTATTATGGAGTGTGTGTCACACTGACCAGATTGACTAGTTCATCGTCTCCACGATGAGCCTCGGCCACATCTCCAAATGCACGACATTGTGAAAAGACAGAGAGGATAGTGACAAGAGCTGCTCTGGTAGCTTTACTATTTCGTACTCCTGCCAAGTTCTGGCAATTTTAAGCACGATGAGTCCTGAGAGTAGTGAGAACCAAGTCGACTCACGATAGCCACAATACCGTCGACTTCAATGAGCTCGGATAAGTCTGTCCAGAATTCTCTCGTGAACATCTCGCCAGGGACACTACCTCCGGTAAAGCAATCCTGGATTGCGTAACTCCATTTCTGACCTTCCCATTCTCCTCCACGCGACAAATTGGCCACTTGTTGAATATACGCCGCCCCATCCATGAACGTAGCCGATGAAGTCGAAGAGACTGAAAGGTTGAAATACGATACAGCTGCAGAGTAGACTGCTGGATCAAGTTCGACAATGTCAATATCTATTCCTCGTCCGGTAAAAGCAGATGCTGCCACCCCTATACCTAAGCCGCTAAGAAAAAGAAAAGTCAGCTCTGGATCAAGTATAGTTGAAAAGACAGACATTACGAGAGCACGATCTGGTGGACCTGTCTCGTCCGTTTCATCTTCTTCTTCCTCTGGGAGAACTTGAAGCTCGGTAGTTAAAGACATTGTCCGCTCGAGCGATTCATTCGTATCCGATCGTTGTGCTAGTACGCCCACTTCCTGAATGACAAAAGTGGCAAATATTCTCGGCTAATCAGCATGACATCAAAGAATCCCCGAGGTGATATACGACTTACGAGTCTCCCATCTCGGTCCTCGATCCAAACCTTGTAGACACTTCTCGAACCCATCTTCCACCGAGTAAAGAATGATCACATCTCAGAAACCTATAGCCGTCTCTCAGATTATCCGCAACCACAACCTGTCCGCTGATACTCCTTTCCGAGCTCAGAATTCTCAGTTGACCAGAGGGTGTAAAGTATGGCGGAAGAGGACGGAGAAAGATCTGTTGTCGCACCGCGAGAATGATGATAGGAAGTCGAAGGAGAAGAAGTAGCGGGTATACTTGGTGTGGCAGGTAGGAGGTGAGACTAGAAAGACGGTTGGATCCGGCAGGTGAAAGTCTCAAGGAGCGACTCAGGGTGGAATGTACCATATGGGAGAAGGGAGTTGACGATGAGGACAGCCGAATGAAAAATGAAGAGATCGTTATCAGAAGCGAAAGAAAGAGGATCTGTTGACAAGCCTTCAGCACATCATTCATATACCAAGGTACATACGGTATTTTCTGGTTTCCACACCAGTATCGAAGATCCGCTTGATAAGAACCAAGACCAGATCCTCTCGCAGTAGTAAACGTGAAATAGGTAGCCTACTGCACGGATGACGACTGAGAAAAAGGAGAGAAGAATTCCACTGTTCGTAGTAGCGGCTCGAACGGGCCATATATGATCCTGACATGGTAAGCTATATAACGACAGGAGGAGAAAGTACTCACAAAGCAGATCAGAGCAAAGCCAAGACCTCCTCCTACTACTGGCAAGCCCAAAATGACTCTAGCCGCTGTAGCACCCCGTTCTGGACCGAAGAAAGAGCCCGTTAGGCTTCCTACATTCCTGCCTGACACGACGACTAAATCCGCACCTAATGCAGCAATGATCAAAGCTGCCCTCGCTGATGCAGTGCTGCGAGCTCCTTGAGCATGAGTAGCATACCAGTAAAGGGTCGCCGGAACGAGCGTAAGGATCACATATAGAGAAGTGATATGTAGAGTGAGGGGTAAGGTGTTATACAGCGGGATGAGGAGATGTGTCGTCAAATTTAGTACAAGAGATATTGGTACGGCTAGCAATGCCGGTACGATATCTGCTCCAGTCAGCTCGTCAGTTCAAGCTGACCTACAGAGCGACGCAATCCGGACAACCGTCTGCCCCGTGGTCCTAGGGTTCGACCGCCCTTGCTGAGGTGTAAGCTGCTCGGTAGGTGAACGTGACATTATCTCAGTCGAGTCGAGCTGGGTGTGGACCTCTGGAGATGAGGTCTAGCTCTTCGGCTTAGGGATCAATATTTCTGACAGCAACGATGAAACACTTGATGATGGTGAGCTCGGGCCGCCGTTGGTGATACCGGCATTTGAGACCTCAGTGCTTCGAATGTCGACAGTAGGTAAAGAAGTACCAGCTGCAATTGCCTTTGCTGAAAAGTCTACGTCAGTCAGCTATGATATAGAGATGTACAGTAGTTGAGGAAGGGGGCACACTTGGGCAATCCCTGTCTCGATGAAAGAACAAAGGAGGTCTACACGAAATTCTATGCACTGACAACATCCATCAAATATATGATGCTTTGACTCGTACCGTCTGCCCCATCTTGGTAGTTCTGCATCGACTTGCATTGAATAACAACGAACCGATGACAACTGAACTCAGTGGCCGCCAGTTATAAATAGATGATAGATCGACGCGCGATTTCCCGTAGCTCTGTTGACAAACGACCATGACAGCGTCAAAGAATAAAGGATCTTTCGGGCAGAAAAGCCCCTAAAGGATCGCTCTGAATCCATCACACAAAGGATTCTGTGGTGCAGCCCGAGGGTAAGAGAGCCCTATAGGCAGCCAGAGTCATAGATGATGCGGTTTACCTAAGCCTTAACGTTGCTGTTGATACTTACCACCCCTACTTTCTTACCATTTTACTGTACAAACCGTCCAGCAAGATGTCGTCCAACGCCACACATCACATCAAGCACCGCATGGTCCCGCTCATTTGCCAGGCGCTGACTACTTCACCCACCGACGAGCAAGTATGGCTTGAAGGCCTTCGAATGCTTGCAAATCCCAAATTACGCACAGCCATGTCAATCACTTCGTCCATCTGGCTGCCACTATTACTGAAGGGACTAGAAGTGACAAGACCGCAAGAGGTCATACTGTCTGCCTTGAAGCTGCTTGTTGAAGTTGCGGATATTGTGGATCCCATGAAAAGCTGTCTAGTCAAGCCACTCAAGACACTAGCAAGAGATCCGGCGCTTGCGAGAGTTCACGAACTTGGCATGGCGTGTGCCAAGCTTGGAATGGTCGTCAAGACATTCGAGGACATGGAGATAGGGAAGGGACGAGGCACAGTAAGTATCCTTCAATGAGGGAACGAAGAATGAAGCTGAATGCAATGTGTGAAGCCTCTCATCGCCTCAGCCCATCCTACCCCGCTACCTGCTACCCCAGGCGCACCTCGTGATCATCCTCTTCTCGCGGAGATTCTAGCTCGCAACTTACCGCAGAGAACACGCTCCATACGACAAGCCTGGGCTCAAACTCTTCTCGCACCGGCCGCTGATACCTCGTCCCTCTGGCTTCACAGTCTATTCCATGCAACACTTGAGGCAAGCGCGGTCCCGGAGATGGTGATAGCGTTGAGAGTACGTCCCGCGCAATCCACCGATAGTGAGAGCTCACTGGTCACAGCTAGGACCCGATGTTCATCGAGAACTCTTTCAGACAGCCTTCCTGAAATGTTACAGTCAAATTGAAAACGATCAACCATTTCTCGTGGGTAACTCTGCACAGCCCGCTTCCGTACTCATTCTCCAGCCTCGAGCCTCTTCCTTTCCTTCTCTTCGCATGGTTCATGAATTCATGTTCTGACGGAAGCAGGAGCAGGTTCATGGCGCAATGATGCGCATCTTCAACGACGTAACTTCCAGTAAAGACGTCACACTGATATTTCTCGAATTAATGGCATTCTTCGACAAAGAGCGCAAGAGGCTGCCAACAGCCGTTTACGAAGCTGCTAAACGCTGTGCTTTGACCCGCTTTGAAGGTGGGCTAAACGAACAAGTACCAGTGATCGCATTGTATGTGAAGCAGGCGGTCCTCTGTCTGACGGACTTTAGGTGGTATGCCGAGCAAGACATCGAGAACGATTTGAGCGCTGAGAACCTAGCGAGTCTCGTTGAGATGAACATACGGTAAGGTGCAGACGGCGCGACGATCTGACAGACGCAGAATAGGGTCAGCTGGTTACGATTCCGCTTGGAGTTCGTTGTTATGGCTTCGCGACGAGTACGATGTGCCTCCGAATCCCATGTGGATTACGCATCTCAGTCACTGGAAGACTGCATTACAAGCGCAGGATAAGCTGGACAATCAGGGACCTGTCCAGAGTTTCGCATCATTCAACACCAGAATGATATGCTGTAAGTGGCTCCAAGCCAACTGGCTGACGAGACAGATCATGCTCTTGGTGATTTTGAAAAGGGATACCAGCTTGGCCAGTCTCTATTCGATGGTTTGAATGACCATGAGCGTCGCAAAACTGCCCATTGGGTGGCAGCATCTGCCTGGCACATGGTGAGTGACTGTAGAGACTGGAAAGCTTTGCTAAAGTCATCAGGGAGACTTTGAGTCCATGGCAGATTGCCTTGCGTTTCACCCTAAAGGGACGAGCAAGTCGCTTTACAAAGCAATCATCGATGTACATCACGGTCAATATGCTTCCGCCTTTCACCACATCTCCAAAGCACAATCACTTGGCTACGACGAGCTTCAGTCCCAGATCGGTGGTGGCCCACAAGTCGCTTTGAAGACTCTCGCCAAGACCGAAGTCCTGGTCGAACTACAAGAGGTCATCACGTACAAGTCTCAGCCAGACGCTAGAGAGAATATCCTTAGCGTATGGCGTAGTCGATTCAAAAAAAGTCACGCAGACGCCAACTCTTGGCTCAAGCGGCTCAGAGTATGGACTCTGGCTTGTCCACCGACTGAAGAGAAGATGCAACTATGCTACCTTGACGTTGCAAAGCTATGTGTAGAAAAGGGCATGAGTAGCGCTGCTACAAGACTCATCGAGGAAGCCACTCCAGCTATACACCCTCCCGTGCGTCCCACCTCGTTTCACAGCTCATGTCATAGGGTTGCAAAGTTGCGTACACGAAGCTTCGTTTTCAGTGCGTCCATAAATCTCTCATTTAGCTGATGATGGCAGGTGGGAAGAGGCGTCGGATCGCCAAGATCCGGACCTAATGCAGAAGACCGTGAATGGGTTGCAGGAACATATAGACGAGTACATCCGTTCTCGTGACGTCAATCGGGCAGCTATCGAGGCTGAAGGTCTCGGCCTCCGCCCTCTTACTTCTTGGGGTACGATGGATCTCACGCAGCGCCGCATCCTGGCTCGCCGTTACTACAGACTTGCTCAGTGGATCAAAGGTCTTCAGGGCGATAACTGGCTGCAGGATCCAGAGTGCGAAGCATACCGATATCACTCTCTTGCAAATAAGCTCGATGATACTTGGTGAGTACTTTGGCGGCTCCGTACTGACCAATTAGGTATAATGCGTCTTACTCCTTGGCACAGACTGCAATGAACATCTTCGAAGCCAATGGGTATCACAGGACTGACACACTTGCGGTGAATAGTTACGGTGAGTCAATCCCTTTCGGAAAGTGCCGAATGGCTAAGTCCTCAGTTGTACCCGCTGTACGTGGTCTCTTTCAAGCCATCCGCTCCTTGGAAACACCAGAGAAGTTGATCAAGGCGATTTTGCGACTCGTTACTCTTTGGTTCCGATATGGCGAATCCGAATCAGTTTTGATCGAGGTGGAAGCGCAGTTGACGACGACATCAATCAACCGCTGGCTTATGGCTATACCGCAACTCATAGCACGTCTCGGTACTCAGCACAAGGATCTGCAACGCGTTTTGTTAGAGTTATTGAAGAACATTGCTTCGCATTATCCGCATGCGGTCATCTGGCCGCTCCTGACAGCTAGTCAAACGAGAAAGGTGGAGCATCAAGAGGCTGCCAGAGTTATCATGGATTACATTTGTACGATGCCAGACGGGACCCGGCTGGTCAATCAGGCCGAGATGGTAGGGAAAGAATTAATTAGAACATCGAACTCTTGGATGGAAAAGTGAGTCAAGAAGTGAAGAAAACCGACTGAACTGATATGGCAGATGGCGCAACATCATCGATCGATGCTTGCCACGTCAGGACATCATGGAGATCGCATGGCACGAGCTGCCTGCGATGTGGGAAGATGAGGTTGACAAGCTTCGTGTGAGTACTGTCGACTAAACGAGCTGACAGGATAGGTACCGGAAACGCCCGACGAAGACCAATTTGTACAGCAGTTTGGTGGACAGATCTTCCAGATCGACAAACAATTGTTGCGATACCGCTCGACCAGGCAAGTATCGCTTATCAACGCCGTCTACACAGACCTATACAGAGTGCGTCTACTTTTACCTGAAGTTGATAGGGGTGCTGAGGCTGCACTAGCTCTTTGGCGAGATCGATGTTCAGTTGGGTCAGTGGCGTTTACCTGGATTCAAGCTTCAGCTGGCAAGCGCTGCACCGAAATTACTGTCGCTCAGAGACTGCATCTTGACTGTGCCAGGTACGTGAAACCACCTGGATGGATCGGCTAACATGTAGGTCAATACGACCCTAACGTCAAGCTCGATGACCAGGCTTTCATAGACTCGTTCCAACCAGCAGTCGACATTCTGGCAACCAAGCAGATGCCGCGAAAGCTTGTGATTCGATCGTATACAGATGATTTTACTTTCCTACTCAAAGGTAAGTGACGCGTAAACTTGCAGAGATCCATCTGATCCGTGCAGGAAACGAAGACTTGCGGGGCGACGAACGTATTATGCAGCTGTTCACGCTCATCAACACGCTGCTCAACCATGAATCTGAGGCCTTCAGTCGTAATCTGCACCTCTTACCTTACCGGGTCATCCCATTGTCTCCTTCGGCGGGATTACTGTCCTGGGTACCAAATACGCAACAGTCAGTCGACGGAAGCCGCTGGCCCTTTCGGAGCTGATGAGCACAGACTGCAAACAATGATCACCGCTAATCGAGAGAAGGACAAGACAAACAACTTGACAAATAAGGAGCTCGCCTCCCTGCTTGGGGTGAGAAGAACCATTTGAATTCCGTCCATGGGACTGACACTTGCAACATAGTACGATCCAGAGACCTTCGATCGGAATAACAATCGTCCGCGGCTCGATCCCCCAGCTGAGATGGAGCGGTATGACAAGCTCCCGAGCGAGGTTAAGTTGGAACGCTTGAAGGCTGCATTATCGCATTCGAAGCAAAGTGAGTGTTGCTTATGTATGCCTTGTCGCACCTGACGGAAATAGGCGATTTGAAGGATGTGCTTTGGCAGCGGAGTCCATCGGCAGAGATCTGGATTCGGCGGAGAACCAATTTTGCGCGAACTCTCGGCGTGGGCAGCTTCGTCGGACACATTATTGGACTCGGTGATCGTCACCTTAGCAATATACTGGTGGATCAACTCACTTGGGGAGCTCTACATATCGATTTTGGCGATGTGAGTCTTTTTCGAATTGGAACATATCGAACTGAGGACGGTTAGCTTTTCGGAGTGGCACAAGAACGCTCCTTCCTTCCGGAAAAAGTCCCTTTCCGATTGACCCGGATGATGACTAACTCGTTCGAACTTGCATGCTTCAAGGGCCATGCGGTACCAGGTTCCAGAGGCAGCTATAAGCAGGCTTCCATTGTAACGATGAAGGTCCTGAGAGAGTCGCGAAGTACATTGCTGGCAATGCTAGAAGCGTTCCTGTACGACCCTCTTCTATCGTGGACAGTAAGCACTTCTCGCTCTTACAACGGTGTGCTGCTGATATGAACAGGCCAACGCGATGCCATCGGAGCCCACAGCTGAAGGAGGTGGTGAGCAACTACATATTCTGTGCCCAAGATTTCTTCACTGACAGGTTCAGGTTCCGTCGCAAGACAAGCAACCTTACGGCGTGCGACTCGGCCCCCACCTCCGACTCAAATTCCTCAATCAGTTGCACCTGTTCGTGCCGGTGTACAAGGCGATTCGGACGTCTTTAATCGTATCGAGAACAGCTTGATTGCAAATTACTTTGACACGGATTCATACATGGCCAAAGTCAGCAGCTCTGGCATGACGAATAGTAAGGCTCTTGCAGTGCTGGCGCAGATCGAACGCAAGCTCGCCGGATATCAAGGCGGCAGCGAGGTGCCTCTGCCAGTGAAGAAACAGGTGCAAGAGTTGATCGAAGAGGCTACAGATCTTGGTAATCTGTCTCAAGGTTAGTGCAGGAGCTGAATGAAAGAGCTTTACTCATGACGACCAGGCTACGTTCTGGGCTGGATGCCGCAATGGTAGAAGACAGAGAGAATGGACTCGGGAAGTTAGTCCGCTTTTAGGGGACCGAGTGTTCCATAGATTTTGCCGATCTCTTCATGCATTTTCAACATGACGACCTCACAGATAGTCCATGCTTTTGAATCCAGCTAATCTTTAGTATGTGCTGCTGGCACATGCTCACATTCAAGAACAATCTGACCTCCCGGACCAGATGCGTAGGTGAGAGAACAAGCCGACCTTCCGTGGACCATGTCGATTGGCTTATCTTACCGAAGGGCTCTGCCAGTCAGCGGGAGATGTTTGGGTGCCCGTGGTCGGCCTGGATACTTGCGCAGGGAAATATGCATTGGAAAGTACCGTGAATCCGAGTTCCAAGAACGGCTTATGCTGAGACAGCTCGTTTTCCGGGCGCGATACAATGCTGATTTGCTGGTCGCAACTGACATGCGAATCTACTATGTGATTGCAGCATGTGCATGTGGTGAATCGATACGTAATCTATCTGTATACATGAACCCTAGGCAGATCGGAAACAATATCACACAAAACCGACGGTATTGCAGAATACCTGTATCTACAGTATGTCCGGTAAGATCCTTTGTACATCCATCGCCTCAACTCTGCAGCTCCAAAGAACACTGCAAAACCTAGCTTCGACCTATGATCGTTCGTCGAGCTTAAGTCCGTTTGTCATGTCCTTCCACACGGCTTCGAGGAAGCCGTACTGTCCAGACCAGCTTTCGTCTCGAGTGCTGCACGAGTCTTCGCGTTTCGATGTTTTACACGGTGAGCACGGGCCGAGCTTGAGATCCTTCGGGTAACTTACGCAATATTTGCCACGCTCCTGGCATGATCCGCAGCCGGGTTGTCGTAAGGCGCGAGCTTGAATCACCTCGCCATCCTTGAATGTCTTGCCTTGGTGGGTGCAATCGGTCTTCCTGTTTCGATAACATAGATCACAAGGCAAGCAGTAATCGTTGCCACGGACCCGAATGGTTGATCCAGAGCAGGAGGAGCCCGGCTCGTGAAAGCAGCTTGTGCATGGAGTTTTGACGGTCCATCTCTTTCTGTTGCCAGGGTGGGATGCTGTCGTCATGACATCGGAAATGTTCCCAAATGTTGATTGTTGCTCTCTCAGGCCGGTAGATGGGGACGTCTGACCAGTCGGTTGATGGAAATGTTGCTGACTGGAGGTATCTGTTCCTTCGACACCGAGTTGACTGATCGGCCAACCCGCTTCCTGATCGCTGTATCCACTGTAGGAAGACTTTGAGCTGCCTTGCTTACGAGAGTCTCTCGGGCTTCTCTCAGGCGGGGACGAAGAAGGGGGCATTTGACTGCAGGTTCCGGGTCCCTGGGAGTATAGTGAAGATGGGGGCAGAGATGTGATCAGTTCCTTGAAGGATGGCAAGACGATAGGCCCTTCCATCCTTGATTCATTCGTCGAGGTGGACGGACTGCAGTCACCTGGAGGTGGATTGGAGGATTGTCCGGGATCCATCGAGGAAAAGATGTATGGAGTTGATATAGATGAAATCAAAGCAATCAAAGCTATATATCACGGCTGAGATGTCTTGAAGAAGAGGGAGAGATGATGTAGAGACCTGGTGGTCTACCCTAGGAGACCTACCCCAAGTAGCCTTCGCGGCATAGCATTTTTGTGGAGCTTTACTTTCAAAGGACGCACGTCGGGAGAGTCTGAGGACAGTGGGCATATTTCTTTTCTTCCACAGACATCCTCAGTGCTCAGGGTGAGAATTAGGACAGTCAAGCGTTTCAACAATGAGCTTCTCTCTTTTCACTCCTCTTTTTGGAAGGCTCAGTACGCCAGTATAGCGAGATCAGATTGAGCAAAAGATACACTCATAATCAGGCGTGTTCTATAAACCTGAAGCGACTGCTGTCTGAGACTGACGACCCTCACATCTCAGAGAAAGTGGGTGGCGAGCTTGCTGCGTTGGTCTCCTCCGACGAGGTGAAAGGCCTTCCCTATTCATCGGAGAGACTCGGTCTCTAGTGGCTTACAATTTCATCATCACAGCGCTCCGAGCCCGGATATAATCCTTTTATTCTAATCCTTTTTGAAATTCGAGCTGAAACTCTTGCGGAAGGATAAATGGAACGGAAAACAGCAGTATTCTATTTCGCAGGTTGAATCAACTTGACAAAATAGCTGCCCTCTGTATCATGATGTACATAGCCTTCATGGTAGTACATTTATCGGAACCATCCCAGCCATGCACTTATATACACTCGATCTACATTGTCGATTCTCCCGCCTTCGTGCTTCTCCTAGCCTTCACGCTGCTGATCGTGCTCTTGACCGCCGTTCTCCTGGCATCCGTCCTCCTGGCATTCGTCCTGACATTCGTGCTCGAACCCTTCGTGCTCCTGATCTTGTTGGACACGGTCATGGTCGTGGTCCTGCTGGTTGAGGAGGCAACCCTGTTCGTCTGCACTGATCCCCAAACTGGCTGGCCAACAGCAGTGCAACTCAGATCGTCCGGGCAATGGGTACATCTTACAGTCCACCAATCTCCGTCGATGTCTTGCCGTTTGGTTCCTGCGCAATGCCAGCCCTCAGATCTGCAGCATACGCATTCAATGCCATATTTGTCTCCATATCGCTCAACAGACCTGTTTTCAAGGGCCACGAACTCGGGGATCCCCGAGTATAGACGATTGCCCAAGGAACAGCGAATTCCTTTCGTAGAGCAATTGTCGCATGTTTGCCTGAAGATCAAACCGTTCCGGCAGACCAGGGTCCCTTCACAGACTCTCTGCTTGCCTTTCCGGCAATCAGAACACCTTCTCTTTCTACCTGTTATGTCCGCGGTAGCCGTGAATCTGCCACTGGGGATTGCCTCGCCCGTGTGATCGAGCGCACTCGGGGCTGCTGTGGTAACTTCCATTTCGCTGTCGTCGTAAACGTGCCGCTTGTCGACGTCGACGTCGACATCAGAATCAGACAGAGGTCCACTCTCGTGGCTCTCGGGTATGGCAGGCATGACATGCTCGCTGATCGGAACACCGTCGATAGAATAGTCTGGAAAAGGGGGTTCATTGAAAGGCGAAAGGAAGTCGCGGCCTTTCTTTCTGAAATCGGTTTGGCTGAGACTGCCTAGAGATGAGTCAATGTATGAGTAAATCCTTTTCCTTGAAGAGGCGGCCGCTGATGGAGATATAGATGAACGCTGTATCGATGAAGGATGTGTACGACCTGCCGTTGCAGAAGGTCTTGATGAAGAAGGTATCTGGGATGAGATGTCGTTCCTGCAGGAATTCGAACAACGTGTCGACGGCCCAGAGGTGGGCTCAGACGGGCCTTGTTTTTTGATACTGCCCCTTGTGAAATATCTTGTCGACATCGTAATCAAGATGAGTATCGATGAAAGGCTGATGAGTATGTGTCGGAATGAGTATCTGCGGGGATAGGTATGTATTGGAATGGGTGTGTATTGAAACGGGTGTGTATTGGATGTGTTCGTGCTGGGGATGAAGTGGAAGTGTAGCCAGACTCCGAAGGCAGAAAACCTTTTAAGGCCACCGTCAGCTATGCCGGATAGCCGTGGGGACGTTCAAAGGAGCAGAACGATCCATTCAATCATTCAACCCCGGTGTGTTTGAGAGAGAACTATGTTCTTAAATGGTCGGGAATAAAGAATGATTGAGAACACATGAAATGACATTACATTCGTTTTAGATCTACATTACTGTCCCTTAAAGATTTCTACTCTTGAGATACTCTACATGATCTTCCCCCGCCGAAATATATTAATCCACTTCCTCAACTTCTATATCCATTCCATCCTCACTTTCTTCCTCGTCATCAGGCATTGACACATCCTGGTCGTGATTTGGAATGACGACAAGTCTGTTCTTTCTCACGTCTGCCGTGACATGCGCAGTCTCTCCATCCTTAATCCTCGCTTGAAGCAGTAGTTTGCTGAGCGGGTTAAGAATCTCGGTTTGGATGAGTCGTGCCATTGGTCGAGCACCATAAGTCGGTGAGTATCCAGCCGATGCGAGCCAGTCCGTAGCTGTTTCATCCACTGCAAGCCGGATCTTTCGCCCGTTGTCGTCAAGACGCTTCTGGATCTCGCGTAGTCGTACATCGACGACTTTACGAATATCCGCTCGTGAGAGTGATCGGTAGAGAATGATGTCGTCGATACGGTTGATGAATTCAGGAGGGAAAGTTGCAGAGATAGCTGACTGAACCTTTTCGCGAACTTCAGGTCGGACAGGCCCCTCACTTGGGTTCTCGTTGAGATAAGCAGAACCAACGTTCGAAGTCATCATGATGATTGTGTTTCTGAAGTCGACAACGCGGCCCTTGTTGTCCGTAAGTCGACCGTCATCGAGAACCTGAAGGAAGAGTTGGTGGAACTCCCTCGCAGCTTTCTCGATCTCATCGATCAAGATGAGCGAGTAAGGCTTACGACGGACTGCTTCGGTAAGTTGACCTCCGGATTCGTGACCGATGTAACCTGGCGCAGCACCGATGAGTCGAGACACTGAGTGTTTCTCAGAGTATTCAGACCCATCGATTCGAACCATTGCTTCTTCGCTGTTGAACATGACTCCAGCAAGAGTCTTGGCGAGAAGTGTCTTACCGGTACCAGAGGGACCGACTAGGAGGAACGAGGCGATTGGGCGATTTTGATTGGAAAGTCCGGATCGGTTGAGACGAATCGCATTGGCAACAGCTCGAACTGCTTCTGGTTGACCGATTACTTTCTTTGAGATGAGCTTTTCAAGTCGGAGCAGTTTTGCCTTTTCGGTTTCCACGAGACGAGAAACGGGGATACCGGTCCAGCGACCGACTACTTCGGCAATCATCTCTGGGGTTACTTGTTGCCCGCCTCCACGTTCTGCTTCTCGCTGCTCGAGTTCTTTGAGTTTCGCTTCTCGTTGAGGGATGGAGTGATATCGGATATCAGCGGCAGTAGCGAGATCGTAGCGTCGTTCTGCCTCGTCGGCCTTGGCTCTCAGTTCGTCGATCCTGCGTCGGACGTCGTGGATCTCGTCACCGAGATGTTTCTCGTTCTCGTATTCCCGCTTGAGTGGTCCAAGTTGATCCTCGACTTCGGCAATGGCTCGCTTGGCAGCTTCCAATCGTTCTTTCGACGCCTCATCCTTCTCTCGCTCTAACGCATGAACTTCGACTTCGAGACCAAGCTTCTTTCGTTCCAGCTCGTCGATAGCTTCTGGACGTGTCTCACGAGCCACCTTGACAGCACTCGAAGCTTCGTCGAGTAGATCAATAGCCGAGTCGGGAAGTCGACGTGATGTTAGGTATTGTTTCGCGAGCTGAGCAGCCAAAACCAATGCAGAGTCCATGATCCGCACACCATGGTGTGTTTCGTATTTCTCTCGGATACCACGCATAATTGCGACTGTGTCGGGGACACTTGGTTCTTCGACTAGGACTTGCGCAAATCGTCGTTCGAATGCAGAGTCCTTCTCGATGTATTCACGGTACTCGTTGAGTGTCGTCGCGCCGATGACCTTTAGTTTACCGCGAGCAAGCATAGGTTTGAGCAAATTGGCAGCATCCATACCGCCACTCGAATCTTTGCCCGCCATGATCAGGTGGATCTCGTCGATGAAGAGGATGATCTGAGTGCCTTCGTCTCCAGACTTCTCAACTTCGCTAAGGACAGCTTTGACTCGCTCTTCGTATTCTCCCTTGTACTTTGCACCAGCCATGAGGGCACCCATGTCCAGTGCCAAGAGTCGGGACAATAGTGATGCTGGGACATCGCGGTCGACGATACGTTGTGCGAGACCTTCGACGATGGCGGTCTTACCGACACCTGGCTCTCCGATGAGCACTGGGTTGCCTTTAGTACGACGGGAAAGGACCCGGATGACTCGACGGATCTCGTTGTCTCGGCCAATGACTGGATCGATCTTGCCTTGCTCGGCAAGTGCTGTGAGGTCTTGGCAATCTGAAAATCGGTCAGCGATAGATCTTCTAAGATGATGAAGTAGGTCACTTACATTTCGCCAAAGCTTCAAACTGCCCCTCTGCTCCTCTACTATCTGCCTTTCGTCCTCCTCGCTTCCGCTTGACTTCATCCTCGAGCTTCTTGCCATCGACTCCGGCCTGCTTGAGTAGCTCCTTCATGTCTAGCGATTCGTGAACGAGGGCGAGAACCAGGTGGTCGACAGCGACAAACTGGTCATTTTGCTCTTTCTGCAATTTTTGCGCATTGCGTATCACTGCGTTCATTTGATTTGTGAGGGACAGAGGAGGTGCGGGTGGTGGGTCGATGACTGGCAGTTTGTTGAGGCGTGACATCATTCCGCGACTGAATGATGTTGTATTACCACCGATGGCTTCGAGTGCGCCTTTGAGAAGTGTAGGTTGCTCAGCTCCACCTGGGGCTGAAACTGGGTCTTCGTAGAGGACTGAAATGAGGTGGAGGGGAGCGACTTGGGAGTTGGCCATCTCTTCGGCCCGGTTAAAGGCGGCCTTGAGTACCTCTGAGGATTTGTCGGTGAAGTTGTCCATGATGTATGTGTGTGGAATCTAGTATAAGTGTTGTAGCGTTGGTCACCAGGACTTTGCTGTTGTTTGAATGTATAAGAGTGAAGAGGGGAAAAACGTCAAGATGCAGCTGTAGAAAAAGAGTTGAAATATAGGAGAGCAACGTAGCCGGATTCCAGGCACGGCGGATCATGCCGGAATCAACTAGAACATGCCACGTGCGTCTCCTACTTTCTCCAACTCTCCCAACCAACTCTTCGACTATCTTGTCTCTCTTGCCATCATCAAGCTGGCGTCTCGAGAGGTGTACAGCACGACAGAGAGAGAGCTTACTACTAGACGTGGCAGCGTCTTTCGTTCGTCGAGATGCAAGATCAGAATGCGGTAGGCGGACCTTCTCGCATACCTTACAAGCCGCGCCACCCATTTGTCAGCGCGGACAACAGACCCGAAAGGAGTGATGGTGTCTTTCGCGTCCTAGTGATTTCAACAGGCAGTGTAGCTAGTATCAAGATCCCTGATATCGTTGGAGCGTTGAGCAAGGTCTGTCGTTCGCTTGAGGGATATTGTACCCACTGACCTTGGCTCCAGGATGCCGGGATAGCTGTCCAAATTGTTGCGACTCCTCCATCATTACATTTCTACTCTCAGGAGACGGTGGATGCTGCAGTCAGGAGCGAGCTGAGTCACAACAGTGATGACCAGGTCATGGGAGAGGGCAGTGGACAGGATGTAGGCGTTAAGGTGTGGAAAGACGCGGATGAGTGGTCTGTTAGTACCATTACTCATCAAACAAATCTGAAACGCCTGCTTATCATATGCGGCTAGGATTGGAAGAAAGTCGGCGATCCAATATTGCATATTGAGCTGCGTCGCTGGGCAGATCTCGTTGTGGTCGTACCCTGTTCTGCCGACTTTTTGGCAAAGATTGCCGGGGGACTTTCTGAAAATCTAGCCGTGAGTATATTAAGAGGATTTCAGAACCACGGCTCAAACCCAATCAGTTGTCGGTCCTTCGAGCCCTGACACCCTCGACCTCAGTGGTACTCTGTCCTGCCATGAATACGCACATGTACCAGCACCCGTTCACCGCGAAACATCTACAGATCGTTCAGAACGAGCTCAACTACCTGGTTCTTGGTCCACAAGGTACTGGCAAACTCGCATGTGGTGATGATGGTGTGTCCCTTACTGCTCGCACATTGAGTAGTCGGCTAATATGATGTGCGATATCTAGGACCAGGCAAGATGACTGATTGGCGCGAAATTGTATCTATCATCCAAGACTTTGCAGTCATGTTCCGCCAAAACGACTTCAAGATACCGACCAACGCCACGGATCGTGCTGCAGCCTTAACCCCGAAATCAAATCCCAGCGTCCGTCCATCCACATTTCGGGTTCCTTGGTCGACACCAAGCAATCTTGACAAGCCTCTCCCATCTCCAAAGACATCAGCTACTCCTGATTTCGACGACTTTCCTCCTACCATGGCAGATTTCTTCGTTGCTAAACCTGGACTACCGATCACGCCTGGAGTGGCAGGACAAGAGGGCGCAGATACCACGAGGACCACAGGAGTGGAGCTTAGGAAAGTATGTAGTGGGACTGGAACGGATAGCAAGGTGTGGAAGAGGTGGTGGTATGGGTGATGAATCTACGCTCGCCCGCGGACGTCTTCTACTGTTACCAACGCTTGTATAAATAGTGTTACGTGGGTTATCTAAGACGATTTGGTATCTGTTGTCAGATGTATAGGAGTAAGACCGTGGAGTATTTGCCTGATACTGCTGCGAATAAACAGTTAGTTTGCCACCAAGTGGAGGTTGTCCGTGTCGACTCGTCAGCTATTCTGCCATCTACCATATATCATTCTGCTTCGTTGTCGTCGTCCAGACAAATCGTCAGATCACCATGTCATCCAAATGGGTCCCACTTGAGGCTTCTCCAGACGTGAGTCTAAAGTCTACAACGAAGATGCTTTCGCTGATTATTTTCACAGGTGTTCAACCAAGTGAGTTTGTTGGAGGTTATGTTCCCATCTTGTCGACTCGGCATCTATTGACACCCTTCTTTGCCATCCTCTTATCACCGTCTTCACTGAACAGTGTACATGCAAGGGAAAGGCGTCTCTCTCAGAGATCTACTAGATATCTGATGCTTCCTTGTTTTGGTATTTGGAATTTGGAGATAAAGCTAACACCTCTTTCTCTCAGTGGTCTCGAACTTTAGGCCTACCTTCATCTCCACTATCATTCCAAGATCTATGGTCACTGGACCCTGAATTCCTCTCATTCACTCCCAAACCAATCAAAGCTGTTCTTCTCCTCTTTCCATCCCGAGGTGCTCTGCACGATGCTCGAGAGCAGGAAGAAGTTTCTGGTGAAGGGAAGTGGGATGGGAAAGGCGTTTGGTGGATCAAGCAAACTGTATGTGTGTGTCTCTCTCTCCCTCTCTCCGTCTGTCTGTCTCCGTCTATCTGTCTCTTCCTCTCCGTCTGTCTGTCTCCTCCTCTCCCTCTCTGCCTCTCTCTCTCTGGGTATTTGTGTGTTTGTCTCTCTATTCTCTACTCCCTAGATCTGTACTCAGAGTAAGATTGAACCTTTACTGACTCATAGTCTGATACAGATACCTAATGCTTGTGGATCTATCGGACTCTTACATGCTTTACTGAATCTACCGGATTCAGGACCATACGCCCTTAAAGCAGACAGTCCCCTAGTCAAGTTCAAGCAAGCTTCCATTCCACTCAACAGTACGTTACTTTAACATTCTCCTATTCTCCCCAGCATGCTCCTTTTTGAAGCCAAGATAAACGAGTAGAAAGTAGGCTGATAGGTGATGACTCTTCTAGCTGTGGATAGAGCGAAGCTTCTTGACGAGTCTACTTTCTTTTCAGAAGCTCATACTTCTGCTGCTCAGACTGGTCAATCGGCAGTCCCAACTGATTTGGATATCGATACGCACTTTATCGCTTTCATCGAGGCTGAGAATGAAAATGGGTATGTTATTTTTTCTCACTCAAGATTCGGGCCTCCAGGGAACCGTCAGCAGAAAGTATGTGCTGACGTATCTATGAAGGGAGAAGAGAATTGTCGAATTGGATGGTGGACGAGAGGGACCATTTGATCGTGGAGCGAGCAACGATTTCCTCCTGGTGAGTAATACTGATCAAGTGAGAATCCAATAGATCACACTGATAATGTCAACGTTAGGACACAGCAAAGGTCGTACAGGAGAAATACTTTGACAGAGCAGGCGATGATGTCAATTTCAATATGATTGTTCTAGCTGGCGAACCTGAAGAATGAACGAAACAGACATATGAGTACACAGTGAGGTGATCATCTGTAACAATACAAACTACTATACTACGAGATGTACACTTTACGCAACTTTGAAAACGCACAGCTCTCCCTTGTCCGTGGACAAACGACGACATCAAAGTTGTTCTTTGCCATTTCAGCGAGTGCCTAAATTAGTTCATGTGATCAGCAACTGTCTCGTTACGCTGTCATTCGAGGACCTACCTTTGCAGAATACACATAACCATTAGGAAATGCCAATGGCTCATTATCACTGTCCATGACGGCTCCACTGATCCTACAGACAATAGTCGAGTTGACATGATGGCTCATGGGTACTTCTGCCGCAAGAACCTTCACATCTGGACCACAAGTAGGACAATCGATATTTCCGACTTGTGCTTCGGGGTGGGTATGTAAGTCTGTCGCAGGAGTAGATGGATCACCTCCTATAGGAGCAGTAAGGTGAGGCACAAAAGACGAGTGTGGAGAGAGTAATAGGACATCTTCTAGATTGTGGAGCGGTGGTGCGGCGGGAAGGAGAGGGATATGCGGACTTGTGGTTGGAGCTTTTTCGGAATGGTGTGTTACGCATGAGGGTAGTCGAAGTGCTGAAAGTCCTGCAGAAAGGGATAAAGCAAGTAGGGATTGAGATGGTAAGGCGTATAGATCTAAGAACGTCTTTCGGAATCGATCTCTGACTGACATCCATCGAGCTCGATCGTACATTCTCTATACAGAAAGGTCAAGTCAGCCACTCATCATCTTGAGTCTTGAGCGATAATGAATGATTATTGGCTGGTGAATTGTTGAGAGTGAGTGAGAGTGGGAAATTCAACTCACACGATACGCTCCTACACCTGTACGTTCTCCAAACGCAAGTAATGTCATCCCCTGTTGAATTTCCACCAAGTGCGTTGATGCCCAAGTCGAAAGATGTTTTCGAGAATACGCGATTGCTCCAACCGTATCACGCCGTCTACAAAGTTCGATAAACTCTTGAAGTCGTAATGTAAACTCTAGCGTGTTCTTCAAGACAGTAGATCAGCCTTGGGGATTCCACAGGGTTGACGGGAGGATGGGGCGGAAAGATAGGATGCGACGAGAGAGCAACATACTTGTGTCTTCTTGAGTGTACCTCGATTCTCACCACACCATGCCAAAGCCTCAGTGACAGATTGGCGATCTACTAGAGCTGATTCGATCCTAGCTAATTCTGAAAATAATCTGACGTCGACGAGGTCCTATCATCTTGATTCAGTGCGACTCAAATAGCCGAGAACTCAAACTCACATCTAGACCTTGTTTCGCTGCGAGCGTATCAGCAGACTTGATTCGACCGGACCGTAAGAGGTGATCGATAATATAACGATCCAGGGTAGAGTCCCCCGGAGCATCAGAGGCTTTAGGATCTGCCGGTTTGTTCGGATTGGAGAGATTGTCCAGGTAGGTCAGGCGAGAACGGAGTGGGGACGGTTGTTCCAGTTGAGGTTGAAGGTCGTCCAACTAGAAAGTGGTCAGTACACGAACCAATAAACGAGGATACAAGTAATGGACAGATAGATAGATAGAGAAGCAGTAGAAAAGATAGGTACCTTGCGCTTTAGTCCTCGTACTCGTTCTCCAGCTTGATCTAATTTAGATACAACCGTATCCCGATTCTCCTCGCTCGTCTTGCCTCCATAAGACTTGATGAGGGCATTCAGTGCAGACTGTTAGACCATCAGAACAATCTCAGTGAGGGATATTGGAAAAGGGAAGGACCACATACTGATATCGCGGTAAAGTCCTTCTCGACCTGACGTTGTGCTGACCGATGAGAACGACGTAATAGTTCGTATGGAGTCTGATTAACCTGTCAGCACTTGTAGCATTTAAGATCATCCTTTCAGATAAGGGACAAGGAGTGAATGAGGCCCGATGTAGATGCTGGCTAAGGGGTTGAGAAGAACGGAAAAGACCTACTCTGATAAGAGGCTCTTCAAGTATGAGGCCAGGATTGGATGATGATAGTGCAGGAGGCATATTGGTTCTCCTTACCGCCGCGAGAGATGAAGCGGTTCACCTATTGGAATCTCAAACTTTGGAGCTGGACAGCAGTGTTCAGTAAAACAAAGTTGATGATGAAGATAGGCCAAGGGTTTGTTTGAGAGTGATTGATGATTGCGCAATGACAACCATTTGGTGGAACCGGAACTTGCCGGCATCTCTAACGGATCCCAGTTTTACGACGCTTTTGAATGATCAGACTGCGCATTGCATGGTTGAAGGAGGACAATGAGTATGCATACAGGTACAAGCATCTTGACTATAAACAGGGTGCATACTGGAACAACAAGTGGAACTATAAGATTATACAACTCGATCTCTAGGCCACATCTAAACACTCGCTCCATCCACCCCTAAACTCGCCTTTAATCCCTTCCAAAGCCTCTCTTTTTCTTCCTCTCCAATCTCCCTAAACACGATCCCCTTCTCGTCACTCTGGCTTCCCACCAAACTCCGACCTGAGATCGTGCGTTGCCGAGGCGGTGTTGATGGAAGTCCTATGACGACTTGATCTGGAGCGGCGGTATTCGGGTATAATGTATGTCTGGATGTCGAGTGGAGAGAACGCTGGGCTGTCATGCTTAGGAATGTCTGGGGAGAGTGGCGGTGTAATCTGAGCATGATCAGCTGCGCCTCACCGACCAGATCACGGTCCCTCCTTCAGGAGAGCTTCAGACTGGACAGTTTGGGAATGTATTCAAGTTGTATGACCATAATAGGTCAAGTAGAGCGTGTGCTTGTGAGAATAAAGCGACATACGACCAAATCTGCTTATTGATAGCTTCATCCTCTGCGATCTCGTCCAACGCCTTTGTCTTGAAACTCGCCTTGAGGGAATGCAGTAAATGCGGAACATGATGTACTCTAGGTCTGGATACATCGTTAGCCAGATCCCTCCCACAGGTCGCTGGACTGTTTTGGCAAATGAAAATTGACCACTCACTGCCATTGTGCGAGTTTACCTCTTGGGCTCCATATTCTGGTTCGTGGATCTACCATAGCTAAACCTCATCAGACCGACGTATCACTGAGAAATGCGTATTGGGCGACGCAGACTCACGATGGTAGACTTCGCTGTCGAATTGGATAGTCGGAGCTGTACGGGGATATGTAGTAGGAAACGTCAATGTGAAATGTAATACAGCACCGGCATATGGTCCTGCACAGACTGATCAGCTACGTATTACAGACTGGAGATACTCAGGTAAGAAGATAAGACGAGCACAACTAACCTCTGTGGACAAAGAATACACCGTGCCATCTCAATAATGTCGAAGTGGATGGTGTGATATATATGCCTGTTGGACAAATACCTACAGCACGTAATGATGCGCTGAACAATTCAGTGTGAGCTTATCACGTCTATACTGATACTGGAACAAAGGATGGCAGTGAGAGAATACTGACAGGGGGATACACGGTAGTATCGATAGGCGAAGATAGATAGGATAGACTATAGGAAGCTTACTATTCAAGTCCCAGCTCGGCGGCCAACAAAGTAGAGATCTCTGTTGGCTCTTGAACTTGTCTTTTGGGACTGTTCATGCTATTGATTTTATCGATCAAAGGTCAATCAGAGGAAGAACAGAGAGAGATCAGCTAACGGACAATCCAGTGCGACGAGTTATCAGGCACGCCTCCGCTCGTCTGCGTGTCACCCATACATAGACAGCACTACTTTCTCGGATAACACAACTGCTTGTATCATACAAGTCTTTCTGCCATATTTATATATATATATCCGATCGGAAATATGCACAATGATAAAATCAAAGAGTCGGAAGAAGCTGAAATAACGGACTTTTGGAATTCAAAAACAGCGATACCTTGTACCTGTCTGTAATCACCACCACCTTAACACCGCGCAATGCGATCATCTGACTCTTCCCGCTATCCCCAACCCGAGCTTTGGATCTCCGTGACAGACCGACCCATATTGCACCATCGCCAGCAACGTTTAGCACTACTCCGTCCCACTACTGGTACTTACTCTACGGTAACCATGTACCTTATCGTACCTTATCGGTACCTTTCGTACCTACCCCAATATTTCCCCCAAGGCGGCTCCACGTATGATTAGGTAGTTGGTTGAATAACGTAAACGTCATACAGCTCGACTCGGGTTGCTCTGATTTCACCAGGAAACATCACACTACCCGAATACGGCACATCTCAGGAATCAAAGCTCTAACGGAGACTTGATCTCATGTTCGCCGAGAGTTGTACATCGGTATTATACGGTTAAGAAAACAAAACACAAAAGAGTCATATGCACCTTGACATTTCCTTAAGCTAGTCGATTCCGGTGGTGGGTGGTGTGTGAACTAGTGACACTACCTCAACAACGTAGATCGGACTTGTAAACTATAGTCGGTAGTCGTAAAGCACATTGAACCCACTCTGATATAAACTAACTCCACTTTACTGTACTGAATCCCATCGACGATCTAAACTCTTGATACTTTCGTGATTAGAATCAATCCAGTAAAGTTAAAAGCCAGGCTATAACCCAACCTCTTTCACCCAGAAAACGTATTTAGTTGTTGTAACTGTTAACCCTCACACGTAACGAAGGCATGTCACGGGGTGATCACGAGTTCAATAATTGTTTTTTTCTCTGACGATTGGAATGCATGATGATATGATGATGATGGTCCCCACAACCATAGCACGACCCTCAAATAGATCGACAGGACGATCAGGACCAGGACCAGGACCAGGACCAAAGTATAATTCTTCTTTGTCTTTACCCTTGACGCTTGAGGTGTACCCCCGTACTTTCTACTCGTAACCAAAAAAGGGGAGGGAGGGTATGGAAGAGAAAGAAAACTTTGCTGTAAGACATCAAGGTTCCCATTTCGCAAGCAAGTTAGGAACGAGGACGGGAAAGAAAAAGATCGACAGTGAGTGCCCGGAAAACAAGGAGAAAAAGGAAAACAAGGTTGAACGCCAACGCCACGTCCCTCCCCGGGAGTCTTTGGAAATTAGGATTTAAACTATTTTTCTTTTTCTCGGTGGTGGCTTTACTTTCCCCGGGTGATCTTCCTGGCGCTTTCCCGAACATTAGACAGAGACATCCCATATTCCATTCCAAGATGGAGATTATTATGACCTCGTCACAGTTCTGGAAGGTGGACATTACTTTTTCAGGAAATCCACCCATGACGATGTTTCGCATAGAGCAATAACCGGTTCTTAGGGTGCTTTTCCCTCTAACAAAACACCTTTTGCACACAAAACAACACTAGTTTGGTAGTTTGGTTTACAGGTAAAGAAGGAAATTAAGGTATCCACCAAAAGTCCCATGCTATCGGGATCAGGATCATCATTGATTGCCGAAAGAGAGAATGGATCCGATCGATTCCTTACCCCCTTACAGGGATAAATCCCTGACTCCGTAAAATTCGGCCGGAAGCTTTTTACTTTTTTGTGGGGGGGTTGCATCCGAACAATTTTCCACACCATGTCCGAAAGAGTGGATAAACAGCGGATCATTTCACGAGCCAAAACAATACGATACAATACAAAACAGACATGAGACTTCGCCTCATTTACCGTGAGACATGTAGACAAGACATAGATACAGATAATTGAACCGAAGTGTTAAACTTCGGAAAAGGCGTTGGTATCGTCTCGTCTCCACATGCCACTTTATCGTATGGTGAGAGGAAGCAAGGGCGGCTACAACTTCCGCCGCGGGATTCCATGGGACGGACGAATGGAGATAATTGATAATTCATCTTACCTGAAGAGGTGACGTGGCGGATATGCATGTTGGTTTCCCACACCGGGTTTCCCGGGCCGGATCAAATATGGCGGTGCGCGTTGAGAGGTGAGAGAGAGGTGGTGCTGGTCTTGGGTTGATTCACCATGTCTTGCCGTCCATTTTTTTCACCCTCCCGTTTCCGAACCGCGGGTTCTCAATCGTACGGGGTAGGTAGGCAGGCAGATAGGTAGGTCGGGGATGGGCCTCATTGGACCCACTCAATCGGATGGGAGATGGATCGGCGCGCCACAAATACTCACTGGATGGCTTTCGGTGGCCGATGACTAACTTATGCATGGGATAGTTCGTGCCGGTCTTTGCATGCTACGGGAAAATAATCAAGTCGTGATGGTAATTACTATTTGGGAATCACACAACCGACATTACATGATTTTCCTAATCCGATCCGATGTAGCATTAGCATTGAGGGAGTAAACTACAAAACTCTATGGGGGTGGATCAATAGCTAGTCCGCAGTCGGACAAGTTGCGGAAACAGGGAAGAGAATATAGAAAAAAAGGGATACCTCGACTCGACCGCTTTTTTGGTCCGTTGTCTCAGGATTCTCCGCTCGGACCGCACGCGGACTTTGCTCCGAAGTTTTTTTTTTCTGTTACCTCATGTACATTTTGCGTTGGGGCAGCGCCGTCGTGTCCCGTTCTTTATGGGTGGCGTACGCATGTCCCTGATCGCATCACTTGTACGGAGAGTTTGAAACCGGGGAATCGAGCGTGTCATGCCCCATTTCCATCCCTAAGCACCACCCTGTTCCCCCCTAGACATCCCTTGCCACAAGGGGGGAGGAAAGAAAGAAGAAGGAAAGAGAGAAAGAAAGAAAAACTTGGGCGGGAACACGCATACCTATTATTCCGAACATTGTCGTGGCCCGTAGCCAATAAATCGCATAAACGCCCCCCCGTAACCCCGATGAGGTGGATTCCCACTCGGTTATATTATTATAGTACACCTCTCTCCATATACTATAATACCATCCCAACCTCCGTCGCTTTTATCCTCTCTCTCGCCCGAACACTCGAATCCTACAAAAGCTTTTCACACCGCCTCGTCCTTCTTGTTCTTCCACCTTCATCTCTGTACATATCTCGATTCCGATCTTCGACTTGTTTCTTTATAATCAACCCAGGAAAACCAAAACCAACGCCATTCGTCGATGAAGCAATAGACAAAGACCCGGGATCAAAAAGGTGGGTTGATCATCAATCAAACTCTACTGGTTTCGTCTGGTTCTGGCAAAGCAAAGCGAGGGTTATGGGATGCTCGGCGGCGGCGACTGCCTTGAAAGGATGGAGCTTCGTCCACGCCGAAGCGTGTGGGCTCTCCCTTTTCTTATTTGGGATTGACAGACGATATGACACCCTCCTTTTCTCGTCCAATTTGCCCGGCAAAAAAAACAGCGGTTGTCGCCTCTCTCTTTTTCCCACCCCACTCATCCCCATTTTCGGCTTTTCCTCTAATCTCTTTGCCTTTTCGTCGCCATTCTGGCTTCTTACCTCCTTCCTCTACTGTTGATCTGGCATCACCATGACCGCTCTCCGTGCCACCTCAAACCCCCTTTCCACCACCCACTTGGCCCTCCTTGGGGCCGATCGGTGGTGCGGCCGTTATACGCGGGCATCAATCGGGCTGTCCGTCGCCGGCGCGTCATTTGCCGTGCGAGAACCGGTCGGTCGTGTGTCGGCGCATTGACCTGTTTGCCGCCGTTTGATGATGAGGTCAAGAAGTGTGCGAGCGGCGGGCTGCGTGGGGGTGTGTTGTGTGTATATCTCGCTCGTTTGGACCTCTTTGCGTCCGGTCTCGTGTAATTTATACAATCAACCTCCCCCCCCCTCCTAGTCGCGATCGTTCCGTTTGTCTCGTCACACTTTACGGTCGACTAAAGCGGCGTGGCCAGACCGTAGACCCCCTTTCCTTCCTTGTTCATCGGCCTACTGCTTTCTTTGACACCTTTCTGATCTTGTCGTTCTCCCTCTCTTTCTCTCTTTCGTGCTTGTAATAGTATTATTCGTGATTTCCATTCACCGGCCGATATCTTCGGTACGGGGTAGCTTACTTGTCATTTCTCATCGATTGCCACCCCTTTTCAATCGGTCATGCCTCGCTTGCCGTTGCCTGTTCGTTTGCCCGACCCATGTAGACGCATGCTGACTCAGATATAGCTCTCTCGCAAATCCACTCCCGGTCCCCTTTATTATCTCCACTCTCATCATCCACTCCCCTTTCAACCTATCACAGTCGTCCCGGTCACCACCATGTCGTCCTCGTCTTCATCTTCGTCGGTGGCTGCAGTGCCAGCGTACAGACCAAACTCGGCATCGCCAACCACATCCTCCCGCAAAGCCGTAAAGGCATCCGCCACCGCCAGTGCACCCTCATCGCGACCACCCACACGTCCTTCAGATCCATACTATGGTCACGAGGAGACAGCGGTGCTGTGTGCGCGCTTTGTAAGTTGCACCCCTCCTTTCGCATGTCCAGCGATCAGCCTACTGACTGCGCCAGATCACATCCCTCTTTCAGTGCCCAAACATCCCAGCAGCCACCGCACCCGGCGCACCGACGCCTACTCTGGCTCACTTCATCGCCTATGCCTTGCATCGCACTCGCCTTCCCTCGATCGTCACCTTTGCTGCCCTTCTCCTCCTTCAGCGATTAAAAACTCGATTCCCCGCCGCCCGCGGGTCATCAGGCCACCGATTGTTCATTTCAGCGTTCATGATTGCATCCAAGGTCATCTGTGACGACACATACTCTAATCAGTCTTGGGGCATTGTCGCGCAAAAGATGTTCGCACTCAAAGAGATCAACCAGATGGAGCGAGAAATGTGCGGCTACCTCGAATGGAACCTCAACGTCATGGGTGACGAGGTTCTCGAGTTCGAGGCGCGAGTACGCGCAGAACACGGCCCCAAGGCTGTTGCTCGAGCATCATCTTCGTCGTCGTGTGGCGGTGCATCTTCATCAGAAGCATCCGTCGTTGTTTCTGCACCGCACAGCTACCCTACCCCCGAGACCACACCGGATCCATCTACGTCTCGGCCGATCCGCCCCGTCCCATCGCCGTACAAGTCAAAGCCAAGCTTTCAGGCAGCTGCTTTAGCACTTCCTTCACCACCTTGCTCGCCCCACCAGTACCTGCACCCTGCGCATTCACCACAACCGCCGCATTTTGCATCTGCTAGTTCGTCTTTGCAGTCATCGCCCGCATCGGACGACTGCAAGACACCTTCGCCCATTGCTGTCACGTCCTCTGCGGCAGGCAGCAGCGTGCGACATGGCAAGGGTGTCGATATGTCACGAGCTTTCGAGAGCCGGTCTCGGCAGCATTCTAGCAATCTCGCTTTGAGCAATTACCCCATCAATGTGCATGTAGGCAGTGGATGGTAGCTATGGACGAGGTCATATCTTGTATGCGAGCGCGTGTGTTGGGTGTGGGGGGGAGAGAGAGAAGAAGGGGAGATGGAAGATACCCGTCGTGTTTTATTCCCAAGTTGTATCATATCACCCTCTGTGATTTTGTCCATCTGTCAACATCATCTCAGCATCTGGATTGAATAATTAATAGCGCTGGTGTTCAGTATTAGCATTCGTCATGCATTCCTGCAACTCTGATCGTGTGATTGTGCAGCATTGCATTGGATTTCCAAAATACTGTTTGTCGCTCAACTATTTAGTTTTTGCCGCTCATTGACTTTGGCCTCAGATACAGAAGTCGGGTATAGTGATAGATGATCATTAGTCATAGAGTCATAGTAAGCTGGGGCTAGTTTTGAAATGTGGGAATCTCGTGAGTGAGTGAGTTTGTGGAGGTAGTCATAATTCAAAAAATTGGTAGTCAAGGTACAAGGGGATTAGTACAGTAGTCGTTTTTCCTTTAGGTACAAATGGAGATGACGAGAGAGAGGTGAAGAGGCGAGGAGGAAGTATCGTCCGCGGCCGTTGAAATAGTTACATACCTACTCCTCACCAGAAGTATGCCGTTTTCATTCAATTCCCGCACACGGAGTATTCTATTCATCTCCATCTCCCGAACTTGAATGACGAGGTCCTCTAGTTCGTCGTCGTCGTCGTCGTCGCTGTCTTGGTTATGATATTATGATGTTAGTGGCGTTACATATTACAATATCTTAACGTCTCGTTATGCTGTACGTCCGTCAGCACGTGTGAATATAGTATTTATGGGAATCTGGGCATGTGAGAAACGAGCTGTAGTACTACTTGTAGTGCATACATGCCACTCTACTTCGTACATGTATCTGAATGAAGTGGACGGGAATACGGGATCTGGCTATCCTATCCGTCAAATACCGCTTTACCGCTTTCTTTATCTTCCTTTCTGCTCTCGTAATTACTATTTTCGACGCTATCCATTTGAACTACAACGAAACCTTTCTAGCTGCTCGCTCGTCTCTCATTTCGTGGGAACATTACGTCTCGGTGTAAGAGTTAAAAGCGAACAAAGTGTCTGTGTTTTTACTCTCCCTTGGAAAACCGAGAAGAGTGGTGTCATTTACCGAGAGAAATAAATTTTACCTTGAGCAAGCGAAGAGACTGTGTGTCATTATTTAGGGTTAACCACCTTGAGCAAGCGAGATGCCGGTGACATCTATCTACCTTGTGGCAAAACAACCTCCTTTTCAAAGCGAGCAAGCGAGATGGCATCTACTCGTACCTTGAGCAAACGAATCACCTTACTCAAAGCGCAGCAAAGGGACTGAATTACTGCCAATCACCTCGTATAGCCGATTGAAAAGACAGTACTATGGTCGACCAGTCTCGATAATAGATGCTCGAGACTCTAGACTCGTACACCCATCTGATCAAAGCCACCCATGCATAGTCGATCTCGGCCGTTATTAGTCGATGTGTGGATTGAATTTTCGAGTCATCATCATCTGTCGACATATCTATCCTCTTTTGCAACTTTCGATCAGGCCCTGTATTCTGCGGCAAGGTCTGCAAAGGCACGAACAAAATATTCATGTGATAGGTACAGTACCGTACGTTTCGAGGTACAATAGACGATAGTTAGTCGTACGTCGTCGGGGATTGAACGTCTTTACCAAAACGGAGCGGAATTTCTTTTCATCCGTTGTTGTTTTTCGTTGTGAGTACGACGAAAGCTATCTGTTGTTCCCCGGGGCGGGATATGGGGCGAAACATTTCCGCAATACCGCAATACCGCATATACCACCTGGCTGGTGAACTTCACACACTCGTACTACTTGGAAGGTTTACGAAGAGATGGTGTATCGAATACAATACAATACAATACCTTTTCTTCGTCTTGGCATTCCCACAAAACGATGAGAACTAGATAATTACGTCACAAACATATTCTATCCCGCTGTACCTCGTCACTCACTTACTGACCTATGCAAAAATGTCAGCACAAGTCAGGAAAATTACTACGCGCACGATTGAGAACGACTGGTCTGAACCGAATTGTTCCTGTTATTAAAGAGCCGAATAGTGATCATGATCATATTAGCTTCGGTTTCGAGTCTCGGGTTTACATGTCATCTCAGAGACTTCGGTTTAACAATCCCCGCTTCCGATTCCCACAGTTGTATGTGTGATTATGAGATAATTAGTAGTCTTTGGTGAGATCCGCGTTTGTTTGACCACTACGAGATCCTTCCGGCTGGCTCTTTCCGTTCGGGCTCAGTCTCTGGCAGTAAGTTTTGACCGGAAAGGATCGACCGTTATCATTGAGCATCGACCATTAATACATTTGGCTCAGATCCAGTTATTAGATCCGAACAGTCGACGAGGATCGACGCGTGTGCTGGATCAGATACACGTGAATAAGATACAACACAGCTTGGCTGTGGACACGGATCGTCTTGCCTTAAACACCACTCTGTTCAAGCTGCAGTCCTTGGCCCTCTCTCCGTAACTCTTTGATCACAGCCTACACAGCACCACGTCAGTTTATAGATTTCTATAATTGACGAGTCAACGGAGGAGGCGCGAGGAAATCAACATACAGCCAGTGTATCCGGGTTCGCACCAGCTTCAATCATCCCCACACAAATACTCAGTGTCTGTTTATCCAACCCTGTGAGATCACGATATCAGCTCTCCCCTATGTGATACTCGAAAGAGCGAAGCGAAATAGACCAAGTCAAATCGACGCGACTTGATTCCAACGTACCAGTTTGTAACAGCTGCGAGAGGTCGTGTAGAGCTATTCGATCAGTCAGTTGGTCATATTGGTAAACAGATGTACCCACTATCTATCGTTTCGCGAGCATTTTCAAGTCTTGCCTCATCGCTCGCTGAAGACATGACGACCTTACTCCTATTTGAAGCGAAGAGAGCAAACTAGAGACGAGTGGAGGGAATGCGAGTTTCCGTACGATTTTTTGCGCGTCGTTTCATCTTTTTCAACTCTTCAGTTCCTTTCAATCAATCCCATCTACCATCTTTTCATCTTTATCTCCACTTTTTTCATGTGTAACATCCCTTGAAAGAGGGAGCAGCGATGCTCCGTCGTCGTCGTAGCATCTCTACATCCACATTCACATCTTCCACTATCAATGTATCAACCGGCCGAGGCCGACCATCGTCAAAACCAACAAAGACTCAGTCATTCAAATACGATTCGATAATTGACGAAGTCAATCGTCTGGTGTACTCTTATACGACCTTGATCGTTTTCTGGCTCGTAGACACTTGGAAAGATCTTGAGGACATGGCTTTGGGTTTGGTCAGATGGTGGACTGGTTCCAGAGCGAGCGATGACGCTGAGGAGAGTGATGATGTCGGTCAAGGGGCAGGAGAGATAGTAAAGCTGAAAACGAGGAAAGTTAAAAGACGAAGACGGAAAGAGAACTCGCTTTCAAGTATGTTTTGTGGATCAGTCCTGCCAAGGTGCTGATGGGGGAATGTAGTAGATGATGACGCATACTTTCCCGGTATGGTCAATCTCAGTGGAGTTCTCTGTTATATGAACTCTGTTCTTCAGGTGAGTACATTGAGAATCTCGTTCACTTGCATGTCACCATCACAATGGACCGGCGCTGATACAAACATGAACAGTCGATGGCGTCAATTGCGTCCCTTATTCAGCATCTCGAACGAATCATCCATCTCGCCGTTGAGGTAGACATGCCTACTCCCGTCAGTGATGCCTTGTCCGACGTTATGCGAGGTAAGTCATCTGTCTCTGATCCCATCCCCTGAGCTTTCTTCTCAGCTAACTCGTGCAGACTTAAACACCCCTTCATCACGTACTCCTATCCCTCTCCGGCCGCACGCTCTAATCTCGGCACTCCAACCTCTTCCTCAGATCCGCCGACTTCTATCCACGCGAGAGCAACAAGATGCTCACGAGTTATTCATCGTACTGGCCGAAGCAGTATCTGACGAAGCACTCAAAGTCGCTTCAGAGGTGTTACGTCTGCGTGGTCTTGCAGAAGTACTCACTCTCCAAGCGTATTGTGTCGAAAAGGGTTTCGCAGGATCGCGAGATGCAATAGGGAGGGAAAAGAAGACAAAAGCAAGAGGTCTAGCTCAGCCTTGGGAAGGACTCATGTCGCGTAAACGTACTTGTCGAGTTTGCGGATGGTTTGAAGCCATCAGACTCGATACTCTGGGAGGAATGGAGTTGCCTGTGCCTCAATATGTATGTGTACGAGTTACTCTGAGCAGAGTAAGAAGGCTGATCTATTACTTGCAGGGCGACGTAACGCTAGATGCGTGCCTGGCAGAGTATCTTGCGCCAGAGCAACTGTCTGAAGTGACATGCGAAATGTGTTCGTTACGCGAGACATTGGAGTTTTACAAAACCGAGTCACTTCGTCTATCCCAACCACCAACCAAAATCCAACCCAAGGTCCCGCCGCACTCACGCACCGAGTCTGGCTCCTTTTCCGTGCTCGAGAATCTCCCTACCAACTCACCCACACCTGGCCCTTCATCCGCCACTGCCCCCATCAGTGACAAACGAAAGAAAAAACTTCGAGATGCACGGCGGATAGAAGCAAGGCTTCAAGAAATGCTAGATGCGCAGACTGTTGTTGCTTTCGGCGAACCAACTATCAGCCTCGGTACTACAGGTTCAGCCTTACCTATCAAATGGCAAAAGGCCAATACGGATTCTATTCGAGAAGGGATGATCACCCGTCCACCTCACTCGCTTCAACTTCATTTTGGCCGAACGGGATATACACCCTACGGTGTCCAGATGAAGAAAGCCGCTAGAGTGGCATTCCCCATCATACTTGACTTGACCCGGTTCGTCTCACGTGGGGTATGGGAAGATCGACATGATGTGCGACAATCAACCCAACCACGCAAAATCCTTTATAGACTCGAAGCAGTTATTCTACATTACGGCTACACGACCTCTTCAGGTCATTTCATTTCTATTCGACGTAAACCTAGACCTCGGCCCGATTCTCCCGACACCAGTACCAGTGATATAAATAATGATACATGGCGACCAGAAACAGTATCCAAATCATGTCCGGACGGATGTAAATGCGAACAATGTCTTTTTTTCGGTCAAGTCAGACCTGAATCAGGACGAGAACCTGTCCCTGGGAAAGGCTGGTTACGTATCAGTGATGATGAAGTTGAGGAAGTCGGTGACGAGGCATTGGTACAAGCTGGAGCGGCAGTGTTCATGTGTTTCTACGAGAAAGTAGGAGAATATCAGGGGGAAGAGAGTGGGTCGAGAATAAGTGTTGCGTGGCAGAGTCAGAAGTCATCATCAAATTGAGCTTGGGGTATAATATGCATGCATGCAAGTGGACATGTCATCCCAGGGAAGAAGCTCGAGCTGCAGACCATTCTGGAGGCTGTGTACGAGTTAGTGAAGGTTCTCAAAGTCAAATTGGATATAATGAGGTGTAGATGGAGATATGGTGGTAGAAGATGGCGAAAGATGACTAACCTCATTTCTAGTCTCGAATTGTAGCCAATCTGAAGAACCAGTGGGGAGAATACCCATAGTAGCGCATTTATACAATCCCAAAGCGAGGCTGTTCACATAAAATAAGCATTGATCTCTCATTGGGATTTTCAAGTGTGTGAGGATTTTAACCTGATTGGACTCGAGAAATGGTGAAATAGAATTGTACTCACACTAAACCCTGACATCCGACATAGGCAAGCATAGGTAATGTCAATGGAGCATAACTTGCTTCGATTGGTTTATCGCCTACTTTGCCTGCTGTTGTTGTTGTGGTGGTGGTGGAGGGAGTAGCAGTTTCGATAGGAGTTGGACGGAATGCTTCGAAAGCTATTTATCCAGTCAGCAAATCCATCAATCAAGATGATCAATCGAGTCAATTGTCTACGAGCTAAAAAGATGGTTGGAGTCTGACGGGGTTAAGAGAAGTGAGAACGTGGGGTAGCAGAGCAATCAAAGTGAAGAGGGGGGGGAGGGCAGGTTGGTGAGAAAGAAAGGTGGGCAAGAGGGGGGAAGAAGTAAAAGATATCAGACTTGCCTTTGAATATGTTGAGAACAGCAGAAATAGGCGAAGTAAGTAACATGAAGATCATTCCGAGAGAGAAGATCTGGACACCACTGCCGGAAAAATAAAGCATGATAGCTTGCATTGGAAGGCTCTTTGCGGGGCTAATCATTGGTTAGAATTTTGTTGTCGATCATGATGGCTCTGAATGTTGAGTGTGAGAGAGCATTGAGACAAGACGAGACGATGGAACGAGGGGATGAGAGCGACGTAATGGACGATATCTGACAAGAATAGGATAAGACAGAATCACATACCCTAGAGCCAATTCCCATGCTCGGCGTAGTTTCAGCTCTGTCGACTTGCGAGCTTGTATAGCTATTGTTGATGGATTAGGCTGGGACTGTGAAGAGAGGCACAGAAGAAAGCTTCAGCATGTGTTCAAATCACTACAATATAGCAAGGCTTTGTGTGTCATATTGATTCGTTTGATGTTCACAGAGCTTACAACTCGCAACTCACCTTTGAAATATCCTTCGTTGAGCTTGACGATAGGAAGCCAGGTGGATTGGGGACTGCATTTCTACATTTATCAGAATGATTCCCCCTATGGCTATGGTACTCAGCCACTCACTTGAGAGGATGAGACAGCGTGTAGTTAAGCTTGATGGACATGTTGATATACTCTGAAACCACTCGAATACCGTCTCAAATCGCCAGAGTAATCACCGTGTCGGTGAGCCTGATAACAACACCAAAAGTCAGACTGATAAATGATGGCGTCTTCGGTCGTGACCGATCCGGCGTAATCCGGGTTTCTTTGAGCGCTGTCGCTCAACATAAAAAGCTAGCCAAGACCTCCCTTCCCCCCTCACCCCTTATCCTCTCTAATCTCGTCCCCTCTCCTCTCAGCATTTCGACCACCATGTCGTCTTCTGAGAAAGGCAGTCTTCCCCTACCGGCTTCTGAGCCGACTCGTTCGGCCAGATCTTCAAGAGCCACTTGGGCCTTGTTCTCCATCCTCATCCTCTTGGCCTATCACAGCAACATCTTCTCTCCGTTCTCCTCGAGCAAGCCCACTCATCACTATACTGCTGCTCAGCTAGAAAGTGCAAAATGCCCTATTCAGCCTGCGCCGCTTAATGTTGGAAATGACTGGAACCCTCTCACCGACCCGACCTATGCCGAGCTTGCTGCTAAGCGTCTCTCCAAGTCTGTTCAGCTCGATACCGAGTCATTCGATAATTTCCCTCTAGACCCCAAGGACTCTGTGTATGATAAACACTATAAACTCTCACACTGGCTGGAATCAGAGTATTCGAAACTGTTCTCTGATCCTATCAAGCACGAATACGTAAACACCCATGGTCATCTCTTCACTTGGCAGGGAAGCAAACCCGAGCTCAAGCCTATCTTGCTCATGGCACATACCGACACGGTACCTGTCCTTGCTGCGACATTGGACCAGTGGACTTTCCCGCCATTTGACGGTACAATCGCAGTTAATGCTACGCCCAACACTCCAGGAACTTGGGTGTGGGGTAGAGGCGTTAGCGACTGCAAGAACTCGCTGCTAGGTATCTATGGCGCCGTCGAGCGTCTGGTCAGTGAAGGATTCACTCCGGAGCGCACTATTCTAATATCCAACGGTTTCGATGAAGAGGTAAGTGACCCCATTATTCCGCCTCTCGGTCGATTGGCTGAAATGGGAATAGATCGGTGGTATCCGCGGGTCCGGTCATACAGCCGCTCTCATTGCTGAGAGATACGGGCCCGATGGCGTTGCGTTCCTCGTCGATGAGGGCTTTTCAGGCATCTCCACAGAGTACGGAACGACATTTGCGTCATTTGGTATGGCCGAAAAGGGTTCAGTCAACTTCCAACTCAAGGTAGAGACCCTCGGTGGTCATTCATCTGTTCCACCTCCTCACACAGGCAGTGCGTAACACTTTTCGTTTCTTTTCTCATCTCTACTTGTCCATCGCTGATCCACCAACATAGTTGGAATCACGTCTTTGCTTTTGGCCGAGCTCGAAGCTCATCCATTTGAGCCCGTCCTGGACCCTGCTGGACCATACTTGAAATTCCTCTCATGTCTATCCGACTATGCCGATATCCCATCCAAGCTGAAGAGCGATATCCATACCCCCCAAAAATGGAGCAAGCTTGCTAAGGAGCTTGCCACAGCCGACCGAAGAGTCAACAGCTTGCTGGCGACTTCGCAAGCTATCGATCTCATCAATGGAGGAGTTAAAGTTAATGCCCTTCCCGAGGTAGTCGACAGTGAGTTCGGAGGCCTTACCTTTTCTGACCAGAATATAAAGCTTACGACTTAACCAGCCACTATCAACTACCGTATCTCGTTGTACGTTTGAACAGACACCCCACAGGCCTCTACATAGCTGATTTGGGATGTAGCACATCTTCAGTGGCAGAGACGAAAGAACACGTAGCGGCAGTTATCAAACCCCTTGCCTCTGCTCTCAATTTCACAAGCACGATCTTTGGTGAAGAGTCGGCCTCGACCAAATCGCCCTCACACATCACGCTTCAACTTCAGAGTGCAGTGTCTCTCGAACCAGCTCCAATCACTTCAAGTACCGGACCTTCTTTCGAGCTTATGGCAGGTACAGCCAAACATGTCTTTGGCGCAGAGACTATCGTAGCGCCCACAGGCATGTATGGTATGTCTTATCTCTCTCTCTTTCTCTCTCCCTTTCTGAATGGATTTCACGTGGTTTCGTCTCAACATGCTGATATCTTTGTTTAAAGCCAATACCGATACCAGGCTCTTCTGGAACCACACAAAGAACTTGTACAGGTTCACACCTGCCGTTGTGGTTGAAAACTTAAACCAGCACACGGTAGATGAAGTAAGTGAAAAAAAAAATCAATTCTGACCTCCTGGTTAAATTGATGAGCTGACAATGAGCAGAGAATCAGCCTCGATGGTCATCTGAACACCACCAGGTTCTTCTACAAGCTGCTGCAAAACTCTCAAGGATGGGACGACGCTTAGTTCACGTTCGTCTCGAGCATTCCCTTGATTTACAATGTTTCGTGGTCTTGGGGTAGAAACTATGGACAATGAAAAAAGGGGATTTGATATATCTTGGATATCAGATAAATATAGTGCAGTAATTTCGTAATATAGAATGTAAGGAATGAATGGAGATATAATATATTGTCAACTGGAACACCGTCGTCAACACTCTGAAAGAGCTAGCTGCAACAACAGGGGGATGACATGCGAACGTGATGCATATGAGGTACAATGAATGAACATGCTATTTAATTACTTGTAGGCGTGGTTGATGGTCGCACAAATCACGATGCTACTTCCATTGCAGCTGCGACTGCGTCACTCATGATCTGATCCTCGCCCGCACTGCCGTCCACTGGGTCCGCATTTGAGGGCAGTACAACATGCTCTTCTGCCGGTATGGATACGGCTTCCTCTTCTGGCAGCTCCACTTTAACAACCACTTCTGGTACTCCCGTAACATCACTAATGTTTGCCACTGATCCCGCTGCGCCAACCCCCTCTGCACCCGGTACGTCGCCCTCTTTCACGCCTTCCCCATTTCGTTGTTCTTCAGCACCCTCTTGCATCCCTGCACCCTCTATCTCTTCTTCCACCTTGACCCTCTTCGCCTCACTATCATCCTCTCGCTTATTCTCTTCAGCCTTCCTCTTGGCCGCCCCAAAATCTGGTATAGGCGTCGCACCAGGACTCATACTTGTGCTTCCCCTTCCTCCTTGCTTTGCCAACCTCGAAGCCAATCTAGAATTTCTCTGCTCTTCACGACAAACCGCATGGAATATCTGTGCACAGATCAGCTGTCGCGCGGGCTTGATGAGGAAACCAGCACTTACTCGATCAATCTTGTCATTCTTTACCCTCACGGCATTTCGCCACACCCACTCTTCCTCGACCTCGTCCCATTCCTTCTTGAACACGTCTTTGCAGATCGGGCATGGCTGACTCGCTTTGGTAGGATCTTGAGGTACAGGGACTGACTTGAGTTGAAGTTCTGCAACTCGGGCCGGTGTGAGAGCGGTAGGTAGCGAGAGCGAGTTCGCGGATTGCGTAGAAGATTTGGAAGGTCCAGCATCAGGAACGGAAAAGTCGTTGATCCATTCCTGCACAAAGGCATTAGTCCAGGCATCGTAAAGCGCATAAGCAAGACATACCTCAGCTCGTGGAAGCCATTTACGATGAGCACCTCGACCGCTAGTTTCATGTTCGCGACGATTACGACGATAGTGCCAGTCCATATGAGCATCAAATTTAGCCTGATCACCTTCTGGAAATCGCTTGGAACATTGATGGCATCTTCTAGAAAGATGGGAAAGAGGAAGTGCGTGTTTACTGTCATTGTCAGTCTAAATTTACAAGCCTGTCAATGTGGACCTCACGCGTTCAGATCAAGAGAGTTGAGAGTAACATCAAGGCTTAATATCATGTCCTCGTATTGTTCAAGAGCAGTTTTAGGCTTCACTGCAGGTTCAGGCGTCTGCTGCTTGCCGCTAGTAATTCCCTTCTCTGAGAGATTCTTGAGAATATCCGCCACATTGATCGGTAGGTTGACAAGCGGGTTGACCGGAACTGGAGCGATAGGAAGAGGTGTAGAAGAGGCAGGAGGCGGTGTGGGCACAGACGGCATACCTGAAGAGGCCCGATGCGGAGCCGCAGGACCTCGATATGTGTCTCGGGGAATTGAAGGTGGGAAAGGCGGTAGGGATGGAGCAGAGGGCTGACCGTACTGTGGCTGCGGTCTGATCTGAGGAGGTGGTTGATTGAAAGGAGGAGTTGAAGTCGGCGTTGGCACCGGCATTGGCCCCGCATTCATCGCTCTGAGCTGATCCATAATCTGATGTAATTCTGCCTGCGAGACCTGCGTTCCATTGACCACCTCGCCTATTTGCACCAGTACGCCCACTTGTGCTCGCGCCTGCTGATCCCATGGCCTAGCCGCACTCTCGCGATGCTTGGCCTCGAGTGTCGCATTGAGTACAGAGAGGACCTGTTGTCGACTGAGCGGTGGTGCAGCCGATCTCTGATATCCTATCGATCCAAAGATCCCACGTTCAATGGCCTCGCGGACTGCTGGACCATAGAGGTCGCCTCCATCCGGACCACTGGTCCGCCACAGGCCAATCATCTCTTCCATTTTCGACTTGGTTACCCCGTCAACCTCACGGTAGACTGCGGGATACATGCGCGAAATCATGGGCGGTAAGAGATGCGTCGTATATGGCGCACCAATGTTCTTTGAGATCGAGTCGATCAGATATAGTATTGGAAGCTTTGCTTGAGGTGGCGCCTACATTTAGAACAGTCCATCAGCCCTGTGTTTGGATCAAATTTGAAAAAGGGATATTGAAGTGGTCAGCGAAAACCTACGCGGAGCACGGCCTGCTCAATCTCCTCAACTACCATCTGCATACGATCCCAGTTATTCTGATCTCTCTGAGCCATAGCCTGCATTGACAAATCCTGAATGAGGGGCCGGGAATTGAAAGTGAGCTCTCTAAGACGACTGGCATAATATGTGCGAAACGGGTCAACATGAGGTTGAGCGTGTTGAGCGGGCGCAAGAGTGGGAGGAGGTGCATATCCATAAGCTGGGTAAGGCTGAGCTGATGAATAGCCTGGATATGACATGATGAAGGGAAAGGGGAAAAGGGGGTGTCTAAACTGCCTGAAAGTAGAGAAGCAACGGGTATGTTTGTTGCTTATTGATCAGAGTCAGAGAAGCAGATTATGCGTATCGTCCTCGTAAGTCTATGGTAAGAGAACTGGATAGCTCAAAACCCTCAGATAACACTGTGCTGCCTCCGTGGAATGTACAAATAGCGAACCTGTTGGTGAAAGTAAAGATGGAAGGCGTGAAGGTCAGCGGCGAAGCACTTCAAGCCCTCTGTCGGCGTTTTCAAAAAGACCGACCAAGTGGCAGCTAGCAACGGGCGTGTTACATTCCTCACCAGATAGAATATGATCGGACATAGTTTTGGCATACTGCAAATCTCGCCGAGCCTTGCACTGCAGACCGCACTCTCCAGACTTCCGTAAACTGCACATGCTTCTCATGTCCCCTTCGCATTCACCACTTCTCGTCGTCCTGCCAATGTCGCTAAAGTCTACCCGAGGGACTAGGTGGACGATCAGCTCAGCATGGCTGCTGATCTTCTCTGAACACTCACCATGGAGGTTTACTAACATCTCTTGAAAGTCTTCATGACGAGCTGATTGCTAATGAGCCAATTTCGAGGCTAGGCCTTGCGCTGTTTGGCTCGAAGCTGTCGGTGACCCGCGAATGACGAGCTGAAATCAGCCAACGCCTCAGATAGAGTACTCACATGACTGCGATGATCGTCCGCCGCTGCTGGTACCATGTCGGTTCCGCTGACGATCGTGTCCAGCGCGGCGATCACTATTCCGGTTTTGCTGACGATGATGACGTCTGCCATAGCCTCTCCAATCATCCCCTTCATCTTCTTCGTCATCGTAGTCAATGTCGTCTTCGTCATCGCTGCCGAAAACCTGAGACTATTAATACACGAGGCACTCTCCGAGACTAACTCACCAAACTCATGAAGCTACTCGGCGGGTTTCTTGGTACTCTACTTCCCAAAGGTGAACCCTGGTCGGTCCCTAGGCTTTCACCTGTTGATGAGAATGGCAGACGGATGCCATTAACAACGCAGCCACTTCCTTGATGTGCAATAGTACACAACCAGCATGGTCCCATGACCGCTTCCATCGTTTCTGAATCGACCAACCACTGAGTGACGAATGTAGGCGCTTGTCTACATATGAGATGACTCCATCTCCCAGTCATCCTAAACGTTGATTGGATCCCGCACAAGGGGGAGAAGAACAAGACGCACCTGTACATGAATGCCGGGTAATGGGGCTCAAAGCTCATGAACAATGCACCTCCCAGCCAGATGGGGTGTGTGATGCTACGACGACCAGCGGGTGTCCTTGGTCTCGCAAGAGATGGCCAATCTTCCTTCAAACCCCAAGCTCTAGCATTGATAGGCCATTGCCACGGGGGTGCTGTAGCAGGCTCTCGAAATATGGGTGCTGAAACACCGAGATATATTCGGGCTTGGTGGCGTCCGTGAATAGGATGATTGGCAAACGAGGTCGCTTGTGGTGAAGGATCGGGAAGTTGAGAAATGATATGGGCATATGTGCTCCCGGCACTTGAGGCAATGGAGGACATGACGTCGTTATGAGAAGGCTTCCGATGAAGAAAGAGGAAAGAAAGAAGAGATGGACGAGGTCAAACTCATCGTGCCAGTCAGCCAGTACACGAAAGGAAGGAAGGAAGGCGAGAAGGAAAGAGAGAAGGAAAGAGAGAAGGAAAGAAAGAAGGAAAGAGAGAAGGAAAGAGAGAAGGAAAGAAAGTAAGGCTCGTCTGGTCTCGATTCAACAATCACTTGAATTACATTACGACAGTTACAGAGACGTTAAAACTGTCCGGGATTATCTAAATTTGCTCGTATCCGCAACAAGGCTCCCATAGACCCAAAACATGAAGCACAATTCTTTCTCGTTTTGCGCGGCGGTCTCTATACCTGACTCTTGATGGCCAGGCCGCCGCCTTTCCGTACCACGGCTGCTGTCTTCTTTCCTCTTGGCTTTGCTACATTGACAGTCTGTATTGGTGCATTCTCTTTCCCAGAAGCAGTGAGTGGCTTCGAATTCTTCGCGGAGGCCTTCTTGCTCTTTTTCGGGGAGCCGAAAATCTCAGCATTGAGCGTTGGCTCGTCTTCCCATTCCGGTGGCGTCGGACCAAGCGGTGCGACGAACAGGTTGCCTCGACCGGGCGTTCCAGTCAAACCGGTTCTAGGGGGCTCGACTGCCCTTGCTTTCTTTGCAGGACTGAGATCGTTGGACCTAGATGACGGAGCCACGTTCGCACGTCGTTTACTGGGGGAAAGAGGCGTGGGAGGGGCCATTACGGGGGAAGCTGATGAAGATGCATTAGAAAGAGACGAAGGTGTAAGCGGTGGTGATTGCAGCTGGTCTGCAGAGAGGGTCGTAGGGCTTCTCGATGGTGATTTGGACGGGGATTGTGAAGGTCGAGGGGTAGGCAATTGTACAAATTCGCGAACGACTTTCTTGGGAGCGGCTTTCCAATCTTAGCTAATTGGCTGGAATCCTGATAATTCAACTCACCCTTGCCCTTGTCTTTGAGCTTGTTGGTCCCTGGACCGACCGGGACGACTTCGCCATCCAACACCAATTGCGTTTCCCAGTCCTGTGGTCTCACCCGTTTCCATTCCTCTTCAACCTTCTCCGCCCATGGATCAGTTTCCCCATGAATATGCACATCAATCACGCCTTCCCACTCTCTTGATGGCGGGGTAGCATTGACAAAGACCACTAAGCCCTTCTTGGCATGTACTGCTTTCGCGAAATCCTTGACCAAGCGTTTCAGACCGTGAACTTTGAGTGATGTGCCCATAATGAGGAGAAGATCAGGTGAGCGGGTCATGTCGTAGGTTTGTATGGCTCCAATATCGTCTCCGAGCGGATGTGGTTCATCGTACAGGACGATTGAGGGTCGAAGAGTACCTATTGATGTTGCTCGTGCAGAACGAGAGGTCCTCGATGCACCTTTATTACCGATTTAGCAACAGTCCAGGAAACGTTGTCTTTGATTGACTTACACCTCTCTTCGCATGCAGGACAACCAGGTGCTTGTCCCTCTCTGAACATCTTAACCCACTCGACCTTGGCCTCATAATCCGTCATGCAAAGCACGCATCTTACTCTCCCCAGATCACCATGCAGCTCAACGTTCTTTGTATCCTTCTTCCGTAAACCTTTACCCCTCCCCCCACTCTCTAAACCGATACGGCGCTCGAGTCCATCGATATTCTGTGTGTAGCTCCGTAGAAGTTTGCCTTTGGACGCTAAGCGACCAATGAGATGATGTGTCTTTGTTGGCTGGGCTGATTGACATGAGAGGGACAACTCGGCGATAAACGTGTAGAATAATGCAGTCGTTTCGGGGTTTGTAAACAGGCCTGATGAGAACAGATCTCGACCTGTCACGAAAGACGAAGGATATTTCGCTTTGACAAGTGCGTATAAACCTTCAGCAGAACGAAAGTCCTGCATATCTTGTCAACATAGTCACTCAAGCGTTTTCAGATCCGCTTTCTTCACTGTTCAATTTTCGCCCTTCAAACATTCATTGAGTGTAAATTGCAACTCACCGGAATACCACTAGAACAGCTGATGCCCGCTCCAGAGACGATGATAGCGCGCTTCGCTTTTGCAACAGCGACATTAACATCTGATAACTTCTTTCTTGCTGAAAAGTCGGCCGGATCATTCGACTGCAAGAGTGCTGCAAGGGGTAGAGACGTGATTGACATTATTGTTTTAACTTTTCGCTAACAAATCCCAAAACAACCAATTCGTTCAAGTTTGTCTCTCCAAATCCAAGAACCAAACGACGTGATCAAAGTGTGTTGTCGTCGTCTTGACAAACTCGACGGGATCTGTCAAGAGTGGGATATAAAGAAGCGAGAGGAGCGGAAATGGTAAAAAGGAAAGGACAAGATGCGAGGCGTGTTGAGTGACGCCCAGAAGGATAGGCGCGTCCGGTGCGACATGTCAACAAATCCTCTTGTGGCAGCGCCACCAGACTTCAGTTTTTGTATGAATTTACTGTACTTTTGGAATGTGCATAGGGAACCAAAAGAGAAAACGATAATATGCAACATGTAAAGGTCTATACAAGTTAAGGAATGTAAAAAATCGAAAAAAGACCAAAAACACCAGCGTTATCTTTTGGTGTATGCTTGTTGCGCTTAATCATCTACTTCGCCTCCAGGAAGAAACAGCGCATTCGTCTCCTCATCACCAGCATCTCCCTTGTCTCCTGCCTCCCCATCCCCTACTTGTCCGCGAGCTCTAGCTGCCAGATCTATCTCATTGCCTTCCGCATCAAAGATGATCTCGCCTCGCGCAATAGCCGCATCCCGTTCACTCTCGGCATAGAATGTCTCTTCGCGATCCCAGGGCTTGAACCGGTCGTATCGACCTGTAGACTGGAGGTAGTCTTCCTCTACAGCGTGAATCAGCTATATAGATACAAACTAAGTAAAGTAAACTCACTAAGCGGTTGGCGATTCATGATAGCCTGTAAAAGGCGTTCCGGATTGATCCTACCCTCAAGCTTGAACTTGCTTTGGATGTTCTTCCTCGTACGACCCGGGAAGAAGTCGGTAACTAAATCGTAGCATTCTCCACATTGTGATACGGCCTGTAAACATGGGCGTCAGCTTACTAGGTGATGGGTAGGATATATCAACGCACCATATAGAAAAGCTCCGTATCCTCTGCAGTCCACTTGGGAGTGTTCACGATCTTCTTGGAAAAGGACAACGAGTTGACCATAGCAGTAGTCTCATCCTCTTCAATGATTTGCCGACCTTCCAGGTTGAGAGCATTCTGTCTCTCCTCTTCACGCCCTTCACGCCAGGTCGAAGCATCGCCAGCCCAATTGCCGAATTCATAATTATCGAAATCATCTTCCCCTTCTTCCCCGATTTGTTCATGATCTGGATTATCGTCGTCCTGGTGAATGTGGAAACCGGCCTCAACCAAGGGGTCATGATCGACATCGTTGTCGTCTGCCGGATCGCCGAGATGATAATTGATTTCGCGATGGACTGATTGTGACAGATCGTTGTCGGGGTTTACGCTGTTCTCTCCTTCTTCTCGTATTGCTGCGTCCTCGAGATCCGTAACCTCTCCATCGCCTTGCAGGAATCTTCCGCCTTCTGTTCCTGCTTCTCGTTGCGCCTCTTCACCGTGTTCTCCGAAGTCATCGGCTGAATCGACCTCATCGTCCGATATCTCCTCGTCCTGCTCTCCGGCGCCTGAAGCAGCGGCTTCCCTCCTCTGCTGTCTGGCCTCGTTGCGCACACGTCTCATCTCTCGTCGAATTGGTCGATCTAACTTCCACTTATCGTAGACTTCCCACTGCTTGACAGCTTTTCTATGCTCGGCTTCATCCTTGCCATGTGCGTACAGTCGTAATGCTCGTTTCGACACCTTGCCGCTCGTAAGCTTGGTGGCCAGGTCTGCCAATGTCGCTGCTCCCTCATCAACATCATCACCAATCATAGCTCCCTCTTCTACTCCATCGAGATTGGCACGTTGCGTCGAGAGGACTTTGGGATGACGTCTCCGCTTGCGACTTTCAGCTACAAAATTTGGATCACGGCGCGAACTGCGACGCTCGTGACGCATCAGAACTGCTGAATACTTGAGTTGGGCCTGAGTAAGCGGGCCGATTTGGGGTATCAGATTGCCATCATCGTCTGTGATGTCGGCTCGTCGCGATCGGCCAGTCAGTTTCCTTCGCTTCGGCTTCGGTTGGCCAGAACCGGTAGTCTCGCCATCCAAACGTGTCCGTCTCTTGTTGGTTCCGTTGGCGCCCGCCTGCTGAGATGCGTCACCAACTTGGGCTCGCATATCGGCATCCATACTTTGCCTATGTTGGGCGGTCCTGTTTGCGAGCGTCTGAGTAGCATTTCCAGTGCTGTCCAGCAAAGTCGCCTGATTGTCTAAGCCACCCTCAGATCCCAGTGGTTCCGTCCTCTCCGGTGCCGGTATTGCTAAGGGATTTGGATTCCGTAACGATCTATATCTCTGCTTTGGCAACACTCCATAAGGCGCGTTCTGCCGCCCACGGACCTTTTTCCTGCCATGTTTGAGCGTCGCAAGGTTGATAGGTGGAGGAGGAGGCCTTCCGTCAAGAGGGGTGATTGATTGCACTGCAAGAGCCGCCGCTCGAGCAATGTCAGCTGCAGATAGGGTATTGGAGGTGGGTGATGGCGTTTGTAGAGCAGTGCTAGAGTCGATAGTTGGTCCTCCAGGAGATGGCGGATCAGCAGAGAGTGATGGTGGCAGACCGGAGTATGAGTGTACAGGCGATTCCGCGACAGCAGCTAGCGTAGGAGGCATATAAATTGTTGACGAATAATGTGTAGCGGTCTGAGCAGCGGACTGTTCCAGGGCAGGAGTGGTCTTGTCATTGAGGGGAGAGGCAGAAGGAGCGCTAGCTTTGGTTGCAGCTCGGATCTCTTTGATGCTCTTGTGGGCAACACGTGAAGCTCCAGGGGTAGTCGCTCGATGGCTCGCTGCTGCGCCAAGAAGAGCCGAGGCACGAATACCACTCATCGATGTCGATACACTACCTGCACGCGAAGCCGTGCGAGCAGGAGATGGTGGTCCAGCCAAGAGTGAGGGCGGGAGGCCAAATATTGATGAGGGAAGGCTGGAAGCTTGCACATCGGGAACTGGCTGGTTTGAGGGGGATGAAGTTGGTGGAGGAGCTGCGGTGTTTATTTCAGATTCCTTGTCGTGATTAAGGGTGGGAGGAGGCGGCATAGACGCCTGATCAGCGGCATCGTCGGGCAGGGTTCTCGGCGCAGCTGATGATGATGGTTGACCAGCGATTGATGATGGACCAGCAACGGATGAAGTTCCCGTCTGACTAGCGGTAGGTCTTCGAGTTGATGCCGCCCTATTAGGCTTGAACTTCATGCTCTTGTTGAGCCCGGCTACAGATTCCCTTCAGTTCTGCACTTGAAAATGTAAAGACATCAGACTTACGGACGATCACACCCATTTTGTCCTGATGGCGTCGTCGCCAACGAGTAAACCACCAAGGCCAACACAGGCAGTACCGTCCCACTAGATTATTGGACTCGCCAATGTGGATTGATCGTGTCGGACTCGCTTTACAAGAGCGTAGTGTTACCAAGGGTATATAGAGTAGGGGAAAGTCGAAAGAGACCGTGAAAACAATAATGGTGGCAACGGAACCAGTCTGAGGGAAGGAATCATTATTCAATCCCTCACTTTATTCTTGCAATCTGTGAGCAGTCTATTGGCTCTTGTCGTCGTCCCGTACAGTTTGTTCAGCAGCATCTAAAATGATCCGTCCAAACCTCTTGCGCTCACTTCCCCGCTACCTACCACGTCAATCCACTTCCCTAGCTAGGCGATGGGCATCAACCAGTGTCGTCCCGCCAGAGACACCGAAAGAGGAAGCATCTGTTACAAGTGCAGAAGCGGATCCTCAACGTTAGCTCTTTCTTTTACGCAGCCCCTGTATGAGCCTTGGTACTGACCATGTTGGGATCCTATAGTGAATGGATACCCGGAGCTACCTTTTGTTTCGCGATTGCGACGTCAGCCATATGGATGGTGGGACATGCAAGAGCGTCGTAACTTTGGCGAGACTGTATGTTTGGGATTCTCCCTCTCATTCCTGCAAGACATTGCTGATGATAGCACCAGGTACCAGAATCTGAGGAGCTCGCCAGCGTCTTTGGTCCCGATCCGTCGCCCATCACGGGGAGTGAAGCCGTAAAACAAGTACGTCGAAATGGAGCCATATCTATATCTGCTCATCGCTCATGGTTACAGGTATCCGTTGCGGCTGGACTCCTTGGCATCTTCGTCTACTTTCTTTACTTGAACTCACCCGAGGCACCATGTGTGCCAAAAGCATTCCCATACAACGGTCTGGAGCGAGAATTGGGAGGCCGACCCGTTCGTGCAGAGACGCCTGAGGATGACGAATAGATGGAATGCATCATTTTATCTCGTAATGCGAAGCGATCTCATTGATGGATATAGTCGACAATCAGAAAGTGGAACGCACATGACACAGCATAATGCATGCGAGTACGCGCTATGATAGCTTCTACTACAACAAATTGAAATTACGTCAACAGGTTAGCTCCTCAGACCATTGGGTGCTTTGCCTCGTCCTGAACCTCACTACCCTGCAACATTCATACTCAGCGATGGTTACAGGAGAGGCCGATCCACGAGCTCCCGCGTTCGGAATGTGATTCCTGGTCCTCTCCGCCTAAAGTACTGAGAGAATCAGCAGCGCACGATGAAGTACACAAAAGACACACATTGCTGATCCACTCGGCTTCTTTCGAAGATTCCTCATCCGGTCCGGGCCTAGGGTCGATCGCGTGTTGTAATAGTAACGAGTAAACAGCATCTGTCCGTCTAGCGATAGTCTCTAGCAACGACTCGACTGGTCGGCCTTCAGATCCTACATGCTCGATCATCAGCTTTGCTCCGTTACACCTCAGCTCCTTTCACTGACGAAGGACTGCTCGATTGACTTGTTCTGCTAATGCAATCCGCCTTCCTTGTTCCAAGAAGCCTTTGAGAATACTTGTCTCGGGATTGGTATATGCAAACAGGGCTCCGACATCCTTGATTTCCTGCAAATACACTGCCCGTGCCTCTGCGGGAAGTTTCTTTGCTTCACTATGCAGCCCTTGCGCAGCAGTAAGCGCATTGGTCAATGTCGCTCCTGACGAAGAGGTTCCGTTGTGATGTAGGGAAGTTGACATGTGCATGGACGATGTGAGTGACGAGATAGATGAGGAGGGCGATGAAGGGGAAGAGGGACCTAGCTGTCGAAAAGATTCGATGAATTGTTGGATCTGTAGGTTGAGTCTGACATGTGATGGATGTGTTGATTTCGGAAAGACTGGCATAGCATGATCAGGAAGAGGGGGTGGTATCGCCGAGAGCGAATATGACGACCAAGGTGGATGGAATGGTGTATCGCTGCCGTTGGAATAGGTACCACTAGTCAAGTGCAATTTACTGTTCCCGTTTGTCGCTATTTCGGCAGGTTCAGCAAGGACAGCAGGAAAGTGAGTTTCAAGGGCTTCGACAGCACGCATGATCGCGCCGTTCAGTATGTGATTGAGGATATCTACTTGAATAAGCCTGGGAGCCTGACTCGCAACATCGTCAAGCGAGAACTCACTTCTCCGTCGTTCAACAGACTCAAGAGATACTGAATCGACCAGTCTCTCTCCATACATTGGTCTCTTTGCTGCCTTTCTTGCTGACTCTGTGCTATCGCCTAGCTCATGATCCACATCCATCGACCCATCCCCATTGTCCTCCACCGACTCTTCTGTCCCATTATGCGTGGTTGTCTCAGCTGCCCTGGGAGCCGACCTACGAGGACGAGAAAGGATCTTTGCTGTTGATGCAAAAGCATGAGTTGTCACGTAGTCCAGAACAATGTCATCCTAATCGTAGGATCAGCTTGTGCACTCAAAGCCGATTCGGTAGAAGGGAGCTTGGTCAAACGAAAAGACGGGCTTACTAAGCTCTCGGGATCTCTCGACATACTCGAGCTAGCAGTGTCCATAGTGGTCGCCAAGAAGACAGGGAGGAGTTGCTAGACAGATAGGCAGCGAGGATCTTAAAGATTGAGTGAATCGAGGTGATAAGAGGTGATCAGCGTTACGTAGCTCGCGTTACCCGGGTGTGGCAAACCCAAAGAAAGTGGCGCCTGATTTTCCTCTTTCCTCTGGCCAGAATAGAACCGGGGCTATCAAATGGTTGTGCAATACTGCATTTCATAGAATCATGATTACGAACGACAGGATACTGGATCACTGTTTCACAGTAAAAGAAGGTAAACCCGAATAAAACATAATGAAAGACCAGAATATATAACAAAAGTCCTTGAATCGTAATTCAGAAAGAGCCGGCAACTGGCCCAAGTGTCCCCATCTGTATGTCGTTCACATAAACCCAATCATAGCCTCAAGTACCATCAGTCCACCTATAATGCATCCTCCAGCTTTGACAGCAGCGTTAAACCCCGCCCTCTCGATTGCGCTGCCTGTCTGATTCGACTGGGACGATGCCGAGCCACTCGAAGAAGGAGTTGAAGTACCAGAAGAGGCAGTTGATGACGAATTGGAGGATGCGGAAGACGAGTTGGTGGTCTGAGGAGGGTATGAGGATCCCTCAGGCTTAATCTCAAAGGCCTCGGAAGTCGCGTAGACGTCTGTACTGGTGTCAGCTTCTCTAGAAGATCCAAATCCTGCGCCGCGCGATCGAGCAGCTGATTTGATATGCTTCCTCGTTGGTTTCCGTACAAGAAGGAGACAGAGATATGGCTTATTTGGAGTAAAGGGATACTAGACACTCACTGGTGGAATTCAAAATGTCGGTCAGTTGAATGGTGTAGCCTGTGCTTGGAGTGATATTCCCTCTAGAAGCAGCTTCAGCATCAATATCGGGTGATGTCGTAACGAGGAGTAAAGGGGAAGAGTACGGTTGGTGGGTGCCGCCTGGGGAATCCGAGCGCTGTCATTTCACCAATGACCAGGAAGAGAAGATCGCTCACGGGTTAATAGTCTTGGAGTACTCGTAAAGAGGCTCTATGGAGACCAGCGCCAGCTCAGACGTCTATCGTCATGTTAGTTGCCTAGTACACGGGTTGACCATAGATGGAAGATCACTGACCAGAATGGTAGGGTCGGGGTTGGCTAAGAAGACTGAAAATTCTTGAGGTGGATTATCACCCGCAGTCCAAGCCAGGGTGTCAAGTTCATTTGCGACCCCTATGAGCGTATCAGGCTATATGAAACCCAATCCACAACGCCTGACTCTGTTCCCAAGCGAGGTGGAGAGGGAAAGGTGTCTGTCTGAGGAGTTTAGACTTACACCAGTGCTCGGGTGAAGGTTGAGTGATAATAAGTGATTGTGCGCGAACGGTACAAGAACCCAGGAGGAGAATACTTAAAGAGAGAAGCATGATGGCAGGAGTACAGGACTGTAAGAACGTGAGTGAATTAGTAGGATATTTTGGGAGGAAAGAGGGTGAGGATGCAACGATGCTTTAAGAAATCTCTAGCGCCGCGCACAAGCCATGTTGAGTGTGTTGGGAACCCCTGATGTTTCAGATCAAGACCTCTGTGATGACCTGCCTAGTTAGAATCGGTACATTGCATCATGCCTCGTATCGGGTTAAATCAAGACTAAGTACACGAAGAGAGCTGATACCTCCATAGTCTCGTACATGCATGCACAACAATTTCATCGTTTGCCACCGGGATCTTCTGCTACAAGGTTGGCCCGTGGAGATATGTATCAACTGATATGATGAGAAACGTAAGGTGTACAGGCCACGAAGTCTTTTGTATATGGAGCTGCGTCCTCATAATGACGAAACAACGTTTATGGAACATTCGATGGGAAGGTAGGGGTTTGCAGATCGGTAATTAAATAGGAATACGGGTGGCAAATTCCGGCAATATGTTCAACGGGCTTTGACTGACCGTTCTTCATTGCTCCCGTGGCATTAGAATACAATTACTGTACTACGTAGGTATAATGAGCTTACTCTGACCTGCAACTGCCTCAAATATACTCGACGCTATGGCCGCGAGTCTCCGAGCATACAAAGGAGGCGCTCGCTCCGACTGAAAGGATGGTGGGTCTTGCACCTCACCATTATTCAGTGGGTCAAATATGGTGGCAATTTTCTCATCTTACTTGCTTTCTGCATCAGGCCACCATGTACTCAAGGGACAACTCCTCGAGAGATCCGATGAAGTTATTGCTACTAGCGATTGACATAGACACAGCTCAGCGGAATCCACCCAACCATCCAGGAAGCGAATCCCACAGATCTTTCAAATCAGATCTACCGGTCTCGAGGGAAGATGGACAGCAGAGGAGTTGTACGAGAGATATGTCCACAACTGATTCACTTCCCACGGCTGGCGAAAGAAGGATTGTCACATCACAATCACCTGAGACTGGTACGGGATCCTTGAATCCGAAGGAATACTTGCCAACACAATCCCTTGCCACTGCTTCTGGGTTTCAAAGCTCTACAGCACCCCAGGAAGCTTTCAACAATTTCATGACTGGAAAAACCTTCTCTGGACGCCTCAACTCACTTCAAGTGCCCACAAATACTACTGATCTACAAGATACGAGCTCTTACACCCTAGAGGCAAACACGAATGAACCTCCCGAGGATTCGGACCGTGGGAAGACCTCAACTCCAGGGAGGGGCTCAACTTCAAGAAAGCGTTCATTTTCAAGCAAACAAGGAAGCCCAGGGATACCAAAACGCAGAAGAAAAGGCCAGGACGATACATCATGGTCCTCTGGCGACCAAGGAGAATCACAGGGTTCTTTTACCAACACATATGTGAGAGGGTTTCAGTCGCTTCACAACCACCCGCCACTGCTGCAGCTGACGCTCTTCCACCACCCAGGTGTCGTGCCCAGATGTTCCCACTGCTGTGCATGGAGGAAGTCACATTGCATCTCCAGGCTCAACCTCAATCCCTGACCTTGCTGACCACGAACCTGCAGAACCCAGAATTGGCTCTTGGGATGCAGTTCCCTCCACGTCATTGAGCACTGATCGGCTTCGTTCAGTTGATGCTAGACCGGCCGAGACAGAGCGGTTCCGATTCGATAGCAAGAAAGCACGGTGCAACAATTGCGCGAAGCGAACGTGGTGTGCAGGACGTGTAGAATACGGTACAATGTTGTCTTGTTACGGGTGCTTGACGAGCGGATTTGGGAATTGCACATTACTCGGCGTCAATTACAAGGAGTACAAGGCTGCCACGAAGGGACATTCACGTAGATAGAGAATTGAAGCACACGTGTGTCTCCCTCATTGCAATTTATAGGTCTCCTGTGTATGAATGTGTATTTCGCTTCAGCGGCAGACAGACAGTTGTGTGGAACTCACGGCACCCATAACAGGGACAATGAGCTACAACAGCATTGCAGTTACGTTACTCGAGTAATCAGTATCCCTAAAGTGGACTAGAAACCCGTTACTGACTAGACCTGTAATCATGGACCCATAAAAGACGTATAGATCTCACTGCATATTCCGCTGATCCGCTTCCATTTCAGTAAATGTTCCTCTGGGTGCATCGACTCTAACAAGATAACTGCAATATATGGGCGTTGTCCATCTCCGTCCTACCTGAGCAGAATAAGTTTGAGTTGATTTGTCTTCATTCAGCTGTAATTCACGAGGTTGTAGTAAATGTTATGGCGCTGGAAAGTTCTAAGGTTACATGAAATGCACAAACTCCGACTGAAAGGATGTAAGTGAAAGGATGGTATGTCTTTGCAAAACACTCTTAACCAGCAACTCGAGCATGGTGGCAAGTCTCATCCTTCTTACCTGAATCAGACGAGCCATTATGTCTTTTCAAGGAAATTCTTGGGACTTTCCTGACTGGGATGCGGCCCAACAGACTTTTCCACAGAATTCACAATGGGGAGGCGACCCGGCAACGGGAGACCAGGTTGAAGGACAAGGGGATGATGCATGGTACGCTGGAGACCATGCATCCCATGGTGCACAGGTTTGGGGTGAGCCTCGGACGGAGGTGCCATGGGAGTATCAAGCGACTGAAGGATCCACATCCCTATCTCCCAACGCTGCCGCTGAGGCAGGTCCCAGTACGGGCCTAGCCCGTCACTTTGTCAGTCGTGGCGCGCCTTCCCATTCCATGACAACACACCAACAGTCACGACGCCCTACGGACAACACATTTTCCCGGCTAGCTGCCTCGAATTCCCTGCCTCAAGGACTGCAAGGACCCAGTGCGGCAGGATTCTCATCCCAAAGACCAAATATCGTTGATCAAAGATGGGACACTATGACAGGACATGCTACACCAACGGCGTCAGGCTCTTCACAGAACTTTACCGCTCCTGCACAATCCTTTTACTTCGACGGTCATTTTCCGCAACATCATTTCAGCCACAGTCCGTCTCTGCCACCCTACTCCCCAAATCCGGGTACCTCGCACTTTTCCTACCAGGATCTCGGAACTTTTGCTTCACCACAGCATCAAGTACTTCCTATGCAATTGCCTGAGTACCCGTCGTCTCAGCATCAAGGCACAGCAGATCAAGTCCAGAGAGGAAAAATTTTCTTTCAAGAGAATTTTCAAACAGGAACAGACTTGCAAGCGAACACGTCACACTACTACCAACTGCCAAATACATGGGGAGGGGCAGAAGGTCATATTGCATCCCCTTCATACTCGTCCCCTTCGCGCCCTCCCGTAGGAGTTGTAGACCCAATGTCAAGTCTCGATGCCTCCCACCTACCCGGATTGAGCAACGGTCCCGTCATTTCACACACAATGGTAGCATCTGAGGGCTCATCTTCGCCTTCAAGTCCCAAAGAGGGGCCAATGACGATAAAAATCGAAGAGGGGCCGGGCAGTGGGCCGGGCAGTTCAACAGACTATCCACCGGACTATCGCTTCACAGTGTCTCAGATGTGCGGAAATTGTACGTCAAAAGAGGAAAGGCCAAATGGATGTTATGGACGAGTCTCCGAAGATGGTACAATGGGAGCTTGTGCGTCGTGCAGAAACAGTAGATTGACAAATTGCCAAGTATCGGGAGTCAATCATCGGAAGTGGTTGGCAATGTGGCGAGCAAAGAAACAGCAGAGAAAGGAGTTGACCACGACGTTCAGCCGGACCGGCACGCGCATGTGTCCATCATGCCAAGGGGATCCGCACATCAAACGGTGCAGAGGAGTTGCATTCGCTGGTACAGAGAAAACGTGTGGCAAGTGCATCACAAAAAGGAAGATAGGTCTACCAACCATTTGCTTCCCGGATAAGTAGGAGAGGGGCATCCGGAGGAAGGCAAACTCGGGCTGGACGGAGACCAGCGCTGATGGTCGGGGCGGGTCCGGAAGATTATCCTCTTATAATACTTTGTGTACACGGTAGATTCCGTATGTGAAAAGGTGCAGTGAATCTATATCCCCAGCCTATGGCAAGACACGGGTGAAGTATCACCGCATTCCAAACGCAGGAAAACAGTATCCCATACATCATCGCCTTCGTTCCTTCAAGTCTCGGTGATCGATTCTTGAAGTGACGATGGGAACTGTTTCATCTGAGCAAATGCCATTACCGTTCTCGAATACTTCTCCAGGCTACAGCGAGTATATCTTCTTGCAGACTCGTCTATGGCTGTGGCGAACAATCACAGTCTTACAGCATTACTGAATGCACATGAACCTGTCGGGTATAGGCAAGAAGAGATTTCTTCTTTTTGCCACTAACATAGGCTCGTCCTCCTCAAATCACAAGAACATTCAGTCTCTTCATGTTTTGCCTTGATTCATAGCCAAGTATCAAACAGCGATTATCCGAGCCTGCAGAGGGATCAAGACAGATCAGAAATACTACAAGGCGTTGCATTGTATACCGAACCTTCCTCTACGTTGCGGTGGTGTTTGGCCTTCCCTTCATCTTTCGAACGAAGCTTGGGGCTATGCATTATGAGGAACGAGTTTCGGCAGATCCAATTGGGATCCTTCGTTCAGAAGTTGGTGAGCTAGACTGAAATGAGACGATCATTAGAGCAGACTTCAGGAAGCAACCATGGCTAGCTGGGTCAGTCAGGTTGTTGCTCCGCGACTGTATGTAGTGGGTACCCCTGCCAGTGCGGACTTCAGCGAGGCCACTCTGTAGGACACACGTGGTCGCGGTGGTCAGTTGATCGAGCCATTTGACGGGCGCGGAGAAAGAGGTGAGACCCAAATTTATACCTGCGGAGGACTACCCGGTCTTGACAGAACTTATGACGGAAGCTTTGATGGCACTTTCTGTCGTGCCAAACACAGCGTCGTTAAGGGTCAAATGGCATCGCTGTTTGAACGAAGGCCGACGTCTGCAGGTCTGGAAGGAAGGACTGCTCCCAACTGATGTACGAATTTTGTACAACTGTTGATGCATGGTCGTTAAAGAGACGTGTCGTTTCTCACCATCCGGTCGCAACTTCTTGTCTCACGATAGCCCCGTCACCGGTCGTCTCGCGCGGTTGATCTGGTCTTCTGTACTCCACCTTGTCCACTTTGACCTGCACATTCTATCAGTAGCCATTCAACCGCTTCAGATCCCCAACATACCTCTCCATCTACCAGCTGATATACATAAGTGACTATCACTGGGCCCTGGACATCCATTAGAGCAAAACTCGGTGTAGCCTCGCTATACCCCAATTCAGCGGTGATCTGGTGCATTCGCACACTTGTAACGTACCCATTCCACAACCCGCTCCAAGCCCCTGTCGCGCTACCTGGATTGACAAAGAATCTCCCTTCAAACTCGAATGCCTCAAAACTGCAGAACCCACATCAGCTGTGACCCGCTGGTGTGACTTCAAGGGCTACTGACCGATGTGTTCCTCCGCTAACCAGCACATCCACATCCATCTGCCGTGCGAGGGCTGCAAGCATGTCTGTGTCTCCAGCGGGAACGATCTGTTGTCCGTGGACAACACCTATCCGCAAAGACTGATGTGGGATGATGAGGGATAATGGAAAGTGTGGATTCTGATGTGCATATATTAGTACTGGCTTGTCATCATAGCAAAACCGGCATAATCCCTGCAAACAGGATTCGCAAGGACGGGGCGGAAGGTGGACGAGCTACGTACCTCGTCAAATTCCCCTCGAACAACATGTACCTCGGGCGCTATAGTTCTCAAGTAGTCATATGTCTCCTTATCACACACATTGCCAGTACATATAATCTGTCCAATCTTCCCTGGGACCTGATGAATGCAGTGTCAGCGTTCTTCGGTATGAGTGTGAGCTTCTGGACGAACCAAGAGCTTCTTGAACTTGGCTGGGAGGTCGTGTGTCAGTGTAGGAATATGCAGGTCACCAATGACCAGGACTAATACCATTGTGAATGGCTGAGAGATCGAGCGAGGGAGCGGGGAAAGTCTAAGAAATCAACGAGAAGGTGAGACCGACAAAGCAAGACGTTGATTACCGGAATTTACCGCTTCGGGAAGATCGATTGCGTTTCCGAGACGTCAGTTGGTCACCCAAACCAAGTTTATGGTGTCTGACAATATCTTTTTGTATCTATACATCCAACACTACCCGATCCGTTATAAGCAAGACAGACTCTTCTGTCTCGTCGTTCTTTGACTGTCCGAGCTGATTCCTCTGAAGAATGTCTGATACCATTCTCATCCATCCTCCTGGTTCATCGCACCCGTCCTTGGCCGATGGACCGACTGGGTTCGATAGGAAATGGCTTATGGGGAAATGGGGAGTTACTTGGAGTACATTGCCTATGTGGAAGGTACGTGGGGATCAAAGGCAGACAGAGATACGCACCACTGACAATATGAGCAGGATAAGAAAGGTACCCTCTCCCTGTACTGGCAGATACCTCCTCGGGCAACGCTGACTGCTGGAAAGACGTCGTTATCACATATGACCCTGTCGCAGCGGAGACAAGGATAGATACGACATTTGACAGCACAGTGGAATATCGAAAGACTTCTGCAGCAGCAAATAGCAAGCCTAGCACTGGTGAGCTTAGCAACACCCACCGTTTGGTCTATGACTGATTTTGGCAGTTCGAGGGTCAGAGACACTATCCACTGGGTTCGTCATTCATCCGACCCACACATGCCACTGGCCTAACTGGCACACTTCCCATCCACAAATTCATGAAATGCCCCGACAACGCTTATACTTACCTCAACATATAGGGCCAACGGCGCTACGTTTGATTGGCGTGGAAAGAGCTATCTTTTCTTCGTTACGTCCCATTGGGAAATCCTTGGCTATGGAAAAGACGACTCAAATGGCTTGGATTGGGCCGTTACATGTGATTACCCACCAGCTTGACTAGCACAGTATCAATCTGACAATGCGCGCAGTCTTCTCAAAGACCCTGTTCACTCCAGCTGGGATCGACATCTACATCCGCGCATCACCGTCCGCCACAGTCCCAGCAAGCACTGAGGCGCGTATAGCTCTTCGAGATAAACTCGTCTCTCTGCTCAAGAACAATGAGGACCAAGGTGTAGTCAAGCTTGCCGATGGCGGGTTCGAGGTCCCTGGGACAGTTTGATTGGCACGTTCATCCGCTATTTCATGTGTATAATAGCTGTATCAGTATGTCCCAGCTCCATGTAATCTACGTCACGAAGTACATATAATATACCTGTTGTATGCATGCATCACACCGACGATCAAAGAGTTCCCCACTCTGAACCGGCGTTCGGGGGATTTTAGGCCGGCACGATAATCCACCGACCTGGGTTGGCCATCCAGTAGAGAGCTTCTAAATAGCATACAAGTTGCTTCTCCTGGATCAAAACGATACATGATTCCTCTTGTGCCTCCAAAAGCCGAAGCATACACCACGTTCAGCTGAATAGTCACTATGTTGTTCAAAGGGTCCGATCACGACACCGTCAATCCCAAAGACAACTTGGCTTTTTTGATGGTCGGTCAAGACAAACTCGAGCTTAAGAAACGGGAAGTCCCAAAAGAATGTGGTCCATACGAGTGGGGGCGAATCGACGCTTCAGAATCAGAAGGAACTGACGACAGATGCATAGAGCGATCGTTTGCCCTAAACGAACTGGCATTTGGTAGCTGTCCTGTATTACCGAGCTGTCCGTAGAGCTAATCAGAGAAAGCGGTTCGGATATGCATATCCTGTTATCAGGAATGGTATGTCCCTATCTCATCACTTCATCCACAGAAGCTCACAAGATTTCACAGCTCGGTGATAGGCCCTTCGGCGATCCTTTTACTCTAGGACACGAATGTGCAGGTATTGTAGCGCAAGGTCCGTAGGACCGTTTCCTTCTTTCTGAGCTTACCCAATGGTACTTGGGCTGACCTCTCGACAGTAGGAGACAAAGTCCGAGACCTTAAAATTGGAGATCGTGTAGCTCTCGAGGTAAGTTTGTATCGGGAAGGTCGAAGTTATGTTGATTGTCGTAGCCAGGAGAACCATGTTATCGCTGCGAGCTCTGCAAAGCCGGTTCATGTGAGTTATGGAGATATACTCCAGCAATTCGAGTTGAAGATCCTTGCTGACATGTGGATTTAGATGCACAATGCGAGTTCATGCACTTTGCTGCCGCTGGAGTGGACGGAACCTTACAAGGCTACTATACCCTTCCAGCCGACCTGTATGTCGTGGCATATCTTTCATGGTTGAGCACAAGCTAATGGAATTGCAAGCTGTTACAAGCTTCCCGAAGTAAGTCATACTCGTTATCTTGTAAGCTGCCACGGCTGATAATCTAAGAACCTCTCTCTGGAAGAAGGAGCGATGGTATGTTTCTCTAAATATCATTGAGGCAAGTCCTAACAGTGTTCAGATGGAACCACTTGCTGTGGCTATTAATGCCATAGCCAACGTCGCTGAAATGCGACCTGCAGCTAATGTCGCCATTTTCGGTGCAGGTCCAGTAGGCCTTTTGTCCGTCTTTTCTTCCTACCTTGCAGCCTATATCGCAATGTTGACGGGAATGACCAGGACAATGGCGGCTGCCAAAGCTCTTGGAGCACGGCGGATAATCGCAATCGATACGAACGCCGGGAGATTGGATTTCGCAAAAGATTATGTCAATGCCGAAACACATCAAGCTATCCCTATGGAGAGCGGTGAAGATAAAGGCGTTTATTCACGTCGTCATGTAAGTTCACACTGCTTTGCCTTGCCTTGTCACAGACAGTGGGAGTGTGAGAGAGACTAAATAAACGAATGATTCTAGGCAGAAGTAATCATGAGTAAATTTGGACTTTCAGATCGAGGACCAACGGGAATCGATGTGGTTGTGGATTGCTCAGGAGCAGAAGTCTGTATTCAGACTGGTATGTGGCTTCTTAAACGTCGTGGTAAATTTGTTCAAGTACGTACATTCCTTCGGTGTCATGCATGTGAATGGCTGTTGATGATGATTTAATCAGGTAGGGAATGGAGGACAGTACTGTAATATCCCTATGAGGATAGTCGCCTTTCGTGAATTGACGATCAAAGGGGTATTCCGTGTACATTTACATCTTCCTAGATGGCCTTGATCTGATGAAAAACACTTAGTATGGCCCAGGTGTATATTGGATGTCCATCGATCTCGTCTCGCGAGGTTTGATCAATCTCAAGCCATTACTCACTCACCGGTAAGTATCCATGTCGTTTGACGGACAGACGAATCGTTAATGTCGCACAAGGTATTCATTCAACGACGTTCCTAAGGCTTTCGAAACGGCAAAGATAGGTAAAGGTGAGGACGGCAAGATGGCTATAAAGGTTATGAGTGAGTCTCCACTTGCCATCCAGGTCTATTGACTGAGATTTAGTCGATGGACCAGAGGCTTGATAGGGGGAGTCAGCTGTAGGAGGTGGTATGAGTCGGTCCAAATGTATAGTCCTCAATAGAATCCCAATCTTGTTGATCAAGACGACATGAGCATTTAGACTAATGGTGCATCACTTCTACCGTGTTGAACAATGCCTAGCTACTCTTCATATGACCCCCGACCGCCAGAGTCAATGTCGACGGCAGCTTTGTATCTCCAACCGTCATCAGCAGCATGACACTGCCTACCAGTAGCCCAAGTAGTAGAATCGTCGAGAAAATCAGAATAACGAAAGGCCTATTCACGGCGTCAGCGCTATGAACCATAGCATCACTGAACCGAGAGGCTTACACCGAGTAATCCTCCTTTTGACATTCAACACCTGCAAAGCCGCTGGCGCACTTGCATCCCCAGCATTCTCCGTCCGCTGTCGTGAGTTTGAGAGCACAGGCGCCTCGGCCATTGCACGAAGTCGAAGCGGAACACGAATCGTTTGATGTGTAACAGCTCTGTGCCAAAGTGCCATTGCCGCTAGGCTCTTCTGGACTGCCCTCATCATCTCCATCGCCCTCGCCCTCGTCGTCATCGTCATCATCATCGTCTCCAGGCTGCTGAGGCTCTTCTGGCTCTTCGTCACCTGGAACAGGGTCTTCATCATCGTCATCTCCATCATCACCATCGTCGATTTGGCGCGAGACTATATGTGAGGAGGACCGAGTCGAGGTGGAGGGGATGATGATGACAAGAAGGGGTGGCGAGTCTGGTTGGCTCATCTGATTTTCATAAGCTCAGTCCGAGTCCGAGGATATGCTATGGCTTACCGCTTCGAGACCAGCTTTCACGCCCGCTCGTCCAGTTTCCCAAACTTCATCATGGCGATCCACATGTCCTAATCCAGATATCGTGATCGCATCCCAAGGGTGTGAGTCTTTGAGGCGCTCAAGCCATGGGATCGAGTCTGCCAGAGCGGTAAATGCAGATAACTCTCGTCCGAGAGTAGCGGCTGCTTCTGGAAAGATACGTCAGTATCCAGTCAGACCACGGAAGCGACAAGGTAGAGGACCCACTAGTACCAGCAAGTTCGAAAGTGTCTTTGAAGCTCTTCGATAGCGATGGCAGAGATTTCAAAAGGGTGTGCATGAAGTTTGACGCCCGTTGAAGATAAGGCGCAAGCAGAGCACGGGAAGATGAGTCCTCTTCGAGGTAGAAGGATGGTGATTGACCAAGAGTCGTTGGGATGACATCTAGCAACAGTTCAGTTTGATCTGCAATGAGAGAAAGTCCCAGTTAGCTGACCTTGCGACATGACACCTCCCTCGATTACTACCACTCTGGCTCGTCGATCTGCGTCCTCATTTCCACTCCACATTGAGACCAGATGACCCCATAGACTCTCATCCTGCGGGATCTCCTCAAAGTCGCCGATATTCTCTCCCAGGTGATGTGCGAGAACGGCTTTGGCCTGAGAGGCGGAGAGCGTTGGGGCGGAAGTGAGATGTGCTGGGGAGGATGGTGAAGGGTGAAGATAGACTTGTAAGGGTTGTTGTGAGACTGCAGAGATGAGAGGAGCAGCTATGAGAGCTGCGATAGCGATGATCCGCATGATTTATCGTCTATCGAAGGAAATATAGGCTGGGACAGAGCGTTAGACGGCCCGATGGGATGCTGGAGGAGGCCAGGAAGGGAGGATCGTTTAAAGTTCTTACTGGCCATTTGCTCTTTGGCTCAACTCATCTTCTATTTTGTTGTGCAGTGATTCACGCTGTATAATACATACATCATGCCAGCAGAAGCACGGCCCAAGGTTGAGTATGCAATCTTTGATCTAGACGGACTCCTCGGTGCGTTGCCAGCTGCTGACTGAATATCCACCCCATACTAATGCCTACAACGCAGTGTGAGCTTTCTGACTGGTTTTACCAAGTCGGTCCCGGCTGATGCAGGTCTTTAAAGCGATTCCGAGAGCATTCTGAGCTACACAACAAGTCGGTATCGTCTCGTTGACTTGAATACATCTGACATGGACAGACACGATCTTATCGCGATATGGTCATAGAATGACTTGGGAGATCAAGTCCGGGCTCATGGGTAAAAGTATGTATGCTCGCTCTTCTCGCCCTCCTCGACTCGTTTGCTCATAGCCTGTATAGCTCAGCGGCCAGCGACTGAATACCTCTTCTCACATTTCCCGGATCTAGAGGGTAAATTAACCATTGATGAGTTTCTGAAAGAGCGGAATGAGATGCAAGAGGCTTTGTTCCGCAAGGTATCGCCAATGAAAGGGGCAGTCTCGCTCGTCACGGGTCTAGTAAGTGTCTTGCGCATTTATCCATGACAGACTTTATGTTACCTTGCTGAGTCCAGAGTAGTACCAAGCAGGAGTACCTATTGCGCTAGCGACTGGCTCAAACAACTACAACCTTGCTTTGAAGACTGTCAGTCCATTTTGCCCCATCCCTATCTGCCTGTTTATCGGCTAACAATGAGCCTCTTTGTGTAGTCTCACCTTCCCGACATGTTCAAATGTTTCCCTCCGACTCGTATCCTGACTGCCGATTCACCCGAAGTCGCTCCAGGCCGAGGGAAACCCCTTCCTGATATCTTCCTTGCCGCAGCTCGTAGTCTTGGTACGATCGATATCTTCGAAGAAATGTTTGCGACTTTGCTGATAGAGGCTCAAGGTCGTGATGTCGGTACAGCAGACGAATGTACTCCTGAACAAGCAGCTGAAAGACGCAAAGGGATCGTCTTTGAAGATGCCGTACCTGTGAGCTGTTCCAGATTTGCCTAAGGCAAGTTTTCACTGATGATATGATATAGGGTGTAAATGCCGGCGTTGCTGCAGGTATGAACGTCATATGGGTTCCAGATCCTGAACTTCGTGCACTTGCACCTGACAATGACTATGGAGCTGCTCAAATTCTCAATTCGCTTGACGAGTTTAAATCAGAAGAATGGGGTCTTGCTCCTATACATGTGAGTTTCGTCATGAGTAACTTCAGCTTATTGATTAAGTTTGAAAAGGTCTAGTTGGATCCCATACAAAGAAACACATGCATACTTCCTCCTTAAGAAATCCATTTTCGATCCCATTGGTTTATCTGACAATGTGAGGCTCAAGCTTCAAATCCCCTCAAACCATCAACGATCCTCCAGATTCCCCAAGCTCCAGGATCAGGAACTTCGCGCTTCTTGAGCTCTTCCTGGTTGACATATGCACCTCGTCCAGCCTTTGCCACGAGCTCTTTGGTCTTCTCAGCAGCGGCGAGTGCGTCTTCAGCAGATGCGTTGAGGCCCTTGTTAGGAAGTGAAGTGATGAAAGCCTCCAGGGGATCAACAAGAGTTCGCGACGGTGGTCGAGCTCGAGTGTCTGCGAGCGATTATCAGTAGACTGATACTTACTGCGAGAGATGATGGAATGACTGACATTTGTACAATGTGGTCAACGCAGATGCGGCAGCCTTGCTCCAGACTTCGGGTGTGGTACTGGTCGCACCGCTGGCGGCTGCTTCCCTCAATGCCGTCCCTATTCCGGCGAAGAAGATTCTGACCTCGTCAGCGTTTTGAGCTACGAGAGTGACCAGTGACTCACGAGTAAAGAGCTCCCGAAGTGCCTCCCATGTCATCCTCGACGACTGCGGCAATAGTTCCAATATCCTCAATGACGTTCTTCCCTTTAAGTCGTCCGTCTGCAATCGCCTTCAAAACTCCCTTTGATCCAGCCTCGAGAGTAAGACCAGCATCACCATCACCTGCAATCTGATCTTGCTGCGTGAGTTCCGGTTCGGCCGCAATGAGTGCTTTGCATGCACGAGTGATTGCGTCTAGGAAAGCTTTCGAATCGGCAGCTAATACAGAGTAGACATCAGCGATCCGATCTAAGGCGTCATCTTGTGGAGGTAGGACGTACGAGCAAGGTCGACTTCTTTCCCTTTGGTCTCTACGACCGCTTCCTCCTTCGCACCCAAAACTCCAGGTTCTTTACCGACAGCTGTCCAAGACCATCCTGGTGCGCTGGCAGGTGCGTCGAGCAAGCTGAGGATCTCGCTGGACGAGTACGCATCGCCGGACCGCGGCAACAGCAGGAGAGTGAGCGAGAAGCCGGGCATGCTCAGGGAGGTCATATATGTTCCAGCAAGTACTCGTCGAAGTTTGATCTTCTTCTCTGCTAGCCACCTCGCAGCTAGGGTTAGAAAGAGATATCAGCCTTGATTCCAAGCTGAGTGCGTTTGGAGACATACCTTCATTGGTGATACCGCTCAATTCGAGCTCGCTGATAGCTCCAAGGTTGTTAACGAGCAAGACGACCTCATCACCCTCGCCATGGAACGGCAAGAAAGCACGATCTTTGTCTGTAGTGTCGATTATACGAGAGAGCATGTCCCCGACGAGAACCGAGATCTGAGGGAGGGGAAGCTTGGAAGTTCCAGGCTCGTTGTGGATACCCATGCCCAGTTCGAGCTCGTTCTCGGCCAGGTGAGCCTCTGAGGCACGAGTGCCGGGGACCTAGTGAGGGTGATTTGACGGACATAGAGTGGGAAGAGCATGGGTTGAGATTGGGGAGAAAGACGATGATCGGTTGGTAAGGACAGGCAGGAAGGTAGATGATGATCAGCATCAAAACGGACATATCACTTGATGAGTTGACTCACATGACAATGCTCTAGGCCAATACCAATCGTGCCCACTCGTCCCGAAACGTATTTGGCTACTTTTTCAACCTCGTCGAGATCTTTCCCCTTGTCTGACAAGGCTGAAGCAACTTTGTATACCAGAACAGTTCCAGCCAATCCCCTGAAGTAGATCAGCGCTCCTGTTCCCTAACAGTATGGCCCCTTCTCCTATCCCCTATCCCCAACGTAGGCCCCCACGCCTTTCGTCTTGCCCGTCTTGATCCTTCGCCTTATGACCCTTCCTCTTTCCCCCTTTCCCCTCTTCTCCCTCGCGGCCCCCACCTTTCACCCCTTCACAGTACGACTTAGTCTATCTGACACTTACCTTCTCCCAACAATAGCTCCCTGTTCTCTCCCAACAGCCACATCATCACCAACCATCAAAACTCTGACATCGCCCTTCTTCCCCGCGGACCGATGTTGTTCCGCTGCCAGACCGAAATGCAGTGCATCTCCCGTATAATTCATGACAACCACCAACGATCCTTTATCAGTCGCTACTAGCTCCAGGCCTCTCCGGATCTGCGCTACATTGGGAGAAGCGAATACGTTGCCGCAGATTGCCGCGTCCAATAGTCCAGGACCGACGAATGCTGCGTGTGCGGGCTCATGGCCTGATCCTCCACCTGATAGGAGTGATACGCGGGGTTTCGATTGATCAGTTGGTTTGTAGATGACTATGGAGATGGTAAATCAGTGCAGAGTTCTATAGGACGAATCAGAAGAGGGGAAGAAACGTGGACAGATAGGAGGGGAAACTAAGTGGACCCAATGTCGACGGGGACCAAAGGACGCCGCACCGTATGATAATGGAAGAATGACGAGGGGTCAGAGAATACTCAGTCACTCACCTCGATGAGTCTCATCGAGCTTGACTTCGGGGTTCAGAACAGCCAGACCCTTGAGTGAGTCCACAACCAACGTAGCAGGGTCATTGACCAAGTGCTTTGCTACCTATCTTCAGCTGATACTCATACTGATACTCGTTACTCACGAGCGTGTGCCATGATTATTAGATTAGTTTGTCTTTGTGCGCAAGTAGTGAAGGGCAAAACTCTTTGATCCGTCCTTCCGCTCAAGCTTCGACTGACTTTCCAAGTATGCTTTGCCTGCCGTGTCTTTGCGAAGTCCGCCAAGTACCGTTCCGGGCCGGAAATTGACGCGATACCCGCACCGGATTTTTGCCGGAGTTATCAAATCAGACAGACCAAGTGTACTTATGTACTTTATTCATGTCACCGAGAGCGATATATAAAGCTATGCTATCGTGTATCACGCCCTTTCAAGGTGGAATCTTCATGCAGAGTGCATTATGCTGCGAGCCCGTTCTATCAACCTATCCCTGACCCTTGTTCAACCTAAGCGTTTCTTGGCGTCTGCCTCTCCGGCTAATCGAATCGCCCAAGTCTGACATGATCAGCGACGACGCTGCCCGGTGTCAGAGAGAATCACTTACAAACTTATACGTCTCCACGGCGTCCTCGTATGGCGACAAGATGACAGACCGGTCTGCTTTGCCATCGATCACGTCGATGAGTGTCGCGAATTCGGAATGGTAGCAGTCGTCATCCGTGAATGTGGTTTGGACTGCAAGGCATGAGCATGAAAACTTCAAATAGTCGCTGGTATCGTATACTCACCTTCAGCTTTCGAGCCTGGCTGTCGCACATATAACTTTGGAGCCACACCATACGGGTCGACAAGGCGCAACTTCCACCCATCGGCAAGCACTACGAGCTCACAGTCGTAATCTCCCTCTGCACCATGATATCAGCTCTCCCATGTCACTCTCACTCTAATGGATCGGTCGACTGACCATGCAGTGTAATGCCGTGCAAGAACTGCCCAACAGCTCCGTTTTCCCATCGCCAGATCGCATTTGTTACTCTGGGCGTGCGCTGTTCAGGAGGGACGAGTGAGTCGACGTCAAATTTGATCTGAGATAGGTGACCGGGAGGATCTGCCGCTTCAACAGTCTGTACGTGGATAGTATCCAATAGTGGTCGAGGAGCGAGATAGCGCGCCAAGTCACCTGTGGGGTCAGTGGAGACTAGATCAACTGAGAGAGACTCACAGATATGAGTGCCCTGGCCGACGACAGCTAGATACCATGTCAGCATGGTCCCCCGACTCCATGGCCGAGTGAAGTTGAACGTACGACCCATCTCTAGAGACTTGTTCCAGTACCCGATTGTCTTGGTGTCTTCTCCAGCATATGCACTATAGATGTCGTCAGCTTGGAAATCAGCAGGTTGGAATGGCATACTAAGCCATTAGGTATGTTGCCATGGTTGCCATTATCGTGAGATTGTTTTCGGTGATTATGCGTTTCATCTCCTGGACAGCTGAGAAGGTTAGCGTCTATCTGTGGCGGCCGCTGTTCATTCGCAGAGGTCTGATTGGGTCTTCTTTCTTTGCGAATCCAGAGCCGACTCGCTCGCCCTCCTAACTGCCCCCTTGTGTCTCTGTCACCTGTTGCGTGTCTCCCTCCCTTCTGTCTTGCCTCCTGTCCAGCTTCGGCCCTTCCACATGTTCTCGCACAAGCTCAGACTCACCTTTTAGATACCTCAACATATACCCAACACTCGTGATCTTCCCTTTGAGAGCAGCAGCAACCTCGTCGAGCTGTTGGAAATCCTCACTCTCCAGCGCTGAGATGGGCTTCTCGATGAAATGCGCTGCTTGTGGGAATGCTTCTGCGAGGACGATGTCGGAATTTCGATTAGGGGTCGTCGAGCCGCGAGTTGTGGAGTGGAAGCCGTCTACTGTCAGACTGCATTTATGTTAGCGAGAAGGTCTAGAAGTTGTTGATAACGAACGAGAGGGAAGATATGGAGGCAGTAATTAAGAGACACATAGTGGACATTGTGGTGAGACAAATATCACTACTGGGACATGACTTACTGCAATTGTTCACTCCCCGTCTTATCCTTGAGCGCAACAACAGCCTCAGCAAGACTGGGAAACACTTCTGTCTTCTCATAGCCCGCCTTGACACTATCGTCGTTCCGCTTGATAGCGAGTGCGCGATCTGCTCGAGCTGGATCCCGATCTACTAGACCTACGACGTTGAGTCTAGTTCCGAGGATTTGTTCGAGGCGCTTTGTCTGTTGGGATTGTTAGTTATTGAGTATTCAAGGCAGTGCTGGGGCTAGAAAGGGAGAAGGGAGAAGGGAGAAGGGAGAAGGGAGAAGGGAGAAGGGAGACGGAAATAGGGGATGAGATGTTGCATCTTTCTTGTCCATCGAGAAAGATACAGAGGCGACGAGGGAGAAGAGAGGAAAAGAAGAGAGGGCAAGGTAAGGGATGAAAAAGAAATAAAGACGTACATGATTCCATGGTCCTTCTGTCGAACCAAAGTTGATAGGTCCAGCCCTAGAAGAAGGACGTTGAATGGGTTCGCTCCCGTTGAAGTTTGCGACAACTTTTTGATGGCGGTGATAGGGCTCATCTTTGACATCTAAACGAAAGAAGTTCAAGGTGATGGTAAGATACGGTGGGTGATGAGAAGAGATTATTGAGTGATGAGTGGATTCTCTAGTAAGATAGGATACGATAGGGTAGAGACGAAACACAATGTTCTTCGACTTTATATACGAGTCTCGGGAGATTAGATGGGATGTACTCGCTTTCAAACACAGATGATAAACTCGGCAATCTAATCCAGGATATCAGGAGATTAGATGGAGATGAACCTCCAAGATTACGCTTTTCTATACGTTCACCACGTGTGTAAGAGTGAGAGAGAGGCGTAAGACCCAAGTGAGTCACTGCGAAGTTCTGGGAATTAGAAAAAAATGTCTTCACATGACGGAGACAAAGTGGAGTGCGAGTGGAGGATTACAGGGGAATGTTGTGAATCGACGGCCGGTAAAAGTCCGATCATTCCCCGTTTAGGCGAGATTAACTCTGCCGACAAGTTTGGCCCTAGTGTCCGTATCTTAGATGAGGATGGATAAGATGGGATGTAGGTATTCACTACAGGGTACATTGTGTTGTGGTGACTCTCCAAGTACTGATCATCAAAGGTACCCAAGGTCGGAGCGCCCTTTACTCAAGTCACGTGATCTTCAAGAGAACACAAGGTCTGGTCTGGAATCGTTCAGGAACACGCACGCTCTATTTGATATTCTATTCTTTCTACACGTTCCAGCCATTTCCCATGACGATGATCAGGAACAGAATATCATACCCTTTATGTCTATCAAGCCTAGACTTCGGAGCTTACTTTGAGGAAGTTACCAGTAAGTTATGACGAATGAGGAATGAGGCAAGGGGGGATCGTCTGTCTCTCCCTTTCTCTCCTCATCTCTCCTCAATACTGGGGCTGTGGGCAAACAAGAGATGTATTTTTTTTCTCTCCTACCTTGGCCAATAAAAGGAACAAGGCTGTTACAGACTGACCGACTCGTACGAATTTCCGACTTGATTACTGACTCGTACGATTTCTCGTCTAGACACAAGACTCGTCCGAGTCTACGGATCACACCGGGTAGACTAGAATTCCCGACATGCCGCTCGGTTCATTTCCTCGACAACCTTCGCCAAGTAAATACCGCACATTGTACCTTGCGTAGTGACGCCATGCATAAAACCCACTATCGTTCCATGTTCCAGCCCACTGGACAGCAGAGCGTAAGTACCCGATAGAAAAAACCTAAAAACTACCAAATTCCAGCTATCCGTTCTTGCCGGACGACGATCTCTCCCGATAGATAACATATGAAACTGGAAAAGTGACGTCAGGAAGTTATAATATTTGTATATCCCATTACTATTTGTATTTTGGTTCCTGAGGAAACACATGCGACGGTTGATTTCTTTCCTTTTTAGGTGGCGACGCGATTTGTATTTTTTTCTTTTCTCCCTTGTTCCTTGTCCCTGATCCCCCCTGGTTTGTTAGTACCGTTTCCGATTCAGTCCGTACTGTGGTCGTCCCTTGAGATACGCCATGTATCACCTTGATCGTCATTCACTCGTACCTACCGACCTACCGTATGCGTCCGATTCCGTGCAAGAATTTGTAGATGTTGAATGATTTGTAGAAATGATATGGTATCACTCCATCTCTATCCGACATGTACGGACAGATCAGAGGTATAAAGGTCGTGAAGGATGTGAGCTGGAATGTCTCTCATCCTCATTCGAGAATACAAACACCAAACTCCCAAACCCAACCAACCAATCTACCAACCTACCAACTACTTCGTTAGTTACCTAAACCAAATATCATGTTCGCTCAATCCCGACGAATCTTGTCTACCGCTGCACCAGTAGCGAGGAACATGGTTGCTCGTCGTGCCGCACATACTGCGCCAGTTCACGAAGGACCTGTGAGTATCTACTACTTTTACTTTTACTACTACTACCTGTCTCGCCAAAGACCATACTTCCCTTATCATATCTATCATCGAGATGAGAAACAAGTGCTGATCATCACCTTTCTAATAGATCACAAAGTTCTTCCGAGACGTGCCAATGCCAGTTGAAGCCTACCCACTCGCAGCGCTCACTGTAACCATGTGTTCTTTCGCTGGTTACCACGCCTACAAACATATCCACGAGGACCGTGATCACGTAAGTTGGACAAACACAGACGTGAATAGAATATATACTGACTATGATTTCTTAGATTCGTTGGTTACCTGGTATGGGAAACGTTCAATACGTTCAACCTCGACAATAAACCATTCCTACCCTCCTTCCCTCCCATATCTTGCGAATAGCATCACCATGATCTTTTTTCGCCAGTCCACCAGCATTTCGATATTCCGTCTTCCCATATTCCGTATTCCGATATCAGTTTCTCAAAGTTTTGTTTCGTTTTTGTGTCACTAGCTAGCTCATTTGTTCGGACGCGAACAACTGTAGTCAAATTAAGGAGGGACGAGAGAGAGACTCCGTCTCAGGGATGGATGAAGAGCAAAAGATATTTTATATCTTCCATATAATGCGATGTCAAATGTTGTCACTTTCACTCTCACCTATCACTATGAGATTCGAGGATGGATCGATTGCAGAACAGAATTTGGATCTAGTCAATCAAATTCAAACGAATAACTTGAGACACCAAACGAGGGACTTGGATCTAATTAGTCGAAGAACTTGTCGTAGTTGCAGAACAGAATCTGGATTCTAATCAATTGCAACGATTTATCTAACTTTCCAAAATGCAAGCTCGTGAAACACATTCGCAAAGGAGCAGAACAACGCTTTATGGTCGATAACAGCGCATAGATAAAGTCGGTGTGGGGATCCAGATGCAGGACAGAACATGCACAGTAACTCCATCAATTCCAACGATTTGGACTTGAAAGCTTGAAACGTAGATTAAAGCATACAAGAGCTTGAAACGCGCTTCGAACAATTTGTGGTCAACCTAACGTACGTACTAGATGACCCACGTCATACATGCAGATTCTAGATTATAACGTGTAGGTGACGGGATCCGTTCAAAGGTGACTGACGGCCGTAAGAGAAGCGACTAACTATATGAATGGAAAATAGAAACGAAGGAAAGACGTTCGCATATACTGTACTTGAACCACGTAGCGTATTAAATGAAAAATCAGGTCATGACAACTTCTTCGCCCTAACCTACTAGTCGATAATTAGGTTCCGAGCCAAGCATTTGCCCAAGCACATCGCCGCAGGAGCTTCCCGGCCGGCGACCGTGTATGTATCGTCAGTGTATCATGACATGACCGCTATGGCCGCCGAGATTCATCCCAAGCTAATGATCTGATTCAAAATGGTGAATGACCGAAGCCGAACGGACGTACGACTAGCCACTGATCCCCGCATCCCCGCTATCCGCGGGAAGCGGGCAGGCAGTCCCCATATCTAGAAAGCAGATCTAGTCCTCGTCTCGTCTCACCTCATCCATCATGTACTGCCGCGCTAGATAGACAGATATATGGTAAAGATGTCCCCGAACTCGCTTGGCACATCGCTAAGACATGATAAAGAGTCGTATGATTGCCCTCCCCCCCTATTGTGGTTGTTCACCTCGGCCACCGGGAAAGGCTACTTACTTATTACATTTGGGTTTTCTAATAGCAATTTTGACTGAATATTACTATATTATACCACCCCGCGAGGTACTAAATTACTGTCACAAAATATGGCCTCGGTGATTTATCTCTTCTCTGTCCTCATCGTGATGATTGAGCATGAATGAATGTGCTTGCTAAGCAACGAGCTAGTAAAAGTAGTCAGCAGATCAAAGTTGATCGTTAGTGTGCATCTCTGTCTGCTTCAGTAATGCCTATCGAAGGTGGAACTTCCGTTTTCCTCCACTTTTATCAACACGTAATCAAGTCTTTAGTGGTGATTAACAAGAACTGAATTGCTTTCTAATCAGCTGAATCATTCTTGGCGCTAAGAGATGCTCGTACTCTATGCCATGCCCGCGGAGTGCAATACGGCGACGGCGGATAAGAGCGACGCCAAAAAAAAAAAACCAAAAAACGCGCGGGTGTTGCCGAGGCCGCGACGCCGCAGACAGAACAGACTCGTAGGCCGAGCCCCTTTGCCCATCCCCGCCCTTCCACGTTTGTGTCTACGAGGGTTACTCAGCACGTCGGCCGGTGAATCGAGTCAACGAGGGTGATACCATATATATGTATCTGAGGGTCCGTGGATGTGTCCCCTTTCAACTGCCGATCTCACTCTTGCTTTCTGTCTTCGTCGTGATACATTACACATAACACTACTTGCTCTCATACACATCCATCTGTCTCGATTATCTCATTGCTCATTGCTTACTTGACTTTGTACCGTTTCATAACTACTCTACCCAAGCACTCACTTCTTATTACTGTCACTGCTACCTCACTTTCTATATAAATAAGGAAATGACCACCATCGCTAGACCGGGAACACCATTCCCTCACCTGCACTCTCCATCTTCACCGGGCTCAATGCTATCTACCTCTCATTTCTCTCAACCACTGCATTTCTCACTTCGGGCACTCCCAGAACGGACCCCACCATCACTACTCAATCGCTCATCGTCTCTTAATCGAGCTTCTACTACGAGTACTTCATCTGTCAATCTCGTTCTCAATCGATCATCTTCACTTGATCGAAAACCATCACTTGATCAAACACCCTCATCAACAGTTTCTCCTTCTTCTTCCAATAACATGGCTGGCGTCGTTTCGCAACCAAGAACACCACCACTAGCTCGAACGTCATCTAGTTTCTCATCGGCTTCAGGAGGAGCTTCAATGCCAGCAACACCAACCATTGCTGCATCATCTATCAGTCCAATCATAATCCAACAACAACAACAACAACAACAACGACAAGAACGATTTTCTTCAGATGACAGAGTCGATGAAGAAGAAGGAGAAGAAGAAGACGAAAATCGAGATGAGTTCATCAATTCAGTTTCATTCGATGCAGGTTTCGCATTACCTGAACCCGAGTACAACTGGACTATGAAAGAGAGTATCACTTCTCCTATATTTTCAGGAAGGATCACTCAACCTGTATTTCCTCCTTTACCAATCTGCGGTGAACCAGAACCGACCTACACTACCACCTCGGCTTCCACTACCTCGATTTCAACCTTATCCTCAACCTCCACCTCCACTACTACTTCAACCTCCACTACTACTTCAACCTCCACTGTTATCCCTACCTTTACCTCCACCTCCACATCAACCTCCACCAATCAATCACCAGCTGTTCATCCCATCCGACCAAAATTCAAACGTCGCGATACACCACGTCCAATCGAGAATATTCTTCTCATGTCAAGTATCTCAAACTTGACATCTGGATACGGACTTGGGATAGAGACAGAGGAGGTCAAAGTCGGACTTGATGCTGAATCATCAGTCGATATTGAACAAGCAAGATATGCTAGTCGTAGAAGAAAACTTACTTCGGTTGTCGATGGTGGTGAATGGGTTGTACTTCCCGTTGCTTAATATTGAGGTGGTTTGGGAACAATGACGTGATTGGGTTTGAGATGATTGCGATGATCGGGATGATCAGGATGACTGTATTGTAACTTTTTACGATGATCATGATAATTATATAATTCGTTGTACCATATAGTCTTCAGTCTCTTTTTTTGATGAATGAACTGCTCTTCTCATTCCTCAAATCGTTCTGAAGTTGCACACAAATCTGCACTGTGAAAAGAGATACTCATACGACTACTATACATTGCATGTCCCCACGAAGAACAACCACAAATCTGCTACACGTATTATCTGACCAGACCCCCTTCCCTTCTCTAGTTGTCCGCTTCTCCCCCTCCCCCCTTCTTAGATCTCCAAACCATTCATCCGCTTCTTGATAATCTTCGACAGCGCTTTTTCCAAATTATTCGCCTGAGTGCTATACGTACTCCGTTCACCATTGTACTGTCGACAATTATCAAACATGAGCTTTGCGTCTGCCAGGAAATCTGATATTCCCTCGTAATGGTTATTTTCAAGCTTATACTCCATAGTACTGAGATCTACACCCGACAATGTCAGCCAACCACCAATATGGATGAGAGTAACCACGCTTATTATTCAAGTTGGAAAGATGAAGATGAGATGAAATGATTGAAAAAAGCTCGTCACAACACACCCATGGGATTCTTGATCACTTCGTAGTAATCATGCACGAGATTACCGTCAACTGGCCTCGTGAATGGCCATGCCGACTGTTCGTTCTGCATATCGTCTAGGACGAGTTGCAAGACGACGTGATGCGGGTTACGCTTCGGTTGGCGGATACTACGACCATTAGCGAGGCTTTCATATCACACAGTATGCAGACTCACATCTCGTCGAGATCAGGATTCCAACCGCTCTCCGCTGGTCCCTCATCAGTACCGAGCACATAGAACGAGCCAAATTACTTACCTAGACCAGGTACCTGATCCTTTGTCAATCGGATTTCCTCTCCTGGCTTGCGTTTCTTGAAAATCTCCAATCCAGGATGAACGATATGGCTTTTTGAGATAGTTCGTATCTTGGCTAAAACCGCCTACATCCATGAATGAGCACGCGAAACAAAGCAGGCAATCTCAATCGACATACCGCTTTCTGATCCGCTAGCATTTGATGCACTTCGGCATATTTGATCTTCGGCAGCATCGTGCACTGCATGATCGTACCTCCTTCGTAATCCTTGATATATCCCACCCATTTGGATCGGTCCAACGTGATTTCCTTTGTGAATCCCTGCTTCTTGAAATATCCGACCGCATAATTGTCCGCATATGTCAGGAAATGATTGATCGTAGGATGCGCTGCTCGGACATGATCTTTCAGCGAGTTCATAAGATGTGATCCGTATCCCTGTGCCCAGTCAGCAGAAGGACTCGCGCCAGCTGTGCTGTCAGAATCCCACCTTGATTTGCTCGGAACTGTCTACGGCACAGAAGACAATTTCGGCAAAGCCTCGGCTCTCGAATGGCCGATAACAGATCCCACCAACGACCTTCCAACCTCGCTTGACAATCGCAATACTAATGTGATTCTTATCGAGCACAAGTCTAGTGATGTATTCGCGAGGCATCTTGGGCAGCTGTTTTTGAAACAGATTCTTCAGTCCGATGAGGAGAATGGTAGCCACTGGTGTGGGATTGCGAGATGTGACTACGGGCAAGATGATTTCGCGCTTTTCCTGTTCAACCATCGCAGGTCGAGGGGGAAGTTTTGGCTGCGAAAAAAAAACACATCAGTCTCGTTGAGTCGCCAAAATCAGCACATTGTGAACGCACCAGCTCGACGCCCTCCCACATATCCACATCGCCAGTAGTTTGTATCCTCCCTGTCTCTGGTCCATCTTCGACATTCACACCCTTAGTCAACCGCCTGACCACTTCGTCCTCCTTTTCCCTCTCTTTCTCCTTGATGAGTTCTCTCCTCCTTCGCTCCCCTTCATCGAGCTGCGGTCTCTGAGCGAGTGGTACATCCTCATCCTCATCCTCGTCTTCCTCTCCATCACCTTCTTGTGCACTTTCAGGTAACCGTCCAGCGACGTGTTGATTCCCATCCGGATCCGTCTCCATAGGTATGAGTCCGCGAGATCCACGGACGACTGTACGTGGTTTCGTTCCTTTACCTGCTGTTTTGCCTCCTGTCTTCTTGCCTGATGTAGCTTCTGCAGTCTTACTTCGTTTCCTAGGCCGCCCTCCATCTTGTTCATCGATATCCGACCCAGCTGGTGTACCTCCCTCGACCGGCGTATAAGGTGAATTGGTGTCCCCAGTTAAATCCATTGGCAGAGGTAATGGCGCCACAGGTTTCTTACCAGATGGCCGAACAAACTGATGTAATTGTTTGAGCAAGGAAGTGATAGACGGTGGGCGGGGTGTCGGAAATGTGATCAACATGTCCTCATCCTATGTAACAACGAACCGCTTAGTATTCCACTACTCGCACTTGTTCCCTTATCAAGCTCACCTGTAAGAGCTCTTCAATCCTTCCAACGACTTTACCTCTCCTCGTTCTTTCCTGTGCACTGAGTCCGCCTGGTAAGACATGCCCATCTTCACCTTCTCCATCAACATCCCAACCGTGTCCACAAATACCACAAGTATTCCACCATCCATTCCCATCTCCCTCTCCCTCTCCGTCCATATCAACATCCCCATCTTTCTCATCCATCTCAGCACGTGATACAAGTCTCACTGAACTTCCTTCTGGAGGTTCAAGGCCTTCACACGTACATCCTTCCACTGTACAGGCCATGAACCTTGCCAGCTTGAATCGTTGTTCTCGTTCAGGTAGTTCGGTAAAGTCTGGAACAGAAGACGGATAGATAAATGATCTTGGAGCTGATGGTTCGCCGTTGGAATTGGATTGTAGTTCTGTAGCTTGTGTCGCATTCTCATCTCCATCCTCCTCGTCACCATCTTCTTCATCCCCATTTTCCCCCTCATCCTCATCTTCTTCATCTTCCTCTTCATCTTCCTCCTCATCGCCTTCTTCTTCTTCATCATCATCGTCGTCATTTTCATCATCATCACCATCCTCAGCTTCGTCATTATCTTCTTCATCTATACCCTCTACACCTCGGTCTTCTTCATCATCTTCTCCAACAAAACCAGCTAGCTCCTCTTCCCGGTCCTCGTTCTCTTCCTCGACGTCAGCAACGAGTTGCGCTAGTTCGCCACCTATATCCCTTTCACTACCGTCATTTTCCTCGTTGTCATCTTCAGGGTCCAGAGAATGTGTCGATTTGATAGGCGAGAGCGAAGACGAACCATGAGAGGACGACGCAGCGCTGGATGGCGGCCGCGGCGCCGGTGTGCGCTTAGTTCGTGCCGATGGTGCACGTCTCGCTCGGGCGGGCATCTTTCGTAGTAGTAACTACGTGTGTGAAGAAGAGGCAGTTCTTCCACGTATAGAATGTGACAAAACAGCATTCGAAAGAAACGACAACAACGGGGCACCAGGACGGAAGCAAAATTGGTCGCTGTGGCAAATGGCACCGAAATCAAATGCTCATGCTGCATCCCGAAATATGATGCTATATGTATGCTCATCCTGTATGCTACGACCAAAAGAAAAGCTACCTATCCGCCTTCAGCCATCATACCGCTTCGACCACACTAATCGCTTCTCGCAACTCAATATACGCAATATAGCCAGCTCCTGGCATCACCAAACGTCACTGCTGCATCCATCATTCGTCCCGTGAACTTGCCCAATGCGTGGCTATTTGGGTAAAGTTTTTTTCATTCCCGTCTCACAATCTTGGCATAGCTCGGTGGGATCACAGACCTAGCTGGCGGGGGTCCAATAGTCACTCCGGCATTCATCGAGACCGCCGCCAATCTTGCCTCAATTTCGTCGTCAACGGTGGTGGGATTCGTAGCTGTGATCGCTGGGCTCTGGTGTACGGACGCATCTCGCGATGCAGGGCGGGGTGCAGAGGGGTCAAATAGCACAGGAACATTGCGCAAGACAGGTGCACGTCGCGGGAAGTCGGGATCATGATCGCCGTTTTGGATTGTCGGAGCTGCTGGCTGCGCTGCGGGACCGGGTATAGCATGCTGCGGATGAGGAGACCGTGTGGCTGGCATGGGCGAGTTGTTGGAAGCTCCATTTGGCGGCACATTCTGCATGGACCGACTGGCACCGCCATTCCACACATTTCCATTGGCTGGCCTCGGCATCCTTGCCCGCTCTACCTGCATTGGTACAGCATCCGTACCATTGCGAAGAGGCGGAAAATCAGCAACATTCGGTCCATTGGTCATCTGTGAGCCGGGTGGCAGCATGGGCGATGGATGATATGGAATGTTATTCACTGCCCAGTCAGGACGCGTTGGGAGCTGGTGATTTGATGGCTGCGGCAAGTTGATCGAGCTCGTCCGTCGCGATGATCTAGATGAGGTTGTAGTAACCGATTCCTGACAGTCTCAGCATTGATCTGGAAAGATCAGAGTTCACTCACCGGGCTATGTCCGCGGGTGCTGCGCCGATCGCCGCGGCTATATGCATAGTTCGACGCATTCATGCCCTTCTGACGATATCCAGGTCCTTGGCCTGCAGGGAAAAGGGCGCCAAGTCGGACGCTACTGGTCGCACTTCTCGTACTTGTAGTAGAACCCCTCGAATGAGGTCGGGAGAAGTCCTGGAGTGATCGAGACGAAGTGGAAGACGCAGAGCTGTGATGCTGAGGCTGAGGTCGTACAGGAACCGGTTGCGCCAGGTGATTGTACATTACTTGTTGAGGGTAGTACTGCTGCTGGAATGGCATTCCTTGCGGTATCATCTGCAGAGGTTGATTGGAAAGCGGCATTGGCATAGTATTGTTATACCAGCCATCGACGGGCACTGGCATCATCCGTTGATTGTTAACCTGAGCGGCATATCCGCTTGCTGGCTGCTGCCAATAGGTGTTCTGCGCTGGTACAAATACTTGACCGTTATGGAACAGCGCTTGTGACATGTAGGGCGGCTGTGCGGTTTGGGGATATGGAGTTGGACCATAGGGCATCGATGCGTTCGTGGGACCATACATGGGATATTGTACCCCATTGCCCTGAAAGGCGAAAGATGGATCCTCGGCTGGGTAAGCCTGCTGTGGGGCAGATTGGCCTGTGCGTGGCGGATCTTGCAGAGATGGATAGATTGGTTGAATTCCGGCCGCACTCGCAACGTTCGGGTATCGGGGTATCGGATCTGGCTCGTCATCATCTGGTCGTCTAGTGGGCGGTGCTCGAAGTTTCGCCTCTTCCTCGTCTGGTCTCAAGTTCGCCTCAATGTCTTCGGTCGCAGTCGATCCCATGATCCGCTCTCGAGCCCGATTGTACGCCTCCTCTCGTTCTTCAAGCGTCAAAGGCCTCCTAGCAGACTCGACACTGTCTGGAGCCGGACTACTTGTAGATGAAGTTCCATTGGTAGCAGGCCTTCGTTGCATGATTCGGACTTCTCGCGAATCTTCCTTCGGTGCCGGAACAAGTGACGACAAAACAAGTGATTTCCTGAATGTCAGAAGAGCTTACTCAAAGGACACTTACGACTTCTCATGAAAAACATTCTCGACGCCAACGTGCAAGACACCATTGGAATCACGTACGCCCTTCAAGCCGTACCAATCGGCAATTTTGTACACCAACATGGCTTGAAATTTACTTGACGGCGGCATCGTCAGCTTGAAACTCTGACCGAGAGGTGCCAAAGTTGATGGTCCAGCTCTGGCAACAACGGTTTTGTCATCCTCGGACAGGCGTGAGATAAAGCCCTCAATTTCGCGGGAAGTGATCACGACGAAGATGCGATCTTTACTCGACATCAGAGCCTGCTTGAGCTGTTGTTCATCATCGTAGCTGCCAAACCCTACTTCGGCGGGAGGTTTAGCTGATAACGAAGTTTGGCGGGAGGTAAAGGAAACCTGATCCCCGCTTGAGACGGAAGTCGAATTCGGAGTGGGCGAGTCGCATGGCGGACCGCTAGAGCTGTTGGAGGCGATGCCACCTTCACTGGCAACAGGAGTGAGACGACTGTATATGATCAGCAAGTGCGACATAAGAAGGAGAGGGAAAACATACCCGTCGGAGAATGCGTCATACTCTTCGGTTGCGCCATCCTTGGCGTCTGAGAGTTCGATCCCGCCATTTGGCAACCCCTTGTCCTGACTATCTCCTGGAGATTGACCGTTCACAATGGTGTCGTGGTGAGGGTTTCCAGCGTTGGGAGGACGATCGGCATGGGAAGGTTCGGTGGGCGATAGTTTGGCAGCGGCCGGCCGAGGAGTGGCCGGCGTTGGGGAAGTCATGACCGACATGATTGCTGCTGGGGATCAGCGATATTCTTGCTTGGAACTGAATACCCAGCATAGGAGAAGACGGATGTTGAGAGGATAGACAAGAAGTCTACATGAAGACTGGTGAAAGGAACTGACGCTACGAACCTGGATTGGTCGATGACGTGACCGCCGATACCTGTCTGGCACTCTTTGCTTCAATGAAAGCCGTAATGAGTATCAGTACTACAAGTAACCAAACTCGTACAGAGAAGGCTTGGAATGAACGATGAAGGGGGAAAGGGGCAAGAGAAAAAGGTAGGACGAATGTGTCCTCGGTGAAGGAAGGTAGAGTATCAAGAAGGCTGTGGTCCGGCTTATTTTCAAGTCTCGTGTCTCCTTGCTAAAGGGTCGGCAATCGCGAAGGAGTCGAGGTCATGAGGAAGCGCATGTGAGTTGCGGCTTCACGTTGTGGTCAATGACGAGGATGAAGACGTCCCCAGTGGAAGTGTACTGGACGAAACGCAGGAAGAGGAGAAGAAAGGCAAATGTACTACTGCGGTCTTTACACGCGACTCACCGAAGCGAGCGGAATCAAACTCCAGACTCTCATCGTCACCAGAACTATAATAATGGAAGTTTCATGTCTCTACTACTGTACGTGCATACTAACGGGCATCATTGGCCTTGGCTATGGTATAATACAAGAAAAGAGTGCATTTGGTGCAGACGATTTTACCATACTCACCCAGCCTGACGGGTCTACATTTTCGACTAGTGAGGCAATGGACGGTATAAGGACTTGGAAAGCAACCCGGGTAGACCACATGACGTGTCACTGAGGGAGTCCCCGAGTGTATGCTTGGCGTTTGTTTAGCTCAATTGGCTAGTCCTCGCCACGCTGACTTGTAGACTTATTCAGTCGGGGCCGAGAAAATGATGGAGCTATATTCAAGCGAGCTAAGCAAGTTGCTGGCATATCTCCCCTTACGATACTTGAAGGCACGATCATCGCCCGCCTTGTTTGAAACTAGACCATAACAATCACATCACCTGCTCATATTAAAGGGCTTGAACTGTATATGAATGATTGATCATTCCGGTGTACTTGAGCGTTGACCGAGTTCGTCAAAGTCATCCTTTCGCATAGCTTTCCACAATAAATACATCAATACTCTCTTGACTACGCTACTGACCACCAGCTAGAACGACCATACACTCTGACAAATCAGACTAGAAATTAACCTTCACTTATATCATTGCTTACAAGATCAGATATGTAGGACTGGGAAATATGGGCATTCCCATCTGCTTCAATCCAGGTCGATACGCCATTCCTTTGACATTCTGGACCAAATACGAGCCAAGGAAAGCATCCCTGAAGGATGCATTGCGAGAGAGGTCGAAGAGCTCGTAGAAAGATGCAATATCATCTTTACGGATCAAGTTAGACTGGATGTTTCTAGGACGATGTCAAGAAGCTGTGAGGGAGAAAGTGATCTTTTACGATCAGTCAGCAGTATCTCCTTATACTACCCGTCAGTGGGAACATGAGCATCTCAAATGTAGGTACAGCAGTACCGAAAAGGAACAATTCTAGAGGACCCTTTCATAGCAATCCAATTCATTCAGTCGGGTCTCATCGTGCAGGGTGACAAACTACTGTACTATCGTCCTTTATCTACAATACTAAACGAACCTCGCTCGTACCGTTACTTCCACTACTGAGTCTGATATTGTCCGTATTATTCTGACATTGTCCGTATCCATGATTTCGAGAGAGACAGATCAAGGTTTAATCAAGATTGAATGAGCCAGATACCATCTGACTCTCTGCAGTCCTCGATGGCGGTGCCGGCGTGGTTGCCAGAGGAGGGTGCCGGACCGAAGGCACACACCGCACAGCTGGCTTCTTATCCTGATTATCGTCGACAGGGCCCCTCTCCACCACCTCGTTTGACCTATCTTCTTTTTTCTCTCCCACGCTCTCCTTCGCCACATCTGCCACTTTTGCCACCCCACCTCGCCAAGGTCGCGTACGTCTCTTCCAAACGCGATCAGCTGCTCGGCCGCAGCTATCGCCTCGTCCAGCTCATTCGATACAATCCTCAGTCTGGGCCCTAGACGACATCTCAGCTCTTTATGCGTCTATCATACCCAACGTCCTGCTCACGTTTCGTTGGGGTCTCTTCAAACGAGATCGTCTTCCTCCTCGTTGCCGGCCTCGGCGCGTCCTCACTCGACGACGTGTCTTCACGAGTGCGATCTCCGCACACGTTGGATCGTCTCCTCGTCATCCGCGCAGAAGTTATCGGGGTGCTTCCAACGCATGTCGCTGAGACGCGTTAGTACAATCATGTAATCGTGTTTTCAAGACTTACTGGGCGTGGGCTTCCCTCTCTCTGTCAACTCCTGCTGGTCAAGTTCAGGTGATTGGACTTGCTGTGCGGGGCGTGAGCTACTGGAGTGAAACACCAGAGAGACTGTACTACTCACTTTGGGCTGACCAGTCTGAGTGGACGAAAGAAAGAGCTTGAGAGCGGGAGGCATATTGTACTAGCTGAGATGACTAGAGCAGAGCTTGTAAGAAAGAGAGGAGTGAGAAGTAAAGTATTGCACTTTGGTCATTCGTCCTCGTCATGACCTCCCACGGGGGAGGGGCCAGACGCCATACATCAAGGTAGCTCTGGCCTGGCACTCAGGGGACAACCAGCTCATATTGAAATCCATGACGCTGCGGTCGCTGCATCGGTATTATCAAAAATGACGCTATGAAGTACATCTATACGGTGGAGTCTCAGCGCTAGAAGCAATGAGCAAGCTCACAAGCTCACAAAGTCTCATCGCCCCACCCCGTCCATTATACCACCTCCCTTGAATACTTTGGATCGGTCAATGCCGGATTGACCAGTCTCGAATCATCCTCTTTCCAGCCCGCCGCATCTATCCAACTCGGGAATTGTGGTCGAGCCAATGATGAAAGTAGCATGTTAGACAACTTGGACCTGGCTGCAAAGGGGTTATTTGCCTTTCTATTCGAGAAGAAGAGGCTCGAAGATGCGTTGGCTCGGATTTGCTCAACAGTGGTGAGGTTATATAATAACAGCTGAAAATACTGTCAGTTGACCGTCCATCTATTATAGGGACCACCGCAACTTACTCGCAGATGATACCACAGCAGAAAACAAATACCTGGCAAGACAAGCAAGCCTAACAGAAAGCTGACGGCCGCTCCTGGTGATTCCCTCAAAGCCCTGCCGAAGGAGATATGATCGTGGTGACACAGCAGCGCAAAATGGATGCCAGAAAAGATGACTACGTAGATGCTGGATATCGTCTGAGAAGACACTTAGCCAACTTCTGGTGGTGAGTGTTACGACATACTGCTGAGATGAGAAGAACCAGGAAAGACAGATATGTCCGCCTGCCAACACAAGTATGTATATACGAGCAATGGTGATCTGTTCACGTCAGCTCGACCTGATGCTGCTCCAAATGAGCTGACCTATTCCATCGACGCAATTTCCGCACTTGAGGCTGTCAGGCGAACATCGCAGTCAGAAATAAATTACTCACAAGCCGACAGTGGCTGGAACGAGGAGCCCTATAAGTCTTGCAAGTTTCGCAGTACTTGATAGGTACACTAGAAACCATTAATTGCACATACATTGTACCATTACACCGATACTTACTTTGCATTCCCGACTGAGACCTGGCGAGGCTTTGCTTCCTCCCAATCGCCATCCTGCTCCAACGGCGGATCTGGGTCAAGACCGCGAGGGATGATACCGGGATCACGAAGAGCGGATACAAGGATTGAGCTGACTGTCAAACCGAAGAGATAGCTGCGAAAGATTTAGCCTAAAGTACAAAGTCAGGAGAGCCTCACATAAAGACAACCATCACTCCCACTCCTCCGCCGTTGACTAAACCATAGTCTGACCCGTGGGCCCATAACCACCATCCCGTCGTACCGACCCATAACCCAGAGATTCCAAACAACAGCACCAAAGTGAGCGCCATAGAATGCGGAGAGTCGCCACCTGTCATCATATGACCTCCACAGAACCAGGTTGTGAGCGGATTATTGAAAGTCTTGTACTTTCTAACCCGCCGCCGGCTTCCTGAGCGCGAGAAAGACTTTGAGATCGTGTCAACTTTGGTAGCGGGCTTCTCGTGGTCTTCAGAAACCAAATCGTCAGAGGACAAGTCTATATGATGATGAGGTGGAGTTGACGCTTCAGTTACACTCAGCTGCATTGAGCGAGAGACAGATGCTGGAAGTGGAGGATCTTCGGTAGGTCCTGAAGTAAGAATTGCGTCGAGGGAGAGGGGCTGGGGTTCGGCAGGGCGATACTGATCAACCGTTGGATCACGGGGTAGTATCTGTGCCGGCGAATCAGAATTCGATAATGGCTCTATTTCCGAGAAAGGACGCCTTGATACGCTACTTCGTTGCCTCTCTCTTTGTTCCTGTCTGATGGCAGCGGGAGGCTTTTTGGGGGTCAAGAACCCTCGAGGCATCGGAAGAGGGACAGCCCGCCGTTGAGGACTTGTCGGGTCGTGAGATTCAGTTGACATGGACTGAGGGGACGTCGGACGAGAGTCGGTGGTAATCCTCGAGCTCATACTGCCTCGACCACGAAGAGTCTCGAGACGAGACGCCGCTCCTGCGATAGAATTAGAGCGTACACCATACTGTTTCGATGAGCTAATCCCTCGGAAGCTTCTAACAGCTCACAAAGCTCTTTGTGTCCTCAAGACTATCCCTCCGTGCCCAACTGCTGGAGCCTCCGACACTGACCTCGTCAGCTGGAGGGGGCGGTGGCCGCTCAAGCAGTGTCACCTGAGTCGGCCTACTCGGCAACACCACACCACCAGACATCTGTCTTGACCTTTCTGTCTCCGCGACATCCTCAGATTCAGAGTTCTTCTCTGTCATGTCGACATGCACATGAGCGATTCCAAAATGATCTGGTTACGAAGATCAACATGATGCTTAATGAGCTTGGACTTCGGAAGACAACCTCCACTGCCACACCTCGGCAAAATGCGGAAATAACGACGTGCCTGCTTTGGGTCTTGATTACCGTGATACATTTGGTTTAGGTGAGCGACTCATTCGACTTGTTGGACTTCCACATCATCACTTTCAAGGCAACAATGGGTAAGTAGGAGACAACAAGACTAAGAGCGCATAGTATAATACTGATTTCTATGCAGGTTTCTTCAGTCGCGATGCAGAAGACGACGTGATTGTGTCTGCTACCTTCCCGGACTCTAACCCATTCGGACGTAAGTCGACAGTGATTGTCAGCGGCTCAAGCTGATATCGCAGTCGTCGTCAATGGCGAACAAAATGCCTTGTCTTTGCATTTCAACAATGGCGGCACGAAAAACTACACCCTTGTATCAGCCGGTGCAAGCTACCATGACCCAGGAAATCATTGGGCTCTGGTGAGTCACCCGGTCCTACCACACAACTTGCTGGTGCTGACGTGATATTCCAGATTAAGAACGCTTCCACTCTTCGATACGGAGTTCCCCTAGTCAGCGGAGCAAACTTTTCCGCCCCATTCTCCATGCATTCAGAGTGAGCTGAGAGTTTTTTACCTGTCTTGAGGGTAAGCTGACGTTGTCAGATTTCGACCACAAGAGATAGGCTTGACAGTCTGGGCCAACCTCGCCGAGACTGGTACCACGGACATTCACCGTGTAATTGCCTTGAACCAGACGGTGTCAATTGTTGAACCTCAGGCATCATGGTTCGACCCCGGTCTTCTCTTCCTATACCTCATCCTCGGTTCAGCTCTTCTCGGTGGCGCTTGGGCCGCCTATAATGCTTTCTTTCCTTCATCAGGCTCGAAGAAGGGTGGATCACGAAGCAAGAAGGTCAAGGCGGTTGTACCTGCTGCTCAGGACAAGAAGCAGTACCCCGAAGTCAAGCCTTATGAGGAAGAATGGATCCCTGCGCATCACCTCAAGTCGAAGGCGAGCAAGACAAAGAAGGGGAAAGATGGAGGTGCGAGCTCTGCTGGAGAGGAAGTATTGAGTGGAGGAGACGTCACGAGTGGAGGAGAGACCAGCGGCGCAGAGGGCAAAATCAAGAGGAGGAAACACAAGAAGGCTTAAACAAAGGTAGTTGTCAGATGCACATCGTCTCCATGAATCCTCAGTATTGTCTATTATGATCCTCCCAAAGAACCTCATGATATCCCAACTGGATTCCATGAGATCTCACCCGACTTTGCTGCGCTATTCTGTAGAGTAGTGGTACATTTTGTTTCCGCTATATCACGTGACAAGTCAAGATATTCTTTGCCGCTCGACAAGTTGCCGAACCTACTTTTCGATTCTGAAAGCTACCTTTCCTCGCAACGAGCTAATAACATCATGTCTCTTCGAATTGCTCGACCGCTGCTTCGTTCGGCCAAGAACCTGCGTCTGCCAACTGTGAGACCTCGTGCATTTGTGCGAGCTCCAGTGATCGCTGCGCGAAGTTTCTCTGTCTCTCCTCTCCGTCTTGGATCAGGCGAGAGTAAGTCTTCATTCTTCGATATCCTTTCTCTCAACTGTTTGGCACATAAACCTGATAGTATATTGTCCAAATAGGTGATTCTACACTGGTTGCTGCTCTTGCATCTGAACAGAAGTTTGAAAAGGACGCTGCACAAGCTGCGCCTCAACAACCTGAATTCCTCTCTGATTTCATTGGAGAAGGTATCTGGAGTGTTCAAGATACTTCTGGAAGTGATGATGTTGCTATCACCAGGAAATTTGGAAATGAAACGTACGTTACATTCATTAATTCAATTCTGTCTTCCCCAGAATAAAATTGGTTGTTTTCGATATGTGGATCGTAGCTGATACGACGGTGTGGGCAATTAGATTGAAATTGACTTTCCAAGTTTCTGATCTTGAAGATCCAAGTCTTCAACACCCTACAGATGAAGAAGGTGTTCCAATTGATGACGAGTCAAACATGTCATCACCACCTTTTATCACCTGTTCTCTACTCATTACCAAACCCGCTACTCCTGGAGCAATGAGTATCGATCTAGAGGCTGGAGAGGAAGGATTCGATATCACAAATGTCGCCATTTTCGATCGTACTATCGCAGTTGCTGAAGGTGCCGAGGGAGATTGGGCAAGAAGAAGCAGATACATGGGTCCTCGTGAGTCTAGATTCTGTTATCTTTCTCCACAACGAGGAGAAAGATCGTAGATAGGATAGGCGGACAATGAGAGTGATGCTGATCTGGGCAAATAAAAATAGAATTCGAACATCTTGATGAGACTGTCCAGGAGGCTTTCAGGGAGTACCTCTCGGAGCGAGGCGTTGATGAGGCTCTTTGTAAGTACTATCATCCTGGTTCCTTGGTATGATAGATGACTCACGTGCTTTAGCCAACTTCATCCTCCAGTACTGCGAGTACAAGGAGCAAAAGGTACGTGTCAAGTTCAGAGCTTGTAGTTATTTTTTTGCTGACGATCGGTATAGGACTACGTATCTTGGTTGCAGGAAGTCAAGGGCTTCGTCGAAGAGTAACAAGTCTAGATAGGTTGAACGTATCACCCCTCACTATGTATGATAACTGTGCAGACAAAATTCCCCATGGACAAATCAGATGTCCGACTTGTTAACGAGTTCATGGTGTAGTCAGATGGTCCAAACAGCTTCGCCACCTCGACTGCCAGGTCACGAGTACATCATGTAGAATAACAAGGAACGCTCTGTCCAGCACGCTCTTACGACCACGATCATAACGAGTTCACTACGAATCGAGAGTCTCTCCGTCGATAGACTGTTGCCACCCTTCCACTTTTTGCCGCTTCGTATAGCCTGTACTGTCCGATTTTTCGATTCCACTCACGATATTGCGTTTACCTTCGGGTCCATAAGGTCGTATAACGTCTTCTATGAATTCCCAATCTACTCGTTGTAGTCCATCGCCACCAAGCTTCCAACCTCGCAGTTGCGCCATCACTCGAACATAGACTTTTTCCTCCTTACTGAACCATCCAACTCCGTGATTGATTTCAGGTAACAGTGCATGATACAGTACTTCACAGGTGAGACCTCGTCTTGTTCCTGGGAACATGATGATCTCTCTCCGCAAGACTTGTCGGAACGTCAGAATAAGTGCATGGTCGGCTGTATGTACGAATAACCAGATAATGTCGGGCGGAGCGAAGAAGTCTAATTGATCGATATAGTCATATGGGTCTATCACTGTGGTGCTATCGTAAGTTGAAAGAAGGAGTGCGAGGGAAGTGGACAAGGCTGAATAAACTTCTCGATCTCGAGGTGAAGGAGGCAGGTGAAAGAAGACGGTGGCGGTAACGATGAGGAGGTTGGTCAGGCCGTTTTGGAATGGAGCGGGCTGAGATGATTGGAAGACGCCACAGAGTAGCCCAAGAGCGAGACTGACAACTTGGGGCGAAAGTGTATTCGGTCCGCTTAACAAGGCTGTCGTTGAGTCCTGATGGCAAAGAATCGATACATATTTCATTATCTCGACTCGAGATCATTTTCAGACTCACCTCTCTGATCGTCACCTTTTGTTGAAGCTGCCATACCGCTTCTTCCAAGGCATTTATCCTCTCTCGCAACTGTCTGTTCTCAACTTCGAAGTCTCTATCGAGCGGAGTACCCAAAGAAGACGTCAGATCGCTGACCATATCCAATGTCGTCTAAGTTTAATCCGAAATCAGATGTAGTCTCAAGTGATGGAATGTGAGTTGGCGGGTAAGGGAATGAAGTCGTTTGACTTGATAGGTTATTTAACAATCCATATACGGAACGTTTTGTGGCGATGAGGAAGAACGAATGAAAGAACGGATGAAAGAACGAGTGAAAGAAAGAAAGAACGATTAAAAAGAAAGAAGTCTGACGCTGAACACTATTCATTCTGTAGCTATTCATTTGCATTGCAGATCACAAGATATCGTTGTTGTCATTTAAAGTCTGTTCAGACAGTAGACGACGCAAAGTTGGATTCAGATTAGCTTGATGTGTGTGGAAAAGGGTGTTGGTGCAATATACACAAAAGGGAATCCAGCACGACTATTGGTCTTACTAGTCCGAATTGATCGAGATCTCAACTCACAATTGCCCATTTCTAATTACTGCTTGATAAGCCCAGATACAGTATCTGACTGCACATTCAAATTTCATCGCTACTTAATTAGGCTCAATTATGGATGCACGCTTTGATGGAAATAATTCAATCCAGTCATAATAGATTGATCAACTTGTATGCAAAAGGCTCAAGGATCATAGATCTTTTCCAAAGAGTTACTGTATGAAGAAAACAAATAAACAGCTTGCTCGGCAACATCGCCGCATGTCAGTCCTCAACTCGATACCGTATTTTGCCACTGGAAGAATCTTAGGCCAATGCGACTATAACCATATGCAAAGCAAAGCAGTACAAGAAGACAACAACACGAGATGAATGAGTGACTCGCAAGAAGAACAAAACTAGAGCCAAAGACTCATACACGAAGATCTACAACCGCATAGATGCTCCAAACTTCACTTTCCACTTCTCCCCGACCTCATCCCCGAAAGCTTTCCAAGTCTCCCACCATTCTCTTCCGGCCTTGACTCCTCCTCCTCCGTCTTTTCTTATATCTTTCTCTTCATCCGGCCACTTTTCTCTCAACAGAACCCTCATCCACTTCAAGACCTCGACCGCATACTCTATACCTCCTATCCCAGCCTCTTTCTCATCCATACATCGTAATAGGTAATTCCTGACTTTACCAGCGTCTCGAGGTGCTGGTCCTGCTCCATTACGCGATTCGATCCATTTCGTGATCGTCTCCAGTACATCTGGAAGACGAGTCACTTTGAGCAGCGTAGGTTTCGGTGGGCGTGTGATTGCGATTCGAGGAGTCCTAGTCACCTGAGGTTGAGCAGAACCAGCCCTAGAAGACGTGGAAGGTGAGAGAGAAGCGGTTCGGGTTGATTCTCGTGCTCTTTCTCGAGCACGTAGACGAGAGTTATCAGCCGGACGATGTAGGATCCGACGTTTCGTAGATTTGCGCCGTTCCTCCTCGAACACTTCTTTCTGCATTTCTTCCGGTAACTCACGGAACACTTCGGGATCAATCCCTAGTTCCTTGAGCTCCACCACGCGATACTGCGCCACCATCTCGTCTGTCTCCGCCGTGAGATCGACTACATGGTCTTGCTCTTTAGCCTTACTCCACGCGCCATACAGTGGCAAGTCGGCAATAGCTGATGCTCGGAGCTGAGTCTTGACCTTGGGCCGAAGCTGCCTTGTAATGTGGGCCGCCGCATGCCTTGTCGTCGGTTTGGCAGGGGATATGGTCGCCGCTCTTTTAGACGTCTCGGGTGGATCCACTGCTTCAGCTATGACAGGGTTCTCTGAAACAGCTCGCGTTCGCGCGAAATCTCGCTTCACTTCAAGTCGTAGATCGGGAGGAAGAGCAGCCAGGAAGTCCGGGTCGATTCCATCGGATGAAGTAGACATCATTCTTGACGGACCAGCGTCTGCGTTGGCACTGAACAAGCGGGTCGCTTCGGGACTTTGCCCCGTAATAGCATCGATGAATTTGGCTGGCTCAACCCGAGGTGGATTTGCTGATGGCGAGGTACTCCGCGAGATTGGGTGAGCAGCCGGGGAAGGAGGTGTTTTGGCGTCATCCTGAACTGGCAAACCTAGTGCTGGTGTTGGACTTCTGGCAGTCTTGCCTTCGGCATTCACATTCAAACCCTGTTGACCAGACGGTGAAGTAGATCTTCTTGATTCGTTTTCCTCCCTTAAACTGCTGGACCTCGTTCTGGGACGACGAGCAAAAGAAAGTGTACCTTGACCAGCTTCTCGTTCCAATACCTTGGCCTCTCCATCAAGCTTTGTGATTTGTATACCAACACCTCTGAGCTCGACAGGATCAAGTCTCATCGCACGCAAGAGCTTGATACTCTCGGATGCGAGTATTTCAGGATCGTCAGTCGCACTGCCACCTTTGTTCGATATTGAAGCCGATTTGTTAAACGTCTCGCACCACCCGTGACCGAGAAACTGACAAATATTAGCAAATCAACAAAGCGGTGAAAAGAATAGCAGGCTACGGTACCTTGGGAGGTTCAATTGGAGCATCGGGATGTCGCTTGAGAAGCTTCAAGGTCAAGAGCTTTCCCTTGGCATTGACCTGTCTCATCCGCTTTGCAACCTCTACAGCGAGATCGCGGACACAGAGTTCTGCCTGTTCCTGAGTCTTAAATCGGATTCCATACTGCACGAGGAATCCACATTAGTCTGTTTCTTTTTCGTTATGCCAGAAACGACCTACATTCATCTCTGCACTGACGCTCTTCCTCTCTTTATGCGGCTCAAGCTTCCTATCGTCCAAACCTCGTAAATAACCCCAGATCATTTCCCCGTTCTTGGGCCCACAAATCCGTTGCAAAGAGGCTTTGGGCTGTTCCAAGAGTTCACCGCAGTTGGTCGTTCCGAGTTTGTCCTGGATCTTTGATTTGAGTGACCAGCCCACAGATGGAAAATCCTCGACATCGAGGGGAGCAAGAAAGCTAGGAACGGCTTCTTCTACGAGATGATATACTCCAGCAGGTTTCGCTTGACGAGTCGCCAGCTTGGCTAGTAGGATATTGTGAGATATGCCAATAGATACTAGGAAGATCAGCGTTCCTCAAAGACAGCAATCGAGAAGGATAATGTGACACTTACCTTCACAGCCTTGTGTAAGCCCTCGCACGTCATCTCTTATCTTCTCTGCGATCTCGACAGCCGGATCCCTAGCTTTTTGGACACCTCCTGCTTCGTCCTCGCCCGCCTCGTCCTCTGCCTCTTCAGGTGCTAGTGCTCTCGCAGCTACCGCACTGGTGACATCAATCAAGGCCTCGTCTACGCTGACGGCCTGGAGCTCATCCGCATAGCCCATCAGAACAGTATAAAACGCCAATGAAAACTGTTTGTACGTCTCGAATTCGTAACTTAGTCAAAATCAGTTCTGGATGTTGAGATACCTTAGCAGCAGGCTCACGGGATGGTCTGCAAATCCTCGCCGACAAGTGTACGAGCCTTGCCTAGATTCATACCGTTCCTCACGCCTAATGCCCTCGCCTCGTAACTAGCGCTGGCAATTTCGGATGTACTGCTCGCCGCTCGCCCAGTCTGGGAATGACATACTACAGCCGGTTTGCCTCGGAGATGTGGCCGAGTGGCCAGTCCACAGGAGACGAAGAAGCAGTCAAAATCGACATGGAAGATGACTCGTTCGCTCGCAGAAGCATTATTATTGGGTGGGACAATCAAAGATCGAGGTAAAACTGACTTGGATAGCGAGTATGGTGCGACGGTCGAACTCGATGGAACCGTCAATGCGATCTCTTCTGACTGACGTTGAGCAGCAGCCACCAATACCTTGAGCTCCGCCTTCCAAGTAGACAGATGGTGCAGACTAATCAAGTAAGCTCAGGTGATCCGGTAGAGAGAACAATTTAGACTCACCGGCTGTTCTGATAATACCCATCGATGAATCCACCTTCATTCCCCCTCTGAGCAGTATTTCGAATAGTCCATTCCTGATCTTTCAATAGTCTCGCTGCATCCTCGTTTGAATCCCTGCTATAGTAATTGTCCCACCACCACGGACCACCTTCAGGTTTACGGATATGCGGTCCTATTTTCTCCTTAGCTGGAGTTTCTTCCCTGACTCGACTAGGACTGATCGGTATCGAAGAGTTCGCACTGTCTTTGAGGATCGCTAAACCTGGTTCAGTGACTGTGGAGGATGATGATTCAGCTGCCTGCTTAATTGGCTTGGACGTATCGATGTCCTTCGGTGGCTCCTCCTTCTTTGGAGTAGAAGGTGCAGGCGACGAAGGATACCGTTTTTTCGAGGAGCTGGTGGTAGGAAAGGCAGGACGAACGGGTGTAAGGAGACTGCGAGTCGATAGTCGTATTGGCTTGAGGGATATTGGCGGAACCGTTTCTTTTTCCTCATCCTCTTGTTCTTCCTCGTCTTTTACATTCATACTTTCCGCCTGAGTCCCATTCAAGAACCCTTCTAGACCTTTACGTCCACTCTCTTCCCACCCTCCTTGAATCTGCAATTTCCACCTAGACCAATCCAGCAATTTATCTTCCTTGCAGCTCTCCAAGATCCAAGCCTCCCTCACGACTTTGTAATTCGCAAACTGTCGAAACTTGCTCAGAGTCAACATCGGAGCTATAATGTACTTGACCATTCCTTTACTTCGAAGCACAGGCCGAACCTCTCCTCCTCGCTGAAGAATCATCTTACGTAGTTCTTCCATCGGTGGATGTGTATTACCATTGATATAGAACGACAGACCAGCAAAGATCTGCGGCAGACCAGCAGCAGCAGAGGCTAGAGCAATATCTCGGTTCTGAGTCTGGACTTTGATCTCCTTTTTACGCATGTAGTCGCCAATATCACCGAATTTGTTGGGGGCATATTCGGGATTGACGAGGTAACTATGCGGGTCGTCTATGTCTATTGGTGCAGTCCGATTGGGCAGGTATGATAATGTCGTTTCGGGTGATGAACGACGTTGCCTTTTAATTGATGTATCGACGTCGCTAGGTACAACCTTGAGGTCCTCGGCAGCTTCATCATCGTCGTCAACATGTTGAGACGATGGACGGCGCTTGGCAGGGACAGATGGGAGAGGTACCGAAGCCGCTTCATCCCAAAATGAAGGGGAGGATACAGGGAAGGAAGACGAGTGAGATATTCCCTCTTCCTGGGATCCTCGCAATCGTTGTGACATGCTACATATCGATAATGGGATTGTAGACGATGGAAGATGAGATTGGGATTTGAATTTACCGAATTATCGGGTGGAGGTGACTGTACCATCTCAGGCACGAGAAACGCCACGTGAAGTCTCCATTGTGCTTCGGGAGGAATGAACTCCAACGAGGAAAGGTTAACTTCAGTCCGTCATAACGCAACATGACCCGTCGTCCACGTCTAGCTGAGCTCTTAGCACTCTCCTTGGCAGCTGTCACCGGTACAAACGCTGTTTCAGACTGTGCAGATGTTCTTTCCTGTAGCTCTGAAGCCGCAATTGAGCGAGTAAATGCCTGCTGCACCCCCGCACCCGCAGGCCTCTTCGTCTTTCGTCAACGATTTGAGCCAGATGTAGGCTCAGATATGGGTAGCTGGGGAATCGACGGTATAGATGTCCTTGAGTAAATCGCCCTCTAGGGTTCAGCTAGACAATGAGAAACAACTGATACTTTCCTTAGATGCTTCTCTCAAAAACCGGCAACGAGAGCTGTTGCTCCGCCGTACACGCACGAAGAGATCGGTTCCTTCTGCCATAGATCCAGTCTCTTCGATGGCGAGCAGGGATTCTTGATGGCTGAAAGTGAATGGGCGCAGAGCGAGGTCGGTGAGGGCATGGAGGAGGTCTGGTCACGAGCAGTGAGTGGGAAATCAAACTCCCATGCTTCGTCGACTTACATGGAGCAGTGGATGAATTCTGGACGTTTCATCTCTACCCTAGCACCACATTGCAACCCTGACTCTGAAAAGGGCTACAGTGTAGGTCCAGCCATGCGAAGCGTAGGTTTTGAAGCTGAACAGATAGGTCGCGTCGTTCTTCCATGTCCTGCATAAGCTTCATGGAAACTTCACAACCGCCAAATATCTCGCAGAAGCCGATGTGAGTCTTTGACAATGCATGTCGTTCCTTTACTGACATTGACAGATCACTCCTTCATCAGATACGACGTACTCGCTTGAAGAGTTGACCAATGCACTCTCATTTGATCAACATAAACCTGTGGTCCGTCCAGCTGCTCAGTCTGCAGTCCAGCGTGTAACGTCGCTGACTTGTGCGGCCTCTAGTTGGAATGTATAAACTCGACGCTCTCTTCGGTCCTTTGGCCCCTAAATGTTCGTGGTCTCTTACAGGACGGCAACTTCACGCCTTCCCAAATCTATTCGCATCATTCCAACTGTCCTTTGGAGGGCATCATGTGAGTTACAATTATACTTTAAGCTCTCAACCTTCACAGTGGTTGACAGTGCTCCACAGATACCAACCGTCTACGACTCTACCCCGACCAACAACAACGTATGCGTGGGACCCACTTATACGTCCATCCCCGCGTCCGATCACATTAAGCCACGACGAATCAAAGGTTTACTACCAGCAACCACAGCGGGATACTCCTCAAAAACTGGGTTTCTTCAAGGGTACCGATGAGGAGAGGGATGATGCCAAGGGAGAGAAGGCTGGCAGGCGGTTTGTGCGCGACGAACTTTGATGCAAGATCGGCACATTGTAGACTGCAGATGGAGGTCCAGGAGACGTTATGCATCTACATCATATGAAGCGAAGCAGATATGTTAGTGAGCCAGTTATTGAAGACAGCACACGCCATTGCGTGAATGCGCCATGGTGGTCGTGTTTGATGAAGTGCTCGACAGGAAGCCATCAGAGGGAATGACAGGAAGCTCAGAATCGACAGCAGACGAGTTAAGTCTTAGCAGGCAGTGTACAAATATGCGCAGCTCGATGATACCATTGCATCGCCCAAAAGAAAGGACATTATTAATGGCTGCGCAAGGAACTCCGTTTGGTTTCAAGCGCCTGACCACGTGGCCATGAAACCGCAGCGCCGGTGTCTCGGGCAAGAAACAGAAATACACAGCTTAAAAGGCAGTCATTATTTCGTTCTGCGTTTTGCTTGTCATTGTCAAAGTATACAACTAGTCAACTCTGGTACCCCTTGCCCTGGAACCTTGTTGAGTGTGTCACCACCACTACATCACAGTCGCACCGACCGTATCCTCATTTTCTTTTCCGAATACTGGCCCGCAAGCGAAAAACAACAACAATGGTCAATATCAAAGCGATCGTGGCTGGTTCTCTCGTCGTCCTTTCTGGTACTACAGCGTGAGTTTTGGCCACTTTCTCGCCTCTATGAGTTGAGACTACCGTATGAGTGACGCCAACTTTTTTTCACAGACTGTCAACGACATGTACTGCCCAAGTAGCTTCTTTAGCCCTAGGAGACGCTGGTAGCTGTCTCGCTCTTACATCCTTACTACCCGTCCTATCAGCTTCTGGATCGATCATCGACTCCGTCAACTCGTACCTTTCGAACCTATGTGCGACTTCGACACCGACATGCACGAATTCTACTCTGACTTCAGCTGAGAGCTCTGTCCAATCGGGTTGTAGTTCAGATATAAGTGGAGGAGGGACAAATGCAGCTGAAGTAGACGCATTATTGTCTTTATTGCAGTTTTATCCTCAGGTTCATACTGCCGGATGTGCAAAGAATCAAACGTGAGCTTCAGAGATGGAAATGATACAAGTGCTGATATTGATTTTCATTTTCGATAGGACAAACGAGTATTGCTTGACTAGTACTCTTGAGCAAGTCCAGAATGGTACAGGGCAAAATATCACATCATCATTCCTCACTAGTTTATTGGCTGGTACTGGATCTACCGACTCGATCACTCAATTCGCCAGTACTGGACAACTATGTACCGGCTGTGTTCAGACGTAAGTACAAGTTGCCGATTTATGCATGGCGATTAACGATTCAATAGCATATACGACCAAGCACTATCTGCCAATTCTACGATCGCTAGCTCCACAATCGGTCAAGCTATCACCTCACAATGCCCAGCTTTCAACAGTGAGTTTTGCTTCCCGACCTCTCGGAATCTTCCCAAATCTCAATAAGATTACTCACTCTCGAAAACTTCTCAAACTCCATATGATTACTCTGGGTCAACGTACTGATATGGGATGTTTGAAAAGGTACTTCAGCGACAGGTGTATCTTCAGTATCCACTTCAGCTGCTGCCGCAACATCCTCCGCCGCCCAATCAACAGGCGCAGCAGGTAAAGTCGAACCCCTCAAGAACGTCCTTCCGTTCGCTGCTTGTGCAGGTGTGATGATGGCTGCCGTCGCAGTAGGCGGGAGTCTGGTGCTGTAAGATCATGAGCGACATGGATAAAATCGAACAATCTAGTGAGAGCGTGGGAGGGAGAGAGAGAGAGAGAGAGAGAAAGAGAAACCAAGAATGTAGAGGTAAACGGACAATCCTATCTACAATCCAATCCTGTCATAGTAGTGTATAGTTAGCGCATGACTCAATGAATGTTGTTTCGCGACCACATCAGCCAAGGGTCCAGCTTGGCCAGGTCTACATAATACAGGGATAGTACTAGAGATGATGTTTGGCTACAGTAAATGGTGAAAATTGAGGGGTAGTAAAGATTCTATGGCCGGAATATGGAATGAGGAAGGAGTGTGTGTGTGATCAGACTCACTCTCCTTTGTCACCATCATCCTTTCACATTAAGGGGGCATATGGTAATTGTATGAGGGAAGCCCGAGAAACGGAGATAAGGGGTGATAGCAATCTCCTGTACGAGGAGAGAGAGAGAGAGAGTAGAGTTGATGATCATCAAATCAGGAGTTGTGGCTTACATGGTGAGCCCTGTGCGACGATACAATACGACGCTTGTTAACCATCACAGCGTCCGTCCTTGATACAACCACGTCAACACCTACTGTAGTACTCAATCTCACTTCTCATACATTTAGATTAGTTAATCACGACCATCGATAAAGGGATAGGAGATATGACATTCCAATTCACACCATGTAAGTCCTTCGCTCTCTCGCCTCCAGCCCTTCTAGTCTCTAATATCCTCTGACGTCCATCACAGTAGTAGTCGCTGCCATCGCAACTGGATCACTGGCTGTTCTGGTCCTTATTCTAGCAATGATATCAATGATTATCCGACGTACTTGTTTGAAAGATTCTCAAACTCCAAGTCGATATCGATACCCTTCTGAATCTCTTTTGAAATACCATACATCACCACCTATATCTCTTTCTCAACGATCACTTTCATCACTCGAAACTCCCACGATTTCATCGTCGTCTTCCGCTGGTTGGCTCAAGAGACTGAGAGGCGATGAGATGGTTATGGTCACTTACAAAGAAGGGTTACAGGCTCTTGGTGGGATCGATAGACCACAGCCTGAACCGTCGTCTTTGCCTCTGCCTCTGAGGAGTTTACCGGGACGTACGGCGTCTGGAGGTGGTGGGAATGCAGGGCGGGGGGAGAGAAGAGAGGATGGATTGCAGAGTACTTGGTTACCTAGTTATTATCGTTCAGAGCTCTCTCAAGGTGGAGGAGGTAAGGGCGTCGGTATACTGTGAAGTAGACACAAAGATAAGATGCTAGTAGACTTGTGCCACTCATGACTGTATGAAATAGTAGACACATAGGCTCACGGCCATATGGATGATAGCTTTGCATATGGGTCTCGTTACAGAATGACCAATCTGAAGACAGTATCAGCACTATCATTATTATGGCGTTGAATCCACGTCCAAGGGGAGACAACAACAGGAGAACAAGAACGTAAGAGGACAATCGCAAGGCAAGGGGGCAAAGACAAGCCAAGGAACCAAGAACGCAACGCAAGGGGACAAACGCAAGACAAGATGGTGTAGACAAGGCAAGGGAGCAATCGCAAAGCAAGGAGACAAAGACAAGACAAGGGGGAGAGCAGGGCAAGAGAACAAAACCGCAAAGCAAGAGGAAACAGACAAAGCAGCAGAAGTGAACGTAACGAACGCACTTAACACCATGTTTCCTTAACTTCCCATCCCCATCCCCATCCCCTTGTCCTTGTCCTTCTTCCTCCGACTTCTTCTGCATCTCTTCCAATTTCCTCTCATAGATCCCTCTTTCCTGTCCATCCGTATCATCTTTAGTGATCGCTTGCACCTCTGCAGAATGCTCTATCACGTAATTCATCGCTATTGTCGTTACGCCAAATAACAGTCCACCGATTATACGTGTTCTAGGAGGGAGTGCTTTTAGATTATTAGCGATCGTGTCGGATTGAGAGATTGCGGATTATCAGGGGAAAATATAACGAGACCCGAACGAAAGTCGGGATATTTATGGGGGAAAGAGACAAGTAGATGGATTGAGGAGAGGGAGTGAGAGGGAAGGGAAGGGAAGCGAGGGTAAAAGAGAAGGCGAGGGGAAGGGGGAGTGAAAGTGGAAAATACCTCTGTATGATTCAAAGAGTGATTTGGAAGGTGGACGTTCTGCTGGGAAAGGCTTTGATAGAGGAGTAGATTTAAGCGATGGAGGAGGAGGAAGATGAGGAGGAGGAGAAGGAGGGGAGAGACGTTGTTTCGCTGAGAGACGAGATACGGTTCGAGGTGTAGAAGGACCTGCTGCTGCGCTTAAAAAGCCAGTGGAGAACATTTTTTGCCTTCGTGCACTACAAGACGAGTGAATAAATGCGAAGACAGAAATAAATTAGTGGTTCAGATATTGATATTTTCAGAACAACGAGACGGGACGATGATTTTACTTTTAACCTCCACCACTTTGTTTTTCCTGGACTTTCTATATGAGATAATGGGATTCCCTCAAATGTGTCGTCGTCGTAACAGATGCATAGAAGTGTATGTATAGTCTTTCTGCACCCAAAAAAAAGGCAGATACTAGACAATATGTGCAAGAACCACCGATCCCGTCTGCACACTAGTTCGTCGTAACCCCCTCTCACTGGTATCGAAATCGTCCATTCCCCGACCACCCACACCATGCCATGGCCACGATACCCCACTAGAATCCACAATGCGAGACGGTAGCCTCTTCTTTCGTTCAACTAGAGTATGACACAGCTTCCACAACAGCCCTTGTTGACGTGATCGTCGCCTTGATCGGTTGATCGACCTCCGACACCTCCAGTGGGCGTCTTGCCTGGCGTAGCTAAAGCTTGAGGGGGTCCCGATTCCTTGTCTCGTCAGCTGAGTCCCAGTACCGCGACATCCAGCTAACCTTCTGATACCTCCTAATAGCTCTGACGACGGCAATAAACGCCTCGTCGACATTAACACGTTGTTTCGCTGATGTCTCGATACACTGGGCATTGAAGCGCTTTGCTAGATCCCGGCCCTCATGCGGCTGTACCTGTCGCTCATACTCAAGATCACACTTGTTGGCAACCACTACAACGGGGAAATAGTCCTTGTCTTTGACCTAAGAAAGAGGCGTGAGCTACTTCGCCAAAGATCGAAAATCGGATAGCTCACTCTTAGGATCTGTTGATGGAAGGTGGAGACCTCTTCGAAAGAGCTTCGGGAAGTTATAGAGTAAACCAATAAGAACCCCTCACCTGTAATACCTTCAGTCAGCTACGACCCTGGATGAAAAGGCGGGCAGCTGACCAGTGCGCATATACTGTTCCCTCATAGCTCCATATTCCTCTTGTCCAGCAGTATCAAGCACATCGAGCAATGCGACTTCTTCATCTATGATACATTGTTTGCGATACGAGTCCTCTGTCCTATATCAGCGCCAAACGGGAGTTTAGGTGTAAGTTGGAGGGGCTAACCGATAGTAGGATCGTATCTTGAAAGAAAGGAAACAGTCAGCACAGGCGATCCAAGCGCGACCCAAGCACAAATGCTCACTCATCGACGAACTAGACACATATCGTCAGCTGAGAGTCACGAGATGAAGACGAGCCAGCTCACATGTGATTGTATAAACTGAATAGTTAATGCAGACTTGCCAACACCTGTTCAAATCATAGTCAGTGAGACACCTTTTACTGGTGATCCAAGCGGGTACGATATCAAAGCGGCTACACACACTTCTCCCAAATGATCGCACAGCACATCTGCACCTTCGCAACGATACATCTCCAAAAATGTTGATTGGGGACAAAAAAGAAGCTTCCAAACATCAAAACACCCAGCCCGAACTCAAAGAAGACAGGTAGAAGTAGATACCAGAACTCTTCCTTCCATTAGAAGATGAACTTACCTCCTCCTCCAACTACCACGAGCTTATATTCACGCAAGAACTGTGCCTATCACCATGACTATCAGCCTTTTTTTCCATCCATCCATAGAGATATAGAGATTTCGCGAAATGATTCAGTGAACTAACTAACCTTGGACATGATGCCGAGACGCGATCCTCAAATCCCCTATTTCTATATCCTTCCTTTTGCACGTCCTCCAATATAGCCGATCTTCTGACACACAAAGATTGCGGATGAGAATTGCAACTCTCCAAGAAATACTTGGTCGATAGATGGTAGAAGTCAAAGAACGATACAGGGGGAATGAAATCCAAATCCACTTTTGAGGGACAATCCAAAGGAAAGGTCAAGGTGGACCTCTCCGCGCCCGACGCCCCGCCGCTCGGACGTATATCTTTTTTCGAGCTATGTTGTTATTTATATGCCACAGTGGCACTCAGACACATTTGACCTTGCACATCCTTTTATCAAAGGTCCTCCTTGGGGTCTCTTCCAAGGCATGATAAGCAAGGAATCAGGAAGTATTTTGGCGGACATGCATGCAACGGTGTGATGACGAACTGGCTCAAGCTGCCTTTAGATTTAACGGTCTATCCACGACATGGCTTCATTCCACTTCCATTCCCCGTCCCAGAAGCTGCACAACGCATCAGCTCGTCAGACCTTTCTGGTATTTCGAGGCAGAGAGATACTCACCCGGCACCGACAAATCCACCAGCACCCATCCACTTGGATCGCGCACCCACGATGACCCAGTCTGGAAGCGGGACACCAGTGCGGATAGGAAATAAGCGAGCAGCAAGCTCGAGACCCTCGTCGTCGTTGCCCGCTATGAGACATGCCAGGGATTTTGGTGCTGTCGGATGAGGATGAAGTGTGATGATTCCTGCTCTATAAGTATACTGATCACTCATTATCTGGCTGCATTGGAACCTACCAGTAGACTTTTCGTAGACAAGTCGATTCGCCACCGTCATGATTCCTTTAGTCGGGAACTCGACTATATCCAGAATCAGCTCATGGTTCCCGGTTCCGTGATACAGCAGGACTCGTAGTCTCCGGACTCACCAGGTATCTTTCCCTCGCCAAGGATCCATTTTGCATACTCATTGTCCTCCGGCCTACCAAGAACAATCACACTACCTTCGCCCAAGGTTCCTCGAGCCGTGTGCCCAAGCGCCTCCATCGCATCAAGGATACGGGTATCTACTCGATGGTATAGGAACAGATCGTGAGCGAGTCGTTTAACGATATCAAGATGGAGTTCGCTGTTACCGATCACGAATGTGATTGGCCCTGAAGTGGCCAAGAGGCGAATTATTGGGCCGTAAGCGCGGATAGGTGCCGGTGGATGAGGGACAATTGACTCGGTATCCTCGACCTGGCCTCTAGCTCAGCGTCACTCTCTCAAGCAAGATGCGAGGCACTGAACTCACGAAACCCTTCCCCTTGACATTCACTAGTGTCGAGCTTCTCTCAGCGGAAACCACTTCTATCCTCTTGATGTTCATGCCTCTCAAATCTAGACCATCTCCAGTTCTCTCGCCCTTCCACTGTCTAGCATTGACATCTAACCTTGCCAATCTACCTGGGGTGTCGAGTTCGACAATTCTGATTCCGGCACGACCACCGGTCTCGTCAGGATTAGCAGTAGTCAACGTGAAGCCTTCTTTCCGATCTTGCTCCCATGTCCGTCTCTTCTGGCTCTGCACTTCATGTATCCAATCGCTCACTGCTGGTTGACGGAAGATTTCGTCCCACCAATGATATTCGCCTGGGACCTCTAGCAGGCGGATTTTGTCGTGCTGTCCTTCCCAAGATGCAATGAGTCCTACTTGTGCACGACCATGACGTGGGGTAACATTGGTATCGACGGACCCGTGGACTGCCATAATTGGGATATGGGCGAGATTCGAGGAATACAGATCATTGTTGTACGGCGTGAGTGCCGACATGAGTATACCCATGAGAGCAGGGTCGGCATAATGATGGGATGTCCTGCTATGTCAGCGTATGACATGTCATGCTGTACCTACAACTTTATATATGGTACATAATCCTGTACCTTCAAGTACCCAGATGCAGCGATGACTAATTGATCAGCGATGATCTCACTCTAAACGGGAAAGTAGACTTACTGCCGACGATACGATCGGGATATCGAGCAGCGATATGCCAAGCTCCCTGACCTCCATTCGAGTGCCCAATCAACAGTGTCTCCTCGCTTGGATTTACTCCGATTCGTTGCACGATTCTGGCGAAAGCCTCTCGAGCAGCCCAAACATCCAACATACTACCCCCGTGCCAATCTTCGCCCCATTCATTCTTTCCGGTCGGCAATACTGCCCAGCCACCAGGACGAACAGGCATAGAGCCGTTCCATGAAGCCCAAGTGATGTCAACTCCAGCACCGTGACTCGCGAGAATGACGGGCGGAGGTGGTGTCGATCTTGTCTCCAAGATGTCAACTGGGGGAACAACCATAGCAAAGGAGATGTAAGCTGGTGGTCCAGATGCAGGTAGGAGAGGAGCAGGGAAAGTTATTTTGAAGGGGGGAAGGGGTTGAGTCGAGGTAGACAAATGCCGAAGAGGTGCTAAGAAGGTGATAGGAACGTCGGGTCCGTTGTTCAAAGAGTAGCTAAGCGTGATTTTGACCTCGTCTGCCGATTTGGGTATTCCTTGATTGCGATAATGGAGCCGTACGGCCAGCGGTCTTGTCTGCCCCTCCCATACCCTCACGGGATCGACCACCTCGCAATCTAAAGTCTCTCCTTCAATCTCCATACATATGTTCCGTACTTCCACTTTTTTCCTCATCAAACCGTCAGGTCTCCGTACGACAAGCGATATCCAATCACCCATGAATTTCCCATCAATCAGATCAGGAATCTCGGTCAAACCTGTGACTACCTCGAGATCTCCTGTATCGTCAAGTACCATGGCGACTCTGAACCGAATGACCGGCGGTTTTGATGGTCCAGGATCACCAAACATGCGAATCTCATATAACGCTCGGACGAGCACCACATATTCTCCTGGAACAAGTGCGATTGATCTAGCGAAGTTTGACGTACTTCCACGAGAAAGTCTGGTACCGTACTGAGTATCGGCAAAGGCGTAGACATCGCCTGCATACCACTGGATTGGACCGTGAAGCGGGCCTTGGACGGGTACAAAGGCGTATTCGACGCCTTGGATGACCTCGACGAGGATTGGAGTGAGGGGGCTGGAGCCGACTTTGGGAACGGCGAGCGTTGTCCGTACGATGGACTCGTATTGTAATGAAGCCCATCCATGATCAGAGCGTAATTGGTCCCAGCTTTCTGCGTGTCAGCGAACAGTAATTTCTGCCTGTTACTGAATGAAGAACAAGGGTGGCTGTGATTATGGCAGTTGGGAGTGGTACTGGATGAAGGAATAAAAGTCTCTGTGATCCTAAACTTTGTTTGAATGAAGGAAGAAGTAAAGAGCTCGCTGTAGCTAGAAAGAAAGTAATTGCTCACTTTAGTTTAGGATACGAAATCTCTGTCCATCCATTCTCCCCCGTCTCAAACACCTCCCAACCAGCTCTACCACCAAACGTCAACTCGCTAGGCCAAGTCTCATTCTGATCATATTTCCGTCGTGCAAAGTCCACATCGGGATCAGCGGATGGATCAAGGAATGCAGCTAGAGGAGATCCAGTGAAGGGATGTTCTCTCATCCCACTGCTCAACATTAGTCCTGCCATGCGAGCTACGTTGACCTAGGTGATTATCAATCATGAGGCAACTTGCCTTGGAAATGGTCCTACTGCCTGCGAAGAATGGTTAGTATGACAAGCATGTTGATGTCCACTTACCTCCCATTTCTTGCCGAGGATCATCTCTGCTGCTGGACTTGATATCGTTTCTTCTGAGCTATTGTCTTCGTCAGATCCAACAAAGTACATTGTCAACGTTCATGATTATTCAAAATCACAAGATCCAGGGTGCTCGGCTATTCGAATATAAACGCAAGCCGCTTAGGTTACGGGTGCGCGTTATCTAACCTTATGCACTGGTATCGCTCGCTGCCAACTAGTTTTGAATCTCCTGGACTACATGGACGAGTGGAACGGGCAACAACTGCATCCCCACTATACGCAGAACAATATATCATAGACGTATCGTTAGGGTACTGTAGATCCTTGGGCACTCATCTACATAATGGTAATTGACTTTCCCCTCGATCTTCCATACGATCAGAGTGCTCTGCGCAACAATCTCGAGAGTAGTATAAGGGCAGGCAAGATATCTGCTTCAGAATACGAAGCCTGTGAGGCGAGTGCGCGGTGGGGGTGGCGTGGCATGCTAGTGAGTGTCTTGTATAAATACAAGTTGGAATAGTCCAGATAGGGAGCTCAGTACGTAAATGGCTGACTAGTGCTTTAGGCTGGAGCTGGTATTTCCCTCTTCCTAGGACCGATAGCCCTAAATCGATTCAAAGTGACCAGAGCGAATAATGGTCTACGGATCGCTAGTGCACTAGCAAGTGTTATTGTAGGGGGTGGAAGCGGATTGATGATCGGTGGCCTCTCCGCAAAGCAGAAATTCAGAGACACTGTGTCTTCAGGAAATGTAAACCAGTGAGCTCGTATCGAGTTGGGCGAGGGGAGATACTGAGATACTCATGGCTGGTATAGAATGTGGGACGCCTTCGAAGAGATAAAACTCAAAAGCAGGGTTCACCCCCGACGATGGTCGTAAGCTACCAGCTGAGCCAGTATTCTCGGTGATGTAAAATGGTGTCATAGTATCGGCCGCGAAGAGAATCGCGGGCCAACTGGGACTGTAGCGTGCCGATGTAGATAATGATCAATGACCATAGCGTATGATCAATTAGATAGGCCTTTGTCATGATACGCATTGAAACGGCCTGTTGGTTCTGGTCTTGATACGCTCGCCTGCATGGGGAATGAGATTAGACTGATCTGCATGATACACTCTCAAACTTTCTGTGCAGGACCCCAAACCTGAACAGCGTTTCGGCAGCCCCGGTCGCGAGATCATACACGTAGTCGGATGAATCAAAAGCGACGTGACTCCTAGTTTGTCGATGCTCTGGATCTTCAGGGACAATCGTACAATTATAAGGGGCTTCTGATATCTCTCTGAGAGACCAGCCAAGCGTGAAACCAAGTCTGTTGTAGAGAATCGTCCTAACGCAGCAATGTGGGATTGGGTAGATAACAATTTCAGGGTCTCGCTAACCGAAAAAAAGTTGTGCTATTCTGCATCCAGCTCGCCATGCTGATTTCGCAAACAACATGCCTATCCGCCTCGCTCATGATTCCCAGACACCCCAGAACTGGCCAGATGGCATCACATACCTCACCAAGCCACGTCTTTCCCCGAAATTCCCCCATCAACTGGTTCCATTCCTTCACGGCGACCCGTCGAAACCACAGACCAAATTTCAGCCTAGACCCATCTCTCACCCAGCCGCTGTAGCTATCAAAAAGATCTCAACGACATCTCATCCTGCTCATGGCCAGAATGGACTGTTCACAAAACGCAAGTATATCGGCAATGAATTGATTGTTCCTTATATCGGTATTATTCATGCCGCCTTGACCTCTGCCAATATCGACTCTATGACAGAAGAGGTTCGGGATGAGCACACGGACAGCGACTACGATATTTCCCTTCTACGCATTTCTGCATCTGATCCCTCCAACCCTTTCCCAGGACAACACGTATCTATTGGTGTAGATGCCGCTACAGCCGGAAACGCCGGTCGGTTCGTCAATGATTTCCGCGGGATTGCTTCTGCCCCAAACGCAGAGTTTCGCCTTGGTAAAGGGGGGACTGGCGAGCTGAGGATGGAAATTTGGAGCCTCAAGCAAGGCATTCCGAAGGGCGAAGAGGTCCTAGTCAGTTATGGCAAGGGCTGGTGGGGTGCACGACGGGAGTAGGCGGGTATCGCATATTTTCGTCTATGCCTTTTGCGGCAGCCAAGACCATCGCCAACCGCCAACCTCACCTTCTTTGGGCTCGAGGTTCTCTGTCGGACGCTCGAGAGCTGCGGCTGCCGACCACTGTGAACGTGGACAGCGGTGTCGTAGGATCGGGAAATGCTCGTGGGGATATCGTGAGAATGTGAGTGTATGACTTGCGGCTGGGATATCACTCTCCGCTACCACGGCTCAACTATCAGCGCAGTACCTTCCCACATGAAGTAATAGGCTCACGGTGATCCTCGATGTAGCCCATGGCATCGCGACCGAATAACCATTCAAGGCCGTCTCTTATTGCTATACGCCGTTCTCGATTGGGGGTTGACATTCCTTCCTTTGGACCCTCACGTGTTTGTCCGAGGATGGGCAATGAGCTGGTTTGGTCGAGGTGTGGTTCGAGTATAACCAATTGTACTGGTGGATCTCTACATTATCAGTATCCGAATTTTAAGTATGAACCGACATTGGATGTAATGATGATAAATGATCGACTGCTGCCCGTGCTGCTGTAACTAGGCTCAAATATGTATCGATGGTAACCCTGTTCGTGTCAGACCAGACCCAGAAAGCTTGGAGAGATTCACCCTCGCTTGAACCGTAGCTTTCCCTTCTGATCAACCTCCTCGTCCATCCCAGGAGCGATATTCTCCATATCTGCTTCTTCCTCTTCCATGAGTGTTCTAGCCATATCCCAGAGTATGACGAGGCCAGGTACCCTTGGTAGTTTTGGTGGGTCTTTCGACTGGAAAGCTCGATCAGCCGTCAAGAGGTTGAATAGTAGCTGAAAATGTTGAGGTGACGGACAGAATCTACCAGATATCAAATGAGCTAAATCACTGTGTGTATACCGAATAGGTACTGACCTCATATCAACTCTTCTAAGCCTATGAAGTACTCCGTACTCTCCACCTCTTTCCCTCATCCAATCCTCATCATCCTCTTCAATAGCATCATGATACCTCCCTTGATCCCCTGTAACGATCAACGCCCTCTTAAAGTCCTTCCTAATTGACTCGGTGTCATCTTGACCGTACTCGGGCAGATCGGAAAGAGCGATATAATTCAGAGCTAGGTGGAGAGCACTAGTGGGAGGGAGAGGACCTAGGACGGCAGCGGATGGAGAGGGCAGAGGTGATTCAGGAGCGTTAGGACATGGTGGGAGGAGATGAGCGATAGATATGGGTAACGGGGCTGGGCGTGAGGGTCTTCGAGCCATCTCTGCCCATACGTAGTTCAATACGTCCAGTGTTGATTATTACTACTGACAGGAAAGAAAGAGCCTTGACTGGTCTTCCTCCACCTCACGTCGAGCGCGCCCATCACGTGACCGATGACCCCGAACAGCTCGAGGAAGTATCTCGCCGTCCGTCTCGTTCAACAACATCACTCCCAAATCAAGGAAGGGCGAATCCCAGGTCAGAGTATATCGAACCACTAGAACTGACCTCATTTCTTGATATCGGATCCGTTGGAAAAGAACTTACAACGCCTTTTGGGAGCTAAGAACAAAAATCAATCAAACAGCAAGCTTCTAGTATGGGAAGTGTCCTCTAGATCTCATGACTCTATCCCGATTTCAGTTTACTTGTCGTTAAATCGCTACTGACATAAAACTACCCTACACTTGATTCAAACGGCGTACTCGGTGGCCCATAGTGCACGCGGTACCATGGGAAAATGTCACTGATGTCAGAAGGGCGGTGATCATCTGATATCTTTAGCAACGCTTCGAAAGAACAGCATTGACAGGGAGGGCTTCGGTGGGCTGTCAAGATCTAGTCTCGGCCGATACGATTGACAGTGTCTACAGTCACGTTGAACTCTGATGGTTGTCGGTCTGCTAATGAATGCTTGCCACTTGAAGATATCGAGTAGCTTCATGCTGAACTTGTTGTTAATGAGATGGTTCATTCAGTTAATCAAAAATCCGCCTCGCCCGTTCCTGCGCACAGAATCACCGACATGTTTGCAAGATAGTCCGTGTCTCGTCAACTTCTCCGGTCTCGGCATCACATGCTACTTCAATGATAGTGGTACGATGTGAGTACTTGCTAGTCATGCTATGCTACAACATACAGGGAAACTGTTCTCGCATGTGACCTTGATAAAGACTTTGGGCTTCTAGATCACGATAGCATCGCTTGGAGAAATAGAAGCATCATACGATCAAGGAAGTCCCGGATATGCTTCTATCTGTCTTTTGGTTAGCGAGCACGGCGTGGAACAGTCGTTTTCGCGCCGAGCAGCCATCCAGGATCAAGGTAGATAAAAACCGACTGATTAATCTTTGGTCGTTCTCTCTCCACTCCCAACTCTCAACTTTTAACTCGCTATCACCATCTCTTGACCCTCATCGTCCAACCTTAAAACCCCTGTCTTCCATCTCCAAGTCAACTGTTACCACCAGACCAATCTCCAACATGAAGTCAATCTTCACTCTCTTGACGATCTTCTTCTCTCTCATCCTTTCTGTCTACGGTAAATACGCCGACAAGGTCGTTGCTTCCGAGGTCCCCCTCGCGACTTCTGTCGACGTCTTTGCCGAAGAGTACAGCTCTGTGACGTATCATTTCATCGCTCTCGCACGTAACGGCACCGTCGTTGTTCAAATCCGATACGAATCTGACCAAGTCGGCATCGAAGCGTTCTTCACACCGACTGGACAATTGCTCGAGCTCCTCGCGTCTGTACAGAAGACCACGGTGCAGGTTACGGTCGCCCATAACTTTACTTCGCATGGAGCTTCTCTCGAAGACCTCCAGAACTATCGATGGGACGATAAACACGCCTTGGCCGCCGAGCGGGAGGTCTGTAGCAACCCTTGCCACCCGTACCAGTGTGATTCACTTCTACAAAAGCGCTACTCCCGATGCGGTCAATTCTGCTCTAGCAGCGCCAATTGTATCACCCCAGGCTGCCGGGGATGCTACTACACCGGCGGTGCTTGCTATTGGCAGAGATCCTGCACGTACAATTAAATGCAACAGGGTGAGTTCGTCGCTACATCATGCGCCAAGAAATAGTCTCTGATCATCACAGGCTGTCATCTTCCTCGAAGTGCCATCGTTCTGTCTTCAGTCATTCTCTTGATATCGATCTCTCGTCTTCATTATCTTGTCCATCACGTTGAGGGCGGTGGAATTTATGACAGATTACGAGCTCGTGTTCATACTTCTCATACTATGGCTACAGTATTATGCGATGCGATCCATTGAAACTTCCGTGGTTACCGGTAGCATGCTAAGTAACTGACTCACAGTCAGGATTCTGATCACCGAGCCTCTCACTATCACTTTAGATCTGCGTAACAGCTAACTCACCTTTGCTCATCAATCGACTCAAAAAGCTACAAAAGACACTAGTATAGTAATTGTCAGGGTGCATATGGCACTCGATCCCAATGTGGCGCTGCCTTTGGAAATTTATAAGTCGACGTCTTGATTCAGGTGTCTTGCTAGAACCCATTGGACTCCTTTGGCCAGTGAGAGCCTAAGGCACCTTCCCTAGGATACACACCTCTAACATCGGTTGTAGAACCGATTTTCTAAGCGAAACAATCCCGAAGCTCGTGTCACAAGGTAAGTAGGCCAATCTCGCGATCCATCAGAAGATTTCATCCCGTTGCTTCCTTTGAATAGATACTGATTGTGTGGAACAGAACAAGTTCTGGTTGTTATCTGACTTCGAATAGCCGCTAGTATTCTCTTTTTTGTTCATTGGTACACTGTGGCTCGTTACTCATGCACCTTTCCCTACAGTGACTGTTGTTTGATGGCGGCGTGACTATCCCTTTAATCCCTTAGCTTACATTCAACATCATCTTACGAGAGGTTTATTGGGGACCGGCCAAACGAACGTTCTCAAAGGTCCACCTTAAGCGGATACAGCGGCGTTTAACACGCCCTGGTCGCTTATGATGCTTATGATGCTTATCGGTTCTGTGTGTCAGTTGCAGTATTTGGGTATATAAGTTCAATCATAGACATCGTATCTCGTGCATCAACCAGTCGCAACTCACTAAATCATTGTCTTACCAGAATAACAACATCTCACTGAAATGAAGTCTTTCTTCGCATTCTTGACTATCTTCATCTCGACTCTAGTTCTTTCGGTTTACGGTAGATACGCCGATAAAGTGGTCCCTTCCGAAATCCCACTCGCCAATGGGATAGACGAATTTTCCGAGAAACACGAACAGGACACATACCAGTTCTTTGCCTTTGCTTCAAACGGTACTATTGTCGTTCAAACTCGATGGGTGAACGACACTATTGCCATTGAAGCATTCTTTACCCCCACCGGACAGCTCGTCGCCTTCATCGAATCGCAGCAAACCACTACCTATGAGACCTCGGTCACTTTGGGATACGATACCCCTTCGTTGGACGAGATAAAAGCTTACCGATACGATGTCAACGATGTCAACAATCTTTCCAAGAGGACTAACCTTCCCTCTCGCATTGATTTCAAGCCGAGGAGCAAAGGACGATTCGAAGAGCGCCAGCTGCCTGTCTGCGGATTACCTTGCGTAAGCACCATTGTTTGTACCCTCTTGGGATGTGGTGCCTGCGGAGTCGTCGGTGGTGGCACGCTGTCGACGTGTGCGACTCTTCTTTGATCAGGCCTATTGGGTGAGTTGTCTCCTTTCGATATAGTGCGGAAAGAAGAGTAGTTGATGATGAATCAGGGGTTCAAAGTTGCGACTTTCATGCATCGTGCCTCTTCGCCGTAAATAATTCATTATCTTGTCCATCACGTTGAGGTCGGTGGAATTTATGACAGATTACGAGTCTCATGTTCACAATTCTCATACTATGGCTACAGTATTATGCGATGCGACCCAATGAAACTTCCGTTGGTTAGCATGCCAAGTGACTGACTCATAATCACCGAGGCTCTCACCAGCTAACTTGCCAGCTTTAATTTGGATCTGTATAACACCCAACTCACGCTTACTGACACAGTTAGGTACTCAAGTGCCCAGCCATGACATTAGTAGGATTGTGCGTAGGGGACAAGAGCCACTTGATCCCAATGTGGCACTGCCTCTGAAAACTTAACAGTCGACATCTTGAACGATCTTGATATGTAGAATCGCCCAACTTAGACACCTTTTGGACAGTAAGGACCTTACATCACCCTCCGTTGGACATACCTTTTCGGCATCAATCGATGATAGTATCCCCTTCTACCCTCCTTTTGAGGTCGACCATGGGACCAGGCCCTCTACCGACAATCACTTGTTCCTTCGGGTCTTTGATCAAGTCGATCCCAGGTAGGCCGATCAAGCAACTTACCACATGATTCATACCACTCCTTCCTTTGAAGATATGATGGATTGGTTGTGTCAATCTGAAACAACTCAAACCCTCGGTAGTATTTCTTTCTGTCTAGTACAATGACCCTTTGCTCAAAAAAGTCTTCCTAGGGTTCCGGGTCGCCGAAAGACAGCGAGGTTGTCCCCCTTTTATTCTCTTACCTTTACATCTAACATCATCATACGAGGGATCAATAAGGACAGCTTAGCTTCATCAAATCTGGTGATCCAAAGACAGTGGCCTAACTGTCATCTAACCGGGTCACCGAAACATGAACTTGACCATAAGGTAGCTCCAATTACCTTCACCCGGCGGTCCGAAAGACAGCTTTACTTACATTCGACATCAATATACGAGAGCTAAAAGGGGATTCGGAAAAACGGGCGTCCTTCACGGGAGTACGGCGTGTTGCTTGTGGTGCACCTATGACGCAACTGTCTGTTCTGAGTGGAGCCGGCAGTAGTTGTTAGGTATAAGAACTCGAACAGAGACAGCCATTTCCATCAACAACTATCAACATCCTGAATCACTACCTCATCCCAACATACATTGATCTGTTGAATCATTCACCGATTGACAATGAAGTCCGTCTTCGCATACTTGAATATCTTCATCTCGACCCTTGTTGTGTCGGTCTACGGTAAATACGCTGATAAAGTCAGCGCTTCCGAAGTCTCACTTGCCACGCGGTTAGACGACTTTGTCAGCAACAACCCGAACACGTACCAGTTCATCGCCCTGGCCTCGAATGGCAGCGTCGTCGCTCAGAGTCTATGGGTGAACGACACTATTGCCTTTGAAGCATTTTTCACCAACACCGAAACGCTCGATGCCTACATCAAATCAAACCAAATCGCTGGCTATCAAGCCGCGGTCACCTCGGGGTACGACACACCTTCTTTGGAAGAGATACAGGCCTATCGATACGACGTCGACGATCTTCTCAAGAGGACCAACACTCCGTCTCATCCTGATTCCGAGCCAAGGGACAATGGACGTCTCGCAGACTGTGGACAACCTTGCTCTGCCGGTTCTGATTGTCCGGGAAGATGCCCCGATTGCGAGTTATTAGACGGTGAAAGAGTCTGTATTAGGGCTAACAAGGACTCCTCCTACAATGTCAACGATCTTTCCAAGAGGTCCTACCCTCCCTCTCGACCTGCCTTCGAGTCGAGAAACAACAAACGTCTCGAAAAGCGACAGGACTGCTCAATCGATTGCACCCGCGATGATGATTGCAGAGGAGGAAACTGCCCTCATTGCCGGTACTCTGGTACTGAGGGAAGATATGTCTGTGATCCTCTTCACAAGAGGGAAATCCCTGGACCCGTTTCCGAGCCCAGGAGCAATGGACGTCTCGAAAGCAGACAGGGGAGTTGTCATGCTTCTTGCCAATCCAATAGCGACTGTAGCTCGCCCTGTCTATATTGCAACCGTGACACTGTTTATGAAAAGTACTGTTCGGATTGAACAATGAGGTGAGCTGTCCGTTTTGATAACACTGGAGAACAAAACAGAGACAGCCGCTGAGAAACAGGCATTCGAGGTCCAAATTTGGATCCTCCCTCTTCGATGTGAATATCACCAATTGTCCATTGCCCATGTTCGAGAACTTCCAATTTGGCCTTGTCAATGCTGTACCCATTTTCAAACCAAACTCGACTGTTTACACATCCTTTGACACTATGACGACGACGACGATTTGCGCGACTGACGGCGGGGTGCCACGGTACAGCCTACAGAACGATCACCTACGGTATGCTTCTGCTGGTGATTCGGGCATGTGGATTTGTAGCTATAGGACCTGCCTCCATACTATCTGTGTAATTAGGATTGATATGTATGAGCCATATTGGCGATAAACCTGTGCCAAGAATTTATGATCTTAATTGTTCTACGATAGGTCCACATGAGTCGTTTCGCCACTTGCATAATCTGCTGGTTCGCCACTTTGTTTAGATTCGCTGATAACTTGGTAGCATACCGCCTAAAATCGCTAATGTCTGCAGACTCGATGTGCATTTGGCGTTCATACATGATGATATGATGTCACATTGTCGACTCTGCTAAATTGTTACTGAAAGTATGCTTTACAATGATAAATTTCTGTTAAAATCCTTTACTACCTAATCACAATACTGTCGACTCCATAAGTTCGTCATATCGTACATCGTAATCGTGTATCTCGTGACTTCGTAAGCGTTCCTGTCCTATAACTTCCGCCAGCATCGTATCAATCGATTTTACCCATCACCGCAATCGTTGTATACACATGTCTTAGTCATCAAGGCTAGCATTCTAACCACAAATTAGCGCACGGCAAAACAGAGACAAAGCATCCTCACCTTGATTATTCTGTCCTGGGCCTCTTGTTTCTCATATCCTCGTCCATCTCTTTCGCAACATCCGCAGTTGCGACCCAGAATTCTCCCGTCCTTGTATCGACCACAGCTGCAGCACCCTTCGCAGCCCAGAGATAAGAATAATCTCCATGTTTCCCCCAGAATTCCTCTTTACTGTGCACCTCTCCTTTCTTTCGGAATGCAGGCAGAATACGATATCCACCATCGTCGTATTGAACTATCGACTTATGATGAACTTCTCCCAATTCTGAACTTCCATCAGGAAGACGATCGGGATCAGCGAAGAAGACCGCCTCTCGAGCATCCCATTCGTCAATGATCGATTTCGCGATATCACCTTTGGCCGAGTTGTATTTCCCGGTCGATTCGTCGATTAGGCGAATTTCCTCGATTCCTGATACGCGTTCAATCTCAATTCGGGTATTAGGCTTGTTGATCCTTGATTCTAGGTCTTGGAAAGATACGAGATCTCCAGCATGATGAGTAGCGATCATCGTAGGCGTGATACCTCCTTCATACTCGTTGGTGGCTCGGCGCGCGTACAGCTCGAACACTGGTACTTGCTCGACGTGACTTGGGTCGAGAGGACTAGTCTGATACGGGATGGTAGTCATCTTGTGGGGAGTAACAGCACTAAACGAATAGAGGACGAGTGAGAGGTAAGAAAGAAAGCTGAACAGCATGTGGAGCTGTCTATACTTCTATACTCGTGCATGTAAAGAAGCAATAGGCAAAGAAGCATCCCAGGCAAGTTATGGGAAGTCAGCCACGTGTCGTGCCTTATATCCGTGTCTTCTCCGGCGCTTTGAGCCGGTATTGCAACATCTTCCATCACCCTGAACATTCCAATCCGACTCGAGTACAAGAGACTGTTGTATCCTCACTCACTACTTTTGATTTACCTTGTTACCCTGCAGCAAGCATCTCAAACGTACATTCAAGATGGGTAGTACGTCTTCCTGTCTCCTATTTGCCAGCTTTCACACCACGCAACCAAAACCAAAACCAAAGACCGCAGCTGACGATATCGCAGAAGTCGTTCATATTGTTCTTTGGAAGCTCCGCCGTCCTTCCCTTCTCACATCGACTTCGACAGAGGACGCACTTGCTCAGGCTAAAAAGGCTATTTCGGCACTCAAGACTGTCCCTGGTCCAGAGACGCTCACTCTCGGACCTCCACTTATCGACGCTCGCGCAAAGGGTTTCGATTGGGGTGAGCAGGAAATGGGAAATCTGGACTGATAATCTTAGGTCTGTATTCGATTTTTACCGATAAAGATGCGTTGCAGAAGTATGCCGTCTCAGAAGCACATCTCAAGGTCGTTACTGAGAATGTGAGGCCTAATGTCGATGGTATGTCCTCTGCACCTCCGAACATGCTAACGACAGATGTCCTCGCGTATGACTTTGAGCTGGATGACTAGAATATTACAAGTATGCATGCATGCAATGAATGCCAGATATTTATGGATGACTAGAATATTACGAGTATGCATGCATGCAATGAATGCCAGATATTTGAATTTCTAAGCATCTTGTGCCTTCCTCTTCTCTATGCTTGGTAGCTCGTTGCCTATGCTGGGTGTCTCCTTATCTACTCTTGATGTCTCATTGTCCATGCTTGCTGCAGGTCCCACTCGCCAAGCCCGAGATACTCCCCCTCCACATCGCAGACAAGACCATTTCTCCATCTCCTCTGACTTCGACCCCAGTTTTATCTCCTTGACCTTGTCATGATGTTTGGCCAACTCTCCTGCTATACAATAATAACACCATCGACAACCACCCCAGCAGTCAGTCTGCGCAGGCACATAGATCCGCGTCTCGTCTTTTGTTTCTTCGTCGCTTTCATGCTGCGAAATTGGCGGAAGATTGATAGATGCTCCCTGTGAAGTAGACGCATCAAGTGGGATAGGATCAGATGAATGCCGGAGGTAACATATCGGGCACGTTGATCTAGGTAACTTGGCCAGAGGTCCAGAATGTGCGAGAGTCGACGTCGGAGTTTTTGAACTGTCTGAAGAGCGAGGAAGGGTAATAAGCGCGTTGTAGTCGATAGGTGTTGGGTGTTTGAGTAGATTCTTGATTGGTGAGAAGAGAGATGACGGAGTGAGAAAGTTTGGGATAGGCGGGAGGAAAGGGATCGCAAACATGAGGAATTCCTGAGGGTACTTGAGCGAAATTCTCATGAAGATAGGGGTGGATTTGCTTTTGACTTACTGTGAAAGCACCCCAGACAAGTTGACGGTTCATAAATTCATACGAAACGAGTCGTGCCAAATGTGGAGAAGCAGGGACAAGTCGTAGTCCAAGCAAACGCATGAGTAGTGAAGGATACCTTAGTCACGTCAGTCGGGGGTTGACAATCTTCAACCAAGTTCAAAGATACTGACCGTCCATCCCATAAAAACCAACCCCATCCAGCTAGTTCCCAAGCTTTAGCAGCTGTCTCAGCTCTGATGACAGCTTTCCAAGCCTTGCGCCTCCAATCGTGAGCTGGTAAATCTGGCCATTGGCTCGACAAGGCATGTTGACGAAGCCGGGTGAGGAGGTAAGAAGGGAATATAGGCGGGTGTAAAAGAAGGTAGAGCAGCCATATACGACGTGAAGAGCGTGTAGCTGCCAATTTGAGATTCTGTAGCTTTGCTCCTGGAGAGGCTCGCGTAGAAGGATCTAGTATCGAGAATCGAAAAACGACAAGTTTCAGCACCAGTGCGATCTCGGGCTTGATATCGTGTCCTAATGAAGACTGTGTATCACCCATCAGCGAATGTATGGGCGGATGAATTAGAATTTAAGTCACTTGGAAGTTACCAAGAGCTTTCTCTACTCGCTCACCCAGCATCGATACTAATCCCTCATCAAGTTCATCTGCATCGACTTGGCTCACGCGAGGGGCACTCGGTAAGCGATTTCTCGAAGAAGAGGCCTCGGCATTGATACCAAAGTCATGAACGGCCATACCGCCTCTTGAGCTGATCGATGTACTCTACTACTGTCAACTCACTGTCGAATAACCTGTTGTACAACCGGGTTCCTCGAATTGCCGGAAGGTCGACAAGTAAATGCCACGTACCTCCCTCCTCCTTCTCTCACGTCCGTTTGCCTGTTTCTCGTATCGATATACCAGTATTTACAGATGCGTCTCAGATGAAACTCAGTTACTTCCTAGCTGTCATTACGCTAGTGTCACCGACTTATGCTATATGGCCTTTCAAACAGAAACGATTCACCGCAGAGGCGTTGATTGATGCTGGACCATTGGGCTTAGAGGATGTCGGAGGCAGGGTGGTAGCTGTCGGTGATTGGGATGGTGATCAGCAGTACGTGCAACCCTTTCAGTCCTATGATCAGAATACTGATCGTTTCCATAGTGCAGATCTGTTTGTTCTCAGTGAAGACTCGAAGAGTGTTCAGATGTATCTCTGGAATCGAGGTTCGCCTCTTTTCTCATCTCGATGGACCATTGAGAGCTGATATAGTTACACAGATTCGTTCAAGTTTCTACCATCACATAGCATAACGCTATCAAGTACTATCCTGAATGTGATACCTGGCGACTTCAACCATGATGGCAGACTCGACCTGCTGATCATGTATCTTGACGAGTCTGGGGGCTGGTGGGGAAGCAAGTCAGAACGAACGGGTATGGAAATATATCTCGGAGGAGGTCCTGAAGGAGGGTTTCGTGAGTCGTGCGAGATCTGCAAGATGGACGGACAGCTGAAATTTTGGTGATGATAGAGGAAGAACATTGGGTGTTACCAAAGGCAACTACTTCTCAGCCGATGGTATTTGACGCGGATGGGACATTGAGAGCTTCCTTGTTAGGTTTTGAAGCTAGAGAGGAAGACGCCGTGGCAAGAACGTGGCTCAGTAATGGTAGTGGTATGATTCTGTGAGTTCCCATCTATCTCAACTGGTAGAGATGTCAACTCACGGAAACCAAAGGCAGTCGCCACCACTCCATTCCAATGAAGGGATGTGTAATCTTGCCAATCCACATTCCAGCGCCTTTGTCGATATGGATGGAGATTGTCGACCAGGTCAGTTATATTACGTAGGATACTGAAAAGAAGCTGATTGTCGACAGATCTTGTGCTTGACTGCGAAACACCACATACTACCCAGAGGTTCATCCAAATTTGGCTGAACAGGGGATCAGGCGGGTATGAGCTTACACGCACATATGATCTTCCTCGTGGAAGTGGAGCTCTATCTTTCGCAGACATGAGTGAGTGGTTCAATGGACAACGTACCTGAAGGGAGCTTAACTTGGGTAGATCGCGATGGCACTATCGATATCGTCTTCCCCACTTGTTCTCGCAGATCGGCAACTTCGGGAATTGGACAAGAATGCGAACTCAACATAGCATATAACAAACAGGTTCCAATATGCTCTGGCGAGCAGGCGGTGTTTACAGGTGGTGATGCCGAATCGGGGACACTGAAGTGTCGAGGATGGAGCGATCTGTGCATTGCGGATGACCGATTTGAGCTTGAGTTCGACATGAGTAGCGAAGTGAGTCGATCAACCTATTCAGGTCAGGTAAATGAGCTCTACTCATGCGTAACGAGCAGTACTATTCCTCGATCCCGTTGGCATCTCTCTTCCCAGTCTCAGCGGGCGAACCCAGCCTGCTTTTACATGTCCCAGGGTCTTCTTCGATTCCATTACCTCTCCGTCCAGGCGATTACAACGTCGATGGCTATCCCGACCTCATCATGACAGTTTCAAACGATACTGCTGCGCCATCAGGAGGAATCTTTGGCGGAAGTCGAGGTACTGGAACTCAATTCAAGGTTCTGGAGAACGTTCCTTGTGGGAAGAATGTTCCTGGTTGTGGAGGGAATTCCAAGATCAAGCGCAGTTTTAAATTGGGCACTGGAAGAGGCTGGGAGAGCGTGGACGATATTTGGGACGCAGTAGGGGCTAGTTGGCTGGATGTTGATGCAGACGTGAGTATTGCGTGACAGCTCTGGACTGACAATGCAGGGTACATTGGATATCATGGTTCACAGAACAGGAGAGCAAGATCAGAATAAAGTCACGTTTCTTCAAAACAACTTTTACCATGATGCGTTCTTCCTCAAAGCTCAAGGTAAATAAATTTTCTGATGTCAATGGGGTGAATCTCAGCTGAACAGACGGGTCAGTCTTGAATGGCGCTTGTGATGGTGAATGTCAACCAAATGACGGCGGGCAAAAGTACAGTGTAAGTGGCTCTGGTGATTGAAAGCGATGTATGCTTACGCTTATGAATGCAGTCATTGGGAGGAAGCTATTCAGGTGCGGCGTACAAGCTTACCGTTCTGGATACTTTGGGACGGCGTGGTGCACAACAAGGTCAGCTATCAATCTCTTGTCATTGGTCTTTAGCTGACGGGATAATAGTGGCTCAACTACCTCAAACGGGCTACCATGCTTTAGGTACACCATACTCGTTCATCGGTCTCGGGAGGACGAACAATTACGTCGAGGTGAGTTGAGAGTGGAACAAATTATGGAACCCGCTCATCCCACCACAGCGCTTGTCAGTGGGGACATCACTTGTCGGAGCGGATCAGTCTCCAATATCGACCCTCGACTCGCTCATTCCAAATTCACAATTGCTCATTAACCCTCCATCACCTCTCTCAATTCCCGAAACAGAACCAGCACCGCCAGTGAAAGCTCGAGCAAACCAATGGCATTCTGAGCTGTACCTGCACCCTGGCGACTGGGTGCCATTCGTAGGTGCGGCTGTGGTCTTGACTGTCTTGATCTTGGGTGGAGTGGTTGTAGCTCTCAATGCACGCGAAAAGGTATGTGTCATCGTTCACCCGCAAACATCGTTATTGTTACTGACGTGTTCTGCAGAAGGAAGATGAGAGAGAACGAAGAAGGGCACTGCATGCGATCAATTTCCAAGCGTTGTAAAAGTAGGATGTACCGATTATCCTAGATGCATCATTTATGCGACCTAGCGATTTCATTCACATGTGCGTACTTGTGAAGTAAAAGTGTTACGGAGATTCAGGTGCTCACCATTGCCGATTTCTGCACCGGAGGTGTCTCTAATCATGATACCCTTCCCCTTCCTTTCTTGCTTCCTTTCTTCCTCATCAATTGGAACCTCCTTCTGGGAGATATCGTCCTCTTGATGCGGACTGAATATGAATTGAATTCTCGCGCCCTTGTTACTCTACTCCCTCCTTCTTCTTCCCTTTCTCCCTCCCACCTCCCCTTCACCGCTTCCCTTACCTCCCTTCCCTCTCCTTATTTCCCAAGGCGTCATTTTCCCCTTTCCTTCCTTCCTTCCTTCCTTCCTTCCTTTGTTATCCTGTTTCTCCGCCTTGTTTTCCTTCTTCTTTCAGTCTTGTTCTTCTCCTCCATCACTTTCACTTTCACTCCCACCTCGCAAATCACAATACAATACTATACTCACTGTAATACTAAAGATCCAGCATAACCAATCCCTCCTCCTTCTCTCCTTCTCTAAGATGAAATCAGTAGAAAACCCGAACTTATTAGATAAACCTCTCGATCAATCGATTCATGATATTCAACCAACACAGAGAGCTACAGAACTATCACAAGCCCCTACAGAACCAACAGCACCAGCACAAAAACCTACAAACCTACCCCGACCGTTCCTCTCGCCAGAGCTTGCGCCAGCTCATCTATGGCCTACCATTGCAAAGATGTGGGCATTTGTCGAAATGTACCCTACCATCCATGCGCCTCAGGCTCCGCTGGCTGCTACTTCACATCCTCGTGGGTATAAGAAGGTTGAGAATAACGGAAGAGGAAGTTCTTATCCTGCTTTTCTATATAGGTAGGTTATCTTCCCATCTCTTGCTTTGTATCTATCCCTCTACGGGTCTCCTTGTCTCTCTCTTTTGCGATTTGGCCATTTTGATCTCTAAGCTAATATCAAACCCGCAAAATAGACATCCGCACTTAATTTGTTCAAAATGGCCACTCCCGACCCTCTTTTTCTTCTGGTCAATAGACCCTCCTAGCCAACGAGCAACGACAGGTCAATGCTGGAATTGTTTTAGAACCAAGGGTAAGAAAGGTGCATGCGAGGGTATAGGGTATACGATTAATCGCGATTCACCACTTGAGCCTGTTGAGCCACCAAAAAGGGCTCAGAGGAAACGCAAGGTCAGAGAAGGGGATGAAGTGGATTTCAATGAGCTTGAGAGTGAGGAAGATGATGTGAGTAGATACTACATACTTACTGTACACAATTTTTCGCTTGTCTCTCTTCGTGGTATCCACTCTCAAGGATGCAAGGACACTCAACTCGGAGTCACTATCATAATGTATGTAGGTCAGTTTGCTCATGAGATTACTGTAGTCCGGAACAGTGAACAGGGACGGTAAGCGCCAAAGAGAGTGTACGTCAATACATTGCAACCTCTTTATGGACGTCTGCTGTTGACTGGCTGTATACGGAGCAGTCTCGACGCCAGACCATCAAATCGGTTTCAAATCTACTCATTCGCCAGAATCAAGCAGCGAATCTCGAATCGTCACTCCCGACAGCTCATCAACATCCTCTGCCTGCGCAAATCAAGTCTTTTCCAGCCGGATCGCCCGTCTTGAACGTGGTCAGTTCCTCTATCCCACCCCACTATCATCCAGAAACACGATTACAGACGACATGAGCTGATCCTGGCTAGATAATACAAGTCTGGAGAAACAACTACAAATGCAGGCTTTGCGATATGAGGCTACCATCGAGGGAATAAAGGCCGAATGGGAACTGGAGAGAGCTCGCTGGAAAGTTGCTTCGGGAAAGTACGTGTAGAGATCTATCATTGAATCGATGTCACCGCACTGTTGTACGAGAGGGCTTTTCATATCCAAATCATGTAACGTGTTCATTGAGCCTTCAACGGCCCTGAATGTAATAGATCTCGGTGTATACATCGACGGCGTCCTCTCAATAATTCATTCGGCCACAGGTACATAAATAAATGTTTAGACAAATTCCTTCTTTATCGTCCGTCAATTTTCGCATGTATACTATTTATGATAATGAGCAGTGCCAGATCTACGTACTATTTCAAATCAATCAATCAATCAATCAATCCGCAAGCCGAACAGCCATGGCGTCAATCATCTCTGTGAGCTCATCTGCTTCTTTCTGTGCAAGTTCGGGGGAATGGTCGATCGTGAGAGCTACAACCAAGTCAGCCAGCACCTTGCAACGCAGCTCAAGTCTCGATCAAAACAAACCTTCGGTGAGCGACGGGAACTAGTGATATTAGTTCAGTAACTAGCCTTTGTGTGTATGCAATAAGACTTACAGTAGTAGCACCGTATCCCAACCACAGACCTGGAGCAACACCTTTATGTTTATACCATTCCCTTTCCTTGATTCCCTCGGTAGAGATGAATCCGCCTTCAAACCCTTGAAGTTTCTTGTTGATCTCACGAATTTCCTTCAACACAGCTTTGATCTCCCTGATCTTCTTCGGGATATTGGGAATAGGCAAGTGAGGGAATCTAGCTCCTTGGTTGTCAACTGGAATCCACGAGTCCATAGTCGCTAGACGAGATTGGGCTTTGCTGGAGCCGAAAGAGGAGCGGAGTTGCCACCATTTACGAGCGATACTACGGAATAGACCTCGGCGGTAGTGATGAGGGTTGGGAAGAAGCTTGTGGAGACGCTCGAGAGCAACTTCCTTCTTCGCATCAAGAGAAAGCGAAGCGGCGATGAGGTTGTCTATCGACTCTCCCAGAGAAGTGAGGTCAAGAGATTTGGAGAACCCAAGAACAGAGGCAACTTTTTCAACCCTACTTTCGATCAGCACACTCTTTTCAGCTATGTAATACAGGTGACGCACTTTTTGAGGTACGATCCGAGCTCGATAGAGTACTGGGTAGTGTTGAGCGGCAGCAGCAAGCTGTCGGACAATCGGAGCACTTATGTCAGTTACTTGCCATAGGGTGTACTCACAGACTACGCCGATAACCTTGGCAACATCGGTGTGCTTGTGGAAGCCGGGATCCATGAACCTGCATGATAAGCTGCGTCCGTTTCAGAAGGAGACTCACTTGTCTTGCCAGGTGAAACTGTCATAGATCGAGTGATAGTGATAAGTTGGATCCTTGGGCGCATACTGAAATTCCATGGAACCAGATGCGACACCGTATCGCTGGAGGAACGAAGTGAAGTCCGAGCCAGATCTGCAGAATCAGTCTCCGGTGTTGTTCAGTGGATACAACAGTTACCCAAGGGTGCCGACACCAGTCTCGCTCGTGGCGAGAGCCTCGAAGTCCTCTTCACCCTCTCCATACGTCTCTAATCGCCATGTTTTCCAGTCTCCTCCATCTTTACTCATATCCCATACAGTTTTCGACGAGTCGGATCCAGATAGTACGTCTTCAGCAGTATTTCGAATGAGCCATGCCAGAGACTGCGACTTCAGTTAAATCCTTGTAGGCACAGGAGACGCTTACGGGTGAGGCAGCCGCACCAAACTTGCTTCCAGCGACAGACGAGTCCAGGTTGAGATATGCCGCGGCTGCATTGTGAGTATGACAGTGTATAGTCTATGATATCACTCACCATCGGTAACGAGCCAGTCTCCGAAATCCTCTGTCCATTCGGTACTACCAATCAAGCCATACTCTTCTGCATCCCAGCTAGCTAGGACAATAGTGCGGAGAGGTTTCCAGCCATGGCGAAGAAGAGCGCCTAGACCACGGATAAGTTCGTATTGGGAGGCTGTTCCAGAGTTTGGATCGGAGCCACCGAGTATCCATGCTAAAAATTGTCAGTTCGATTGTGAGGAGTACTGACCATCGCGGTGATTGCCCATAATGATTACTTCGTCAGAGATTGAACCGGGAATTACAGCCATAGTATCTGTGCTTGTCAGCCACGCGTACAAATCTCCACTCACTCCAGATAGGCATGACACGCTGTTTCTTGTCAGCAAATCTGCGATGCAGGCTTGAAACTTCACATACCGTGTTGACTTCGTTGACAAGGTGCAGGTCTGCTTCGCTTGGACCAGTGAAATACTCGACGCCCAGATATCCAAGACCGCCAACCCATTCCTTGCCAAGCTCACCAGCAGCGATACCGGAGCCTTTCAACGCGTTGAGAAGTGGGATCGCATCTTGGTAAGAAATAGGCAGCCTGCAAGACACCGTCAGTGCCCAACCTTCATCACCCTTTAATAACTGTCTTACGAGGGAATGGAAGGCTGATTGCCGCCTTTGGCTCGAGTCGCATTCTTGTATGCGGGCTCACCAGGAGTAGATGGGTCACCGGGATATTTCGAGATCTGCAAAAATCAGCTACAGCTTCTGCCGGCAGCGGGACAGGATTGACAAATTGAACACTGCCACGCTGGACACTGCTCGCCTGTCGAGCAGGTCCCTCCGGGTATTGCTTGTATCCATTTGCTTCGGTAACCTCGCCGTCGTCTCCGGGATCAGTGAAGATGAGCACACCGATCGCGCCTGCTTCCTGGGCAGCTAATATGATATCAGCTGCATTCTCCTCCACACAAGATAAAGCACCTTTGATCTTGAGACCACGAAATACATGGCCATATTTGACGAGTGCGATCTTACCGTTGAAGTCGATACCTATGATTGTCAGTCAAATCAGACAGGCATTCCGCACCCTTCTCTTGGAGCAGATCGAAATCAGCCTTTCGTCCATACCCAGCGTATACATATTTTCCAGTCACATCCCCACTGACGGACAAGCCATGGAAAACGGGAACCTCATCTCGCAAGACCGTGTCAGGGTCTCCTTCGACGATATCTTCTTGCAGCTTGGCGAAGAAAGGTGGATCGGTGAGCAACGTTACTGAAGACGATACAGGGGTGTTCATAACTGGGTAGTACTGTGAAGGGTCAATTCACTGAACACTTGATTGAGCTCACAGTGTCAATCCAGACGCCAATTTTATGCATCCCATCGAGAATCCTGGCCTGACTTGGGGCACTGCCTGCGTCGTAAAGGTGGTCTTCAGGTCCCGAGGGTGGGAGACCAAGAGCAACCTCCCACTCGTTCTTGAGGTTGATGGCGGACACGAAGTCAAACCCGCTCCCGGCAGGATGCGCATAAGAAGTGTACCGGCGAGATGCACTGCGACTCATGAGCCAAGGTAGCCAACTTGGGGAATTGGCACTTACGCTCTGCAGCTATCGTTGTTGGGGACGGACAGGTAAATCTTCTCTGCGAGTTTGGGCGAGACGGGGAAAGAGTGGTGATGGGCAGGATGAGCTACGCCTGCCGAGACCTCATCATTGCCGTTGCAGTGTGAATGAGAAGCCCTTCCATGGCATCGATCTTGCTGTCCGGCTGTGTGCTCTTTGCGACCATCCAAAGCCCTTCGCATGCCTTTGCTCGCGATAGCCTCCCAATAACCGTTCACGGGATCCGTCTGGGCTTCAGAGCCAGGCCACAGATTCTGAGGGGATCGGATGATGCTGGATTTGACCAACCAAAAGGCGAAGTAAGTACATAGCGAGAAGAGGATGAATCGCCTGATAACCTGGATACGGCGTCGATTGTCGGGTTGGGCAATGTTGGGCCGGGGCAAGTCGCCTTCCAGAGCATTGATGCTCCGCTTTTCGTCAACGTACGACATCGGATCTTTCAGACTCTCCATGTAGAGGATTGTCACGAATGAGAGGAATGAAAGAGAGAAGTCTGAGTGAAGGTGAAAGAAGGTCGTTGCTCGTATGGGGTAGACTCGGCAGGTCGGTGTTATCCGGTATCTCACGGTGTCTTCATTTCCGTTCTACCCCTTAAAATGTGTTCCTGTTTCAAAGGTTGCCCTTCCGACGCGTCATGTCAGCAAACTATTGGGTTACATACCCCCTTTGACGCGATCGAACACCGTGCCTCAGCAAGAATATGGAACAAAGCTTCCAAAGATCTGCATGAAACTCTCGAGGAGTCACGCACTGACATTGTCATATCACTATCGCTGATCTGGAAAGCTGAGCTCGCCCATTCCCCTTCATTTCTCACTCGTTGCTGGTCACGAAATCGATTTGCTTCACTCATTCCCCAGCACTTCATCGCCTTGCTGGTCATCGCGACTGAGGACGGTTTGAGATTTTTCTTCGTCATCCCACCTTCGCTACTTCGAAAAGACCACAGCCATTGAGCCATGATCGCTGTGCGAGCCTTCGTCGTCACCACGTTGATCGCGGTGGCTTCTGCACACATCGCTCTATGGGATGAGGGGATGTACGGGTGAGTTAGGCACCGCTTCTTAAGCGCTGACCAGTATAGCTGGACCGACGATCCCAATCAAAACAATTTAGTAACACCGCTCGCCAATCTTACCTTCTCCGAATGGTGGTTCCACGGTCAGATTGATTCTCCGCCGCCGGACGGCAAAGTCATGAATCTTCCCTCTGGAGGGACATACCACGGCCAAGTTGCATGTAATAAAGCCTTGACGACATACGGTCAGAACCCGGCCCAACAAACTGGCCTGTACGCTTGTGATGGGACTGGACCACAAGGCGGAATCGGAGCTATGCACACTTCTGACGCATGGGAGAGCCCAGATCCAAAGGACGTCAAGGGATGCGGGATCGCCATTGCATATGAGAGCGATGTGTCCAAGATCAAGCCTGAAGACTTTGCGGTCATCAGTGTCAACTACACTTGTCCTTGGTTCAAGCACGTCGATTTCGAGATTCCAAGTGATCTGCCAGCTTGTCCGGAAGGCGGGTGTCATTGCATGTGGGGATGGATACACAGTGCGGATTCGGGAAGTGAGCAGATGTATTTTGTCGGGTACAGGTGTAACGTGACGGGGGCGACGGGTACTACTCCTATTCCACAGAGTAAGTGCCGCATATCGAATAGACGTTGTGTCGTATTCTGATCTCTGACACAATGCAGCTAAGACTGCCAACAAGTGCGATTACCCCACCGATACTTCAAACTGTACTATAGGAGCGAAATCACCTCACTACTGGCTTCAGGCAGAAGGAAATAACAATTTCCAAGGAACATATGACCCACCCTTCTGTACGTCTCGGAATGCCGATATGTGTGCACGAGCTGACATGGGTAGACAATGGTGCTTATGGATACATGAACGGCGCTCAAACGGACTTGTTCGCTGGAGAGTCTTATACCATGTCTACTGAGACACCGTCAACTTCTTCCTCTGTCGCCCTCTTGTCCGCCTCCTCTAGTCCAGTCTCCAACACTGTTTCAAGCTCACAGCCTTTGGCCGCTACTCTGACCGGCTCGCCAACCCTAACCACCAGCGCGGTGCTATCGTCGTTGTCCGACGCAGCAGCGCTAGCCTCGCCCCAGACGTCATCGACGTCGTCAACCTTTCCGCCATCTCTCTCCTCCTCGAATGATCCGGCTCTCCCAAATGCAACCGTAGCGGCGAATTCGACCGTTTCCCCACCTGGCAGCAATGTTACAAGTGCAACAGCTTCTGCTTCTTCAAATCTGACCAAGCAATGCAAGCGCCGTCGGTCTCCTTCAGCACGTGCTTTGCAGCATCTGGCGTCACATCCGGAATACATCAAGAGACACGATGATCTCAATTTACGATTAAGAAGAAAGCGGACCAATAAGGCTCAGAAGCGGGGGATTGAACCAAATCTGACTATGAGGAAACGGAGATCGAGGCAGGCGTCGTCGAGGTTGAGCTTTGATAGACATACTGGACCACGAGGAGATTAGGTCGTGTAGTGTAGAAGCAAGACAGCTGTGCTGGCCTGCTATGATGATGTACAGTGTAGTGTGGTATTCGGTGCTAAAATATTGAGACGCAAAAAGACTTTGAGTTTTCCCGACAGCGTAATCTTATTACGGATCTAAAGTGTAGACAATATCTTCATGGCAACAGAATAAATATGGACAACTCTAGATATTAAACTATACGGTATATACGATCTCAAGTACACACAGACTACCTTCAGTCACGAGGCCTCAGCTGAGCAATCTTCCAACAAAATATACGAGGTACTTCCAAAAGTGATCACATATTTACCCCTTGTTCACATACGATGCTCACGTACCGATTGAGTAGTTCTTCTGTGATTGATACTCATCGACGAGTTCCTGCATTGACTTCGAGTTTTGGCTCGGAGCAAGAGCCCATGATTCAAATTCGAGGTGATCATGGACGTCATCCATTCTCCTCAGGGTGATTCGGCCTGTCGAACTACAATATTCGTCAGGGTCGAGAGAAGCTCCTAAGACAAGATAAGCCACTGACAACACGAAGTGGAGACTCACCCCGTAGGGAACTATCCGGGATTTTACCGAAAACCACCCCCAGTGAACTCTTGGAAGAATCAGCTTCCACTTCCTCATATCCATAAGGCATTGGCCCAAGTTTTGCAGTGTAAATGGTGTATTGAGTCACGGAGAGTAATACGGTAGATTCGACATATTGGTGCAGGCTGTTCAGCAGTTGATAAAGTCTGGAGGTATGGTCATCCTCATCTTCCTCTGGCTGAAAATCGATTGTCAATACATGGGACTTGTTGCCTATAGTCTTCAGCAACCTCAGAGAGCGAAGACTCGTTATCGCACCACTGGGAGTGGATGTCCGGCCGTAACCAAATGAAACTCTCTTGATGGTTTCCATATGAGATACAAACTCTCCAGCCCACGAAGAAGGGCCGTCCGTTGTACCATGGGTACTGATCCACTGGCAGGAAGGAAATATAGAGCTCAGTGCCTTGAGTGGTCGGCGGACCTCTGGTTCGCCGTTCTAAGACTGTCAGCAAGATAGTCACCTATCAGCATCCCGCGATTAAGTCAGAAAGGATTATGGACATACCAATGCAATTCTGTACTGAGTTTGACGTTTGAATTTGTCTGTTAAATGAATGACATCGACATTTGGTAGAACGGTCCGACTCCTGACGAGATAACGAATGTCTTCCATCGAGTAGATGACGGCTTCCCGAGCATTGCATGATAGCGCCGCCTTTGTTTCGGGGCTGATCACACTCGTGGAATCAAGGCCAAAGTTGGAACGAGTGGAAGTGTAGTAGCAGATAGGAACGCGAACTTTCCTCAACAACGAGGGTTGCATGACATCGTGAAGTACACTAGATGCACAGCTGACATTTTCTCTCGGTGATGGAGGCTGGAGGTGCGTGCATGTCGATGTGCGCTGTTCCTGTATAGGGAGATGCTGCAAACATAACGTTATCAACTCCGGAGGAAGTGAGATGCGGTTGGACATGCTTATAGTTTCAACGTGCTTGAGAGATTGTGGTAAATTGTTAGGTACTGTAATAAGTTTTTGCCACCAACGACTAATACTCGTCTATATAGCTGGTCCCTCGGCTGCAGTGGTGTTCACCATCAAAGGTTGATTTTCCACCTTTGTGCTCAAGAGAAGCCCTAGGTGAGAAGTCTTACTAAGCAAGTCAAACCTTTCATACGACATGAAAAATCGAACAACGTGTCCTGCTCCGAGAATAATGTCTCACCTCTTGTCATGAGCGAAGCCTCAGGTGGGTAGTCTTACTAAGTATCTCAAACCATTTATGCGGCACAAAAGCAACACAGGTTCTGTCTGTGCTCTGACGTTGGCGTGTCACCTTTCTTAAGTGGTGATGAACAGCCTATCTAGAGTGGTCGAACTGGATTGCTCGGCACAAACATAGATTTTGAGGCTGCTGGATTCGCTTGCTCATCTTCTGAGGCTAGGTTTACAGTTCTAGTAACATTTTGACAATCCAACGTCAAGGTAGATGACATCTACCTAGGTCTGAGGTCTAGAAAACAGACTCCAACCGTTAGTGCTCGAAACTGATTGGGAAACGTCGCGGTGTAATTGGACACACTGTTTGATGCACACTGTATATCCACTGACCTATATCTAGGAGGATAGTGCCCTGTCTCGGAACCGTTTTGTCAAGACGTGTACTGGGGGCATGGAACGCCTCTGGACGATACTTATACTGCGCAAGGAGAAGGTCGTGTAGTGTAGAAACAAGTCAGGTATGCCGCCATGAATTGTTCATGTATCATTCAATATTCGCAAGATGAGACTTGACCTTGCTCAATGGCCTAATACTAATAGGGGGATTCTCATTATAGGCAATATATTCACGAATGAAAAGGATTGGAACAACTATACAGATGAAACCTAAGTATACAGTACCAAACACAATACTTGCAGTCGCGAGCCTCACCGTATGAGTCGCCCAACGGGATATATACGCTCCTTGTAAAAGCAAGCATATGCCCAACACCTTTCCTTACGGCCAACCAAATATATAACATCTCTCGCGGTCGGCCCTGGAAAGACTTGCGAAAGATTTCATCACCTCATCCGTAAGCTGAGGCCTTCTACCCCCTGTCGACCAGTAACTCAGGAGGTGACGACACTCATCCTGCGGGTCGTCCATCGTTACCGTGATCCGTCTGGTGAGATCGGGATCTCTCGTAGATGTAAGGGCCTCCACTACCTCATGTGAGCCAGTGATACATCAGCAGAGACTCACCCCAATCAAGACTTTCCGGAATCTCACCGGACGCCACCGCGAGTGTACTCTGCGCAGGATTGAAAGCCACTTTCTTAAAGCCAAACGGAACTGGATCATGAGATGTCTTCGTGGTCTTCGTGTAAGTTGTAAGATGAAATATCGGCTTCGGCTTTGGATTCAAGGATTTCAAGTCCATGTTATTCAGATAGAGGGTCAGTCTGAAAGAACAATAATCGCTCGACCAAGCCTGTGCTGACGGCCGAAGATCAACACTCAGCTCACGAGGTCTGTCCTCCCATGACGTTGATGCTTGGACTGTCTCCTGCAAAACCCCCAGTCCGTCCGCCAGAGTTTTCCACCTTGGGGTACTTTGCCTTTGCGGAGCTCTCTGTAAGCCCATGTATACGAGGCACTCCGAATAGTACGTATGTAGGCTACAAGATCTGCAGTTTGGGCAGACTTGAGCTTATACTTCTTACCCGACTCTAGCGAATCTAGACTATCCTCAAGATGATGAGCACTCATGCGCAGGCATTGGGGTATTTTCTTGCTGAGATTGCCGAGTGCTCTCTTGTACTCTGAGTAAGTCCCCTAATACTATCAGCTGCGATTCCGCTTGTTTCTTTCCCCAACTTGTAATCAAGCGTGAGTTTAAAGGGGTCTAGCACGCACGAATGGAGATCGATTCCTTCCGGTACCTGGGTGGTGCAGTATTTGGCTGACTTCGTCACAGAAGTTTTCAGTCGGCTCAATGACAGTGAGGTTTGGAAGGGTGGGAAAGGGACCTTTGAAGCACTTGAGATCTCCGCGACGCTCAAGTACCAGTACACGACTGTTGCTTGACAGTATCTCCTGCTCACTGTTCGGTAATGTGGTTTTAGGATTAGCCCGGCACCGGGATGGGACGTGGATGCGGGAAAACAGTTCCGGTGCAGTAAGTGTGCGGTATTCTTTGGATGCCAGAGAAAGACCCTTCAATGGTGATCGCGTAGTTGATTCCCCTGTTGATGGATCTGTGAATTGCTCCGGCTCATGTAAGTACCGCAAAACCTGCGAAAGCACTCGCGGAGGAAGTACAGTCAGTGTCAACCGGTTGTCAGACGCTGACGTCGAGTCGGTCACGGCTTGGTTTGGCGGCGCTGGAATCCTGGAGCCAGATGAGGTTGGAATTTCAGTGGCTGAGTTGTCAGATGGACGGGAAGATTTGGTGGGTTCTTTGGTCGAGTTGGTCGAGTTGGTCGAGTTGGTCATGATCGTGAGTTGATTGGGCAAGGCTTGATTGCTCGTAGCAGATGAGGGGGATATTTGGTGGTTGGGTTGTCAGAACGTGAAAATATGGTGCTTGGGTCGTCAGATGGGGGTGAAGATTTGGTGATCAGTGCTCTTCTTATATAGCTGGCTCCTCGGTTAGCAGTGGTGCTTTCAATCAAAGGTTGGTCTCTCAGCGTTCTGTCCGAAGAGAAGCCATAGGTGAGAAGTTTTTCTTAGCATGTCAAACCTTTCATATGGCATATAAAAGAACAACGCCTCTTGTTCTCACGTTGGTGCCTCACCTTTGTTCTCCAGAGAAGACGAGGATGGGAGGTCTTACTAAGCATGGCATAACCTTTATGTTACGAGAAGCCATGGGTGGAAAGTTTTACTCAGCATGTCAAACCTTTCATGCAACGCCAAAAAAGAACAACGCTTCGTGTTCTCACATTGGCGCCTTGCCTTTGTGCTCCAGAGAAGCCGTAGGTGGAAAGTCTTACTAAGCACTGTGGAACCTTTCATCTTACATGAAATGGAACAACGTTGTCTTTCCCACGCCGTTGGAGAGACGTTGTAAGGATGTCTTGTTTTGGGCCAAAATGCCTCCCCCTCTCAAGACCTTCTCAGACACTTGGAACAGAGCTGTAGTTTCAAGACGGTCGTCTGGAATGCAGGGCTCACGTAGGCTAGTCAAAGTGGATATTGCCTATAATGATTCTTGTGGACGATGTGTTCATCTACGCATTTTCTAAGGCCAGTACAATTTCCAGCTATATTACGGTACTTTGCTTGGAAACTATCTAGTTCGGAGGTCTGAAATTGGTAATCTCAAGTCATCAGTGCTTTCACCTGTGAACGTGGCTGCTTCGATGCGTATGAACGATCAACGGGACCTTGGGGATAGCTCTATAAAATGAATGCATTCGTTTGTACAGGAAAAAAACCCTCCTTGTACAGAAAACCCTTCCCACCCTCGTTAACAGTCATCCTACAAAGCTCGATGCGATGAGAACATCATCTCAATATCGAGACTGCTTTGCTTCGGATGCTCCTTCCACATCTCCAAAAAGGCCATCTGGTCTGAAACAGCCTCATCCAACTGCAGAGAAATTTCGTCGGGATCCTGGTCAGCGGAGCCTGAACCTTGTTGAGATTGAATCAAATCAGAGTCATTCGGCCGGGGACCGAAGTTGAAGGTGAAACAAGTAACATTGTGGTGTGCCGTATGTGTAGGTTTGGATGACTTTTTCGTCCCATACGGTGCCCGGCGCGATCCACCACCGGCTGTGCGAGACTCTGTGACTTCCTCCCCTGCAGCGACACCTTGGACGGTTCTTGGAGCGAATGTTTCGGGTACGTTGTAGAATGTTGGATGACATCTGCGATGGTCACCGATAGTCCAAGTTGAACGAGCATGTTCAAACAGCGAGTAGAAATATGAGGCAGTGTGTTGAACATCCCAGCTGAAATCGAGTTGCAGCAACTTTCCGCCATCTCGTGATGATTTCATTGTGTATAACAGACCCCCAATTGGGTGCAAGCAATCGCGGGAAAGATTTGGCTTACTGGACTTGATGGTCAAAGAGACGCTCGAAACCCATGGCATGAGGGTAAGGAGTGAACCAGTACGATGGCATTGATCACCCCATAGACCCTCGTCAGTGATTGTGAAGAGTTTACAGGACCGCAACTGATTGGCGAAATCCACCACCTCGGAACGATAGTTGCTCTCCTGCGACGATCAGCTTCAACAGTGTTAGGGACGATGATACAGGTAAAGTGAGGACGCACACCCTTGCGAAAAATTGAGGCAGTTCCAGCTAGCGGAGCAGTGATTGTCAATGTCTTGCACGCACTCATGGCGATGTCGATGTACTTGCAATCGTCAAAAGTGTTCAGCTGAAGATTTGAGGCCAGTTGAACCGCTGGCAGACTGCTTGCCAGCGCCGTTGCTCCACCATTGTGATATGTAGGGGGCACCGTGACTTTGGCGAACAATCCACTCTCAAAGAGCGAACGATTAAAGCGCGATGTTGATGAAAGCGCCAATACCTCTGAGTGATTGCTTCTTGCAGTAATTGCAAGTAGCAATTCCACGGGAAGATCAGTCAATCCACGGCTCACACGTGTCTGTCCATTCGGAGTCTTTTGTCCAATCGTACTCTCGGGAGGACTCGACCCTTCTTCGAACGAGGCTAATGGACCATGTGACGACATTTGTTCAGTCGTTGGCTGTTGGGTCGAAGTGGATTACGAAGGCAGTGGAAAAGTGGCAAAGTGGCGAAAGGCAAGTGATGGAAGAAAGTAAAGAATGCTGAGGTCTAGAGCTGTTTCGAGCAGCCTTTAAATAAGGCAGACCGTTGCTCCAATAGTAGTTGGTCCTTCCGAGAGGTGAGTGCACCAAAAAGGATCTAAGGGTACTGTTCCCAGGGTGAGAAGCTGTGTATCGCTCGAAAGGAGCAGTCCGACCACATTTCGATCGATGTCATGGGAAAATGACGTCAAAAAAGGCTGTGCTACTCAAAGGATGCCCGATCAACATGAGGTGAAGAGACTGAGCGAGGGTGTGGCAACGTTCATGCAGTTGACGGAGTGAGATTACTGGTGCGTGGATTATTGCAATCCCGTTAGTCAGCAGCTTCGCTTCCGTAGCAAATCCGCGTGTTTGGAGTAGGTGGCAGCCACTCTGAGGAATAGAAGACACCAGACCAAAAGGATAATCGCGTAGCTCCCCGTGACACGCGCAGAAACTTACATGAAGAGGAAATCCTGGATACAGGTTCGGCTGAGGCTTCAGACGAGTTAGGCTACTAACAGGTTTTATGAGTTTGGGAAGATGAACTCATTACCTGGTGTCGTTCTCACTTCCAAATCTATTTTGTACGCTACTGCCATCACTCGACTCAGACTTATCAGATTTAGAACTGACCAACAAAGGTCTCCTCCGTTCTCGCCGTTCCCTTTCTGCACTGGAGGGGGACGCTTGCGGACATGGGGCTTGACGGCAACTACGACCTTTCTTTCTAAGGAGAGCTCGTCTCTTTGTACGGAAAGCGTCAACTAGAATCTTTGTTAATTGGGAACCTTCTGCTATCTGGGATTGAATTCGTAGCCAAATACGACATGCGTGGTTGAGTGAGAGAGTAAGCCAGAAACAGAGGTCCGTGCGGCTTCGATAGGTCTTCCCCGTGGGTGCTGCGAAAGAATATTACTCCATCTGGTTCCTATACATACTATATTTTCTTGTCGAGAACGGTAAATGCCCGAGATCAAGGGCCAGATATGGTTGGGAGAAGGACGCTCCTTTGATTCCCTTCCCTCCTTTGTGGGCCTTGTTGGTCCAAAGCTATCATCTCGATCATCCGACGGTAACCGGATGAAAATCACTGCAACCAGAACTCGTTATACTTACAGCTGGGATGTGGTCTACTTTGGCAGTGGCAATTCCCTTGATCGGGTGTCTAGCCTCAACAACAGCAACTACAACAACAGCCGCCTACCTTGATCCTGCGATAGATGGAGGGTCAATGATGACAGTGAGTCCCGTTTTCCCCACCGACTAAGCCATTAAGGTATGAGATTTGTATTCTGACCATGACCGCCTTGTCAGGTAATGGAACAAACATGGCCACCTGGACTCGCAGAACCTCTGAATCTAATTGTACTCGGCACATCATCACCTCGTGTCCTAGTTCCTCAACAGACCAACGGTGGCTTATTCGGATACCTTGAAGCACTTGGATATGGTCCAGAGTGCGGAGGATTTCATATGGGTGATAAACAGGCTGCTAATCTTGGTGATAATCAGGGAAATCGTAAGTTCAGTACAGTACCAGAATTGCACAAAATGAAGGATTGGGCTTGAAAACTTCAAAGCATAGAACTGAAGAAAGCTGACATTAAGATTGTAGAGGAACAAATGGCAATATTGAGATGGATGTACTTTGGTGATCCGTTTTTCGGAACTTGTATCGAATCCATCTATGGCGGATCACATGTAAGAGTGTTCAGGCAATCCATATCGTAAGTCCGTGCGAGGTACTGTATCATGTTTCCTGGCTATGTGTGCTGATCCGAGGTGACGAAGTGGTGCGTTCTTCATCAGGTGAGCACATGGAGAGTAGTGGTAAAGGCTGCTGGAAAAGAGTGAGTATTGATGCACACTGTCTTTCAGCGCCTCAACAGAAGAAAATGCGGCTCAAAATCATCAATTGGGGATGAATGCGTAGGTTCTGCTGTTGCTCTTGTGCGGAGCTGATTTAAGCGCAGATACGACTATAGCAGGCGAGTTGTCGTTCTTGCTAACAAGCTTAGAACCATTCTAATACTGACACGCCTATCAAGGGATTATGTCGCTGGTAATGCTACGGGACAGAGAATCGTCGCAAGTGAGATGAATAACACCTCGACTTGGTCCGGGACAAAGTCCAAACGTGGATGGAACTATACCACAACAGTATCATATGTCAAGGGGTTAATCAATACGAATAGACGTAAGTCTTCTCTCCTCTTATATAACCGCTCCAGCTTTCGACTCATCATGATTTAGTATTGTGGAATCATTATGCAGCGTAAGTCGAACACCTGTCTGGAATCCCACAGCCGATATGCTGAGCTCTCGTAAGGGTACAAATGATCGATCAGGATATAACTGATGGGTGGACGGCATTGCTCCAAGTGGAAGTAGAGAAGATATAGGCGGTAAGAAGATTATTACGATGTGATTAAGACGTCCATAGGGTGTTAACTACATGAATCAACATAAAAAGGGGGATTCTACACAACATCCAATTCCCAATCTAACAGTGAAGATTATAACTACGTTGCGGGTGCCTCAAGCTTCCTAACTTCAGCTACCATTTTCTCATGACTCTGTCTTGCGAACTCTGCAGACTCCTCCCGGGTGAACCTAATAACGTCAGCAAAATATTCGAGCAGCAAGAGGACCAAGATGCTTGCCCGTATTTGGTACCCCTAATTTCTGCACTTGCCTCCATTAATGCGAATGGATTGAAATCACGTTTCTGGTCGAGATCGGCCAAAGAATGGTTGACGAATCGATGTGTGGCCTCATCTGCCCGCACAGCACGGATCACATCGAGTAATGTTGCCGATTCAGGTAAACGCCAATAATCAATGGCGATCTTAGGTGCTGGAACGTCGGTCCATTCTGGGATAAGACCAGCTTCGAGATCAGCAATGCAGTGGGTGTATGTTCGGACAGCTTCTTCCTCGAGGGCACCGACGAATCGATGAGCTGTTTTAGGAGAGACGAGGTAGGTGAGGAAAAAGGCGTTGTAGAATACACCTTGTGCGGCAAGGACGAGGGCTCGGGTGAAGATGGTCGGTTGAGAAATCGTCATGAATGTGCTGATGATGTCAGCTTTTACTCAAATCACAACCACAACAGCTGTTGAGGCGATAATTGCGAAAACTCACAGGAGGTGCATTCGCTCATTCTCAGCTTCTTCGAGTAAGGTATGGATCCAACCTCCATCTCTTCTCTACGACCGATGTCAGTTTCCTGTTCACAACCGATATATGTGATCGTGTATTGTGTTCGAGAGAGTCTCGGAGGAGAGTGGCGTAAAGGGAGGTATGGAAATCAACTCACCAACAATCTCAAACTCCTAAGATGTCTCAAAGTACCACCAACCATCCCAGGCACACCAGCAATACTCTCCAAGAGGATAACACGCAATAACCAATTATTGTCACTCAAAAGCAGTCCTTTTTGCCTCAATTCTTTGATGGGGATAGGACGTTGTGCCAATACCTCTGCGGGGATATGTTCATCGCGGTATCCAGTGAAGAAATCAAAACATGCTCGTAGGAATTTGACGGTACCGTGTGCCGCTTTGTCACCTATTGTGACTGGTGTGCGATGGACTACTTGGACTGTGTTTAGGTCCTACAATGAGACTCTCATCAGTTTCTTTATGACTTCGGTATCCGAGTTGGTGGAGCAAGAACATGAGGTGGGGAAGTAGGAGCAGGGGCCAAGTGCAGAGATAGAGTGTTTCGAAGATACTCACCTCTTCAGTATAGATCGGATTCATCATTGTCCAAGCACCCGTACGCGTCATATCGGAAAGTGTATTGACTGCCATTGGTACTTTATCTAAATAAGGTCGATCAGCACATCCACATCCAAACCTCAACCCAAACCCATACCCAAACTCCACCCGCTCATACCCAATATCACACCCACCTACTGGGCAAGTATGAAAACGAAATCAAGAGACTAACCTTGATAATGTGCACCTTCAGCACCTTTAACCTCCTCACCGACGACTTTAACAGAAACACCACTTTGTTCTTCCCTTTCTCTGACATTAGTCTTTAATGCCGTTGAGGCATGTTGAGTTCTACCAGCCTCGATCGTTTTTCTAGCTGTAAAGCTGAAAGAACGTGTTGTTGTTGGGTGGAGATATGATATAGTTAATAATGATGGACGTAAAGCTGTCCTTGATTGTCGAATGATACAAGACATCTTTTATAGAGGGAAGGTAAAGTAAGGCAAGGTAAGGGTATAGGGAGTAGGGAGTAGGTACTCTTTTGAGGAACGATGAGATCAATGGTAACAATTGCTGGTGGAACTTTTAGTCAGTCACCAAGGGAAGAATCACAATCTCAAGTTGTTCGCCATCTAATATATGTCTAGGATGCTGACCAGATGGGCACAAAAGGGACGGACGGAGCAGTCAAAAGAACAATCCTCTCGGAGGGATCCGCAATTCATCTTAGGGGTACACAGACCAATCTCAATCGTTCGACAAAGGCAAGTTGAGGAAAACCAAAAAACAGAACACATAAAGTTACGATGGATCCCGAAAAATAAATCACGTGTCTCAAAATGACTTGGACGCGCCCGTATGATTTACTCCCACCACCCCTTGGTTTCCGACATGTCCCGAAAATATACCAAATATGCATTGCCGCAATTTGTAGTTGATACAACAAAACCAAACATCTCGCCCGTTCGGCAAGCCCTCTATACGGATCTAGTCCACCTTCCACCGCAAATGACGCAACAGTGTGCGGCTTTTAACATGGTTTGTACCAGTGATGTGGTACCATTCGTTAAGTTGCCATCCGAGTTACCATTGTCCGATACGTGCGGTGGCGTCTGTAAACCAAATACTGGTAAGAGGGACAATGCGGGACATGCGCTACAGGAACGATATGTCGGTGTAGTTATTAAAAAGTTGGTAATCGAACACCGATCTGAGGTTAGCTTCAAGATGAACATGAGAAACTCACACCACCGATGACCGCGAGAACATGTGGCGTTCGAGTCCAACGATACTGGCTCGCCACATGCAAGACACTTATCAGTCTCACCAGGGGTGACGGGTAGTTGAGACAGCTCGTCCTTGAGCTGGTCGTGCAGTTGTGCATCGGCTGCGGCATGCCGCAGCAGACCTAATACCAATTCGTCCTCGGCATCTGACCGTCAGCACAATCAGAACGATGGACGTACATTTTATTGATTGTTGCGCAGCCCATCTAACAAAAATCCCAAGGACGATTCTCCTGATCACTGACGTGACCGAGTTGATTAACGAACTAAACTCGCTCGATTCGGTGAAAGCGTTCTGTGCGGTCAGACAAGTCGGGCACAGCATGACTCACGGCCGCCCATGTGGCAAGCACCAATCGAAGACGAAGCCCATCCAATATTGGAGTGGTCCACAACGCATCGAGACTATCTAATTGCCCCAAGGTCGGCGCATCTACCGAGCAGAGCTCAAGTAGCTCTGCGCTGAAATCTTGCGGACTAGCACTGATTCGGGTTATGATTGGAAACAGCACCTTCAAAGGCGATGTGCGGATAACTTGAGTTCAGTTTAGAAGGACCAATCAGCAACTCACGAGCTGGTGGATTCTCCAGGACTTCTTCGAGCGCTTCTCCAATGGATCTCGGAGATCGACCAGTACTTCCCAGCTCAACCATCTGGAATGCCATCGTCCTTCGTGCGTCTGTAATACTATCCAGATTATGAAAGCTAATAGGTCTGGTCTTGTTAGCTCGGGGCGAGGTTGAGGTCACTCACTCAGTAACCCAGGCAAATGTCGTATCCATCGCAGCCCAGCCACTGGTATATGCACTGATTTCGCGATCTGATGACGAGGACATTGCATGTCTTGCTCTGGTATATGATTCTTGTGTGGTAAGATCGATGAAAGCCTCACGAGCCAGAATGGAGAGTTTGAGTGAATCGATTAAGGGAGCCAGTACAGGCTCGGTAGAAAGGTCTGCGATGATATGATGACTGAGAGAAGAGAGCACGATAATTATACGATCATGGTTGTGTTGGATGCCTTGCATTAGGCAGGTGTGTCGGTACAGGTAACTCACCGATACATGGAAGAAGAGCATTTGCGCTTGCCCAATTACCCACTCGCTGCAAGCGGATTGTCTTGACTCCATTCCATTTCGCCTTTGTCAATCGATCCGCCCAAAGGTGTACAGATCCAGATTTAGTCCACACCAGCATGCCCTGAAGAGAGTAAGCGACAGTGTGGAATGAGACTCACATCGGCCCATTGTACGGCGGTTATATCGCGCTTATCTGGTTTGACGATGACCTGTAGATTACCAGTCTCGATGTTCCAGCCGTCCTCTGTCTTAATCCTGTCGACACGAAGAACAGCGACCGAACCATCGACCATAGCCATTGCTAATCTCGCGCGGCCTGTCTCAGCGCTATCATTGAGATATCACTCACATTTTTTTTCGTCCATCATGGTCCAATCTGACCAGGCCAATCTTGAGATCCAACGTTGAGAGACAGTCTGGTGGGCTATACGCTCATGTCCCCTTGAAATCAGCATTCGGCAAGGTAGCAGAACTTACGACCACAGTGCAATTGATCCCGCACGACTTCCGATAGCCAACAAGCTACCATCGATATTGGAAAAGAGAGAAGGACGAGACGACCATGCCATACCTGTATAAGCAATGGACCAGCCCTTGAGCTCACTGGTCGCTCTCATTTCTAGCATATCCGCCGGTTTAAGATCTGCTGATCCGAATAATCTTTTGGTGGCCATTGTGAGGTCCGTAACTTCAAGCCACGCCTTGGAAGCTGGATCACTCTGAGGAGAGAATAATGAGATTTGTCCATTGCCAAGCATGACGGCAATGATACACCTGTCTTTATTAGAGCCGGGGACTGAGCGATAAAGCCGGTCACGCACCCTCCCAGGCGCGATACGCCAGAAGGAGACCAGATAGCACTTCTTATTGATACTTCAAGGTCGGCATTGGGGATATCGTACGAATCTACCTATAAGCTTCATTTACCCATATAACTCACCTCGACTTGGAATCCAACCATATTCGTCATCCCTTAGCCAGTCTTTCTCATAATCGATTGTAGTGGTATACCACTGCACTTCTCCTCCTGTGGGTCTACGAAGTTTTGTTCGAGGTTCTTTCGACTGCGAGTCCGCAGCCGGTACCTCGTCTTCGTCATCCTGAATTTGAGCCTCTTCTTGTCTCTGTCGTTTAAGTCTGATATGTGCCGCATTAGGATGTTCGAGAACATCAGAAACGTCTATAGGATCATTTGGTGGTCCCCTGGAGCTTGTTATGCATGGTGTCTATAGTGAGCAAAGGTCATACAATCAAGTCTCACCAAGATATTCACACCTCGTCGGTGGATGAAAAGGAATTGTCCATCATCGCTATATGAGAGATTGCCGTGATTGGGTGACGGGGAGAGATTGGGCCATATCCGAGATGATAAGTGTGTCGGAGGTATGAATGGATCTTGAGCGTCTTCAGCAGTTGTCGCACCTAAATCCATCATAGCTTCTTCCCATTGGCTTTAAAGAAGTCGATGAAGGCTGTTTACAAGGTGATCACCTCCACCTTACCTGAAAGGCGTAACAAAAGGCGACCTCTGCAGGCCTATCCCTCAGCTAGGCACAACTCGTCCAAAGACACCACGTGTCTTGAGTCTTCATCGTCCATCAAATAGTGGTACTATTTTTGGAGCCATCCGGCCGCCGTAACCATACTTTTGACTCTCCCCAACTTTCCCTGACAACACAAGTCCCGAAAGATATAATACTCATGTAAAGAAAACAAGAACTGGACCAGAACATCTGGAGTCATCATGTCGAAACTCGGAATGGCGTTGTACCTCGCGTTTCAGCTTTTTGTTTCTTGGTGCCTGTATATCCTCTGACAACACGCCCGAGTGGCTATCATTGGACCCTGAGATCACAATCAGACTCAAGGACCTTTTCCCTCTTCTCCCTCCCTCCCTCCTTCCTTCCTTCTTCTCTTCCTCCCCACCTCCACCTCCCTTTCCCCCTCCCTTTCCACCTTCCCTCTTTCTTCTCATCATCTTCCGTCTCGAGTAGACTGTGAAACGAGACATGCAGCTGCATACAATGATGAATAATGAGTCCTGGCGGCGGCCGGTTACCGCATCATTTGAGAAAACTTTTCCTTTCATCTCCGATACTGTCGGTTTCAGTTGGCTTACAATCTATATAACTTCGCCCTTCACCCCCTCCCCCCCCCGCCCAAGAAACAGTAGCGCGTCTCAACTCCAACTCGACTGAAACAAACGCAACAACCCTTAGGTCGGTATTGATTCAACTAGTCGAATGTCAAAGTGAAAGTGATCAAAGCTTTAATACTCGTACTACTGGGGTTAGGATCGATCAAAAACTAGCAGAGCACCCTTTCGACATAACTGAAAGCGTAGCGTGACGGACGCTGTTGTCGGCGACACAGACTCGACCACCGTAACGACCCTCTTTCATTCTTTCTTCGACTCTTGTCTTCTCAATCATTCTCGGTATTGTTCACAATAGGCAGCTACCTTTCCACAAGGGAAGCAATCCAATCCGGAAACATCATTCCTCCTTGACACTACCACCTTTCATTCTTTTCTTGACAGACAAGTCGGCGTCCCGATCCAATAAAGGTGAGTCTTTTCTATCATGCTTCTCAAGTCGGCTCTCCGAAGACTTCAAAGGACACCCATACATACTCATTTGATGGTTGCTCCGCGCGCTCCCTATCTCATCAAAGGCCTTGTTCGTTGACACCCTGACATGGATGGATTACTGACGCGTCCTTCTGTTCCTCTCCTACAGCCATAATCCCATCCTTGTCTGGCAAATTCTGATCTCCCGTCACCTGTACTACGATCTCCCATACTCCCAATACAACATGGGCTGTTCACAAAGTGTAGAGGATTCAGCGGCTAAAGCTAGTGAGTCCCCCAGGCACTACTGATCCGTGCTTTCGTTGTGGTAGCTAACGAGCTCGTAGGGAACCAGGAAATTGAGGAACAGCTGAAGCGTGATAGAGCAAATCTGAAAAATGAGATCAAAATGTTGCTTCTTGGTGCGGGAGAGTCTGGCAAATCAACCGTCCTCAAACAGATGCGACTGATATACAACAGGTACGCAGTCTCGCTTTTCTTTCTGTTTCGCAGGATTCTATGCTGAGACGAATTCTAGACCATACGATGCGGAAGAACGAGATAGTTATCGCGAGATCGTCTATTCGAATACTGTCCAGTCCATGAGGTTCGTCTTTCTGTGCCCCCAAATCCTATTTGCGCCCATATAGACGGCTAACTTCCTGAAGGGTACTACTTGAAGGAGTCGCGCTCATGGGGGTTGCGATCGAGCCTTCAAACCAGAGTCGATGGGATGCAATCATGTCTGCTCCAACATCTATTGAGGGAGACGTCTTGGCTCCTGAGCTAGCAGATGCGGTCAAAGGACTATGGCAGGATGAGGGTATCAAGAAAGCATTTATACGGAGGAACGAACTGCAGCTGAATGACTCGGCACCATAGTGAGTCACTCTGCATTCTTCCAGCTCGTTCAGGTCAGGTCAGCTCATGCTTTAGCTACTTTGACGCCATCACACGAATTGCCCATCCGAGCTACATGCCATCAGACCAAGATATCCTTCGAGCTAGGGTCAAGACTACTGGTATAACGCAAGTTCCTTTCTTCGCTTTGCAAAGGATCTAGCTTAATCGGGCAGCGAGACACATTTCAAGATTGGCGAACTCACATATAAGCTGTTTGACGTCGGAGGGCAGAGATCAGAACGACGTAAATGGCTCAACATCTTCGACTCTGTCACTGCTCTCGTCTTCCTCATCGCCATTTCAGAATGTCAGCTTCGCCATCTTCACCTAAGGTGTATAGCAGCTGATCTAGAGTAGATGACCAAAATCTGTATGAAGATGAAACTGTCAACCGAATGATGGAGGCCATGACACTTTTCGAATCCGTCGCCAACTCTCGGTAAGTCTACCACTACTCCACCTCGTCATCTCGCTCCTAAGTGTTGGTTGTTCTGAGCTAACCAATGATTCTAACAGATGGTTCACAAAGACATCTATCATTCTATTTCTGAACAAGATTGATCTCTTCAGAGTCAAAATACAGAACTCACCTCTGAATCGCACGTTTCCCGAATACCGTGGTGGAAACAACTACGATGCGGCTTGTGCGTTTTTGCTTGAAAAGTTTGTGGGATTGAACAAGAACCCTTCAAAGTCAATCTATGCTGTCAGTACTCTCATCTCACTTTTTCCTTACGTATCGCTCTCCCAATATATCTGACAAAAGGAAATAGCATTATACGGACGCAACGGATACGCGGGCGTTGTCCTTTGTTATTTCCGCCATAAACGACGTGATCATACAAAGTGAGCTGGATGATTTGTTTTTCTGTTGTTACAACGCAAGGCAAGACAAGCAAAGCTGACGCAGAATTAGTCAATCTTCGTGATTGTGGGCTACTTTAATCCGATCTACCTTGAACTTCTGGAGATGCCATGATCCTCCTTCTACAGCTCGATAATTTGAAAACAACACCTTTTTGTGGCATATACTCCTGTCTGTTTCTTGGCGGTTCTTTCTTTTGTTTCCTTTCTCCGTTGTCTATAATTACAGTATGAAAAATACTATCGATCACCCTAGGCTATCTAAGCCAGGCTACTCTTCTCTGTTCTCATCATACGTAGCTTGAGATGCATCGCATCGCAGGATCCTAGGGTGAAGTTTGACTTTGATAATGAGAAGGACAAGGTGTATCGTACCTCAGGGGGTGAGAGTCTATACATGTCAGGGATGAATGATATGATCTCCTCTGCTATATCACAGGAAGTACCTCCAAAAACTTGCACACTTTTACAGACAAGCAGAGACATGTCATGCGTCATCGTATATACATGTACCCTAAATTATAATGCATACGGTAGCACATGTGAATCTGACAGGAATATGTATATGCACTGTTCTTCTTATTCTATACTTTACAGTACAAGATAGCTGCCATAGTCAGATAGTTTTTAATAGTTAATTGATGAGCCTAACGACTCTCGCTTCAAATAATCTCCCAGCTTGACCTTGACCTCCAAAAGCTTCTGCTCCACGTTCAAAAACGATGACACCACCTTCGACGACAGGTCTGAGAGACTCTAATCCAGGTTCTTCAAGTATATCTCTACAATCTGCTCCACTGCTATCTACCTCTGGTTCACCTGTCCCTGCAGGAGCCAAGTATTCGAATGAGATTGATTTTGAGCTGGCGGCTTTACGTTTGGATGATGAGAATGCTGCTCGGAGTGTACGTAAGCCGGATGCTTTGGTCGCTGATGCTTGACCGGCATTGATGGATCCTTCGGGATTCACTAGAGTTAATAACCTAGTACAAATAGTTGCTTGTCAGTTGATAATTCATGACGAGAAGAGGATAGGGGAGAGGGAGGGGGTGGTAGAACTCACTTGCCACCATCCTTCAAAATCCGCTTAGCAGCATCATAAATCCTCTGTCCACCTTGAGTATCCAGAATAAAGTCCCATCCACCTTCATCGAGACCAAGCAACACCGCCGCAGGACTACCAGTGAGTACTCCACGGGCACCATGCACCATACACGCAGTCTGCGCAGCATGATGTTGCTCTCCTCCCTGAATCACCGCCGTGATGCTCACACCTGCCCGCGCGAGCAGCTGACATATCACAGCTGGCAGGCCAGCATGTGCATCCATGATGATTGCTCGTGATTGCCGGACTAGGCGTGCGCGTAGAGCACGTAAGGTCGGTATGCCGTGTAATGGGAGAAGAGCAAGTTGTTCGAGCGTCAATGGCGTCGGATGTGGAGCTCGTGCAAGTCGTCGTCGATCCACAACAATGTACTCGGAAAGAGCGCCACTCTGAATAGGCCAAAGGGTCAGCGTGAATGTTTTCGAAAGCATATTAATGACTGACCTTGCGAATGTCGAGCAGACCAACCACAATGTCGCCTCTGACAATATCTTTCTCGTCTGCTCCAACAGTCATACACCGACCAACAAAGCTCCGGCCCGGCACCCACTTTCCGACTTCTCCCTTGCCCTTCTCCTCTACCGCACGAACGTCGGCCTTGTCCACTCCGGCCGCATAAACTTGTACCAAGACTTGCGCGTTACCTACTTTGTTTGGTGGCTTCAGGTGCGAGGTAAAGTCGACGGGACTCGGAAGATTGTGACGCAGGTGAGCAGGAGTAGCAGAGCGGTCTGACCTATGCGCCGAAGTAGACAACGTTATACTGGCCATGGTGGCGTGGGGGAGCCCGAGGATGCGAGCGTTGATCTCTGTAGCCGATTTGGCAGGGTTTGACGGTCGGTATGCTCCAGCAGGCAGAACAAGATTCCTGATCGCCCGTCAATACACGCTCCCATTAGGCGGATGCTATCACTCACGTGTACCCGCTGATGCTCTCCGCAACCCGACCATTCGACTCCATGAGCACTCCTCCATCACCTGCACTGCTGCCTTCCCACCTCGAAAGATCCCCCGCCCGATATCCGATGACGGACCTGGACCTGCGAAAAGGCAGCTCTGGTACATGATCCTCGTCTTCCCGATCGTCATTGAACTCGCTCCTTGTCCCTCGAACAAACCCAAGGGCACTGCTGGCCCGTCTAGGGACGTAGTCTGAGCGCGCAACAGATGGTGGGGAAGGGCGATAAGTACGAGCCGAGTCTTCTTGGCTCATTTCAGGGAGGATAGTGAGCACGTCCGGATTCAGGAAGCTGGGCGCATGAAAGCCGCGTGGCGTCTGGTCAGGGGATGTCGGTCGGGACCATGTTGGCAAGGGAGAAGCAGGACGAGGTGGTGCAGGCGGAACAAGGGGAGTCGGCATAACGAGAGATGCAGGTCGAAGGTAGCTGGGGAGACCTGATCGACCCATGATTGGTTCTGAAGGAGAAGGGGAGAAAGATCGCGAAGACTCGAAATGATGCGGAGCTTCAATTGGCGGGGCCAAGTCCCATCGATTTTCTTCGAACGCATTATTTACGGCGGAGAGCTCAGACGAGTGACGGCTGCTTTGGCTCTCTCCGCTACCCAACTCTCGATCCATGGCATACGATCGGCTCGGCCTCGGCAGGTCATCCTCTTCGCCGTCCTCATCTGAGGAATGCGAGTACGCGCTAGGAGACGAACCACTCGGCATCGGTACACCATTCTGGCTATGCGGATGGCCTGACCCGTTCGAAGGGACACCAAGCACTAATCTATCGAAAGTCGCGGGTTGCGATGCTGGAGGGAGTGGTGTGAATTTGGACTGACGGGGCGGCGATTGGAATTGAGCCCATCCGTCATTCGCTGTTGAGGGCATGTACATCATGACAGGGGACGTTGCGCCCGACCTCGAGGCGGCTGCAGCTGCCCAGCCGCCTTTCCCGTATCCTCCACTACGCACGCTACCTTCTTGCGCAGATTGTCCACCAAAGGACGCCTCGGACTGTGGCATGGATCCGCGGCGGTGGACTTTGAAATCGTCAAATCCCCTATTGGATCTCTGAGTCGATGAACGGGATGCAGATCGACGACCGTCGGCAGACGACGAAGGAGTACGCCCGCCAGATTTAGCCTCTGATGGTGAACGCGAATGGCTCCGACTAGAGGGTCGACTGGAGGAACTGTTATGGGGAGAATGGCGACCTCGACTGGCCCGACCTTGGCCGTTGCGCTCAGACTCTTCGTCCTCATCCGAGCCAATTTCGCCGGACGCACTGTGCTTGTCATCTTCATCGGCATCAAATACGGCGAGAGAAGCCTCGGAAAGTCGGGGGGAAAGAGAGCGACTGGGATGCAATGTAGAAGAAGCGGAGGATGAGGTTTCAGCGTGGAATGGCGAGTGTTCGGGATCGGGGATAGGTGCCGGCGTGGGTGGTTGGAAGTGAAGTGTTGGGGGCGAAATGGTCTGGGTTCTTTGGACATTTGGGGTGAGGATTTCTTGCGCTTCATACTCCTCTTGAATGATCGACATTTCCAGTGAAGCCCGAGGAGTATGGAAGGCTTCATCATCAGTGGCTGGCTCGTCTGAAGGTGCCACGATCTTGGCAACTCGGACGACAGGTTCAATGTCTTGCGGCCGTGGCCGTGCAGGTAGAGCGAGCTGGACTGCTTTGGGCTTGACTACGCGCTGGTGTGAAGAGTTGGCACTCGATCTGTCCGAGCTCGGTGGGGTAGGGAGGGCCACACCCGATGTATGGCATGCCTTTTGTGTACTCTCGGTGGGAGGGCGTGGACGTGGGGTTCGTTCTGGATCTTGCACTGGAAGGACAGGAGAATCAGGAACGGGAGAAGAGGTGGTAGATGAGGACGTCTCGCCATTCGTGACAAACTTTCGCTGCTTGAGAGAAGGAGTTTTAGCTGGAGGCGGTGCAGAGTACTGGGACGAGGTATTTGAAGACGTGTCGTCCAAGTCGATATACGTCGGTCTAGGTTTACGCCTCGCAACTGGAGTCGTCGGTCTGGATGCTATTGAGCTGGTATCACTCAATGCTGTTATGCTCTTCTTCTTTTTTCGCTTGACTGTACCTCCTCTTCCAGGCGATTGACCATCGAGCTGCTCATGGACGATTGACATTTCTCTGAGCGAAACCACACTGGTCGCTTTTCGCACTGGTCTTGGGAACCTTGTTCCAAACGCAGCCCCATGATCCACAGTCTCTGAAACCACCGAGCTCGTCCGTCTGCGCTGACTAGGTCCTGCAGCCTGCGGCGACCCCTTTTGGAAGCCAAGATGCACGCCCGCCTCCTGGCGAGAAGTGTATCGAGAAGGCGGTGGCTCGTACGTGTCTACTGTGTCATAGCTGTCGGCCCATGGAGAGGGTGCATATGGATCGGCATACGACCGTGTCGGTTTGCGCAGGACGCTCTGCATGAAAGTCGGTTTCGGCATTTTGTAGGACGAGAAAACGCCAGAGAAGAATAAGCTGGTTGGAAGGTTTGTTGACTCTGGGAGAAAAAGCGTCCTTGAGTGAATTACCAGAGAAAAAGGGCGGACTTCTGTCTAGTATCTATACCAGAGAAAGCCCAATAGAACCTTACACCACACTGGCTGCGGTGAGACCGCCAGTGAGGAGATATATAAGAGCTGGATGCTTTGTGAGATGTTGATTGAGAAACAAACACAACAGACAGAGAGGACTGTAAAAAGTGGCGGCGTTTGAACTCAACGTAAACGTTCATTCATATCATCTACTCTTTGTCTTGAATACGGGATTGTCCTCGCTCCTTTGTGTAATCATGTCAAATATCGAATGGACATGACGGCGAGATGCTCACGCCGCCATATCACTATAGCATAGTCGTCTGTCCTAGCAATTCAAGCGACCGCGACGTATTGTATCGCGGTTCACTACCCGCTTTGCGCAATCTCTCATTTCTGGCTAGACTCGATTTAAGGACTATTGTTTATATCCGGAAAAAGGAACTCAAGGCGGATGATGGGCTTGTTGGATGGGCTGAGAGACGGGGAGTGACTTTGAGATGGGTCAAAGCGGAAGAAATGGGTGAAGAAAGCTTGGGGATGGGTAGGAATGAGGTATTGGATGTCCTCAAGGTACGTCAATCAATCGCTATCCTGTCAACTGCATTTAAACTGGAACACATAGTCAAGCTCATCATTACGCAGGTTATTTTGGACACCACGAACTACCCTTTGTATATTGCAGACTTGGATGGAATATCACACACTACATTAATCGTTGCTTGCCTGCGCAAGCTCCAGGGTTGGCATCAAGATAGCATCATCAATGAGATTTGCCGGTACGTACTTATACATCCCTTATCCTTCCTATTAGCGATCCTCTCACATCTCTTCCCTCTTCCCTCTTCCCTCTTCTCCTTTGAATCACATTCTGATGATCTGTACCCAAAAAGGTTCGAGCCGGACCACGAAGATCTCCCCATTCTTCCATTCATCAATACCTTCCTCTCACCACCTCCCTCTAAACCCGATTCCGAACCTGCCTTTACTCTTCCTGCGCCTCCCTACCCATCATGGCTCTGGCCTACACCTACAACCTCAAACCCTAGTTCGCCATCTACAAAACAACTTAACAAGTCCGTCCCGACCCCGACCTCAACCGCGACGCAATCTAATATCCTCCCATTTGCTCATCCAACTACTGCTCGACGTCACCCCACTATGCGAATCACTTTCCCGCCTCTCCAAACGCCCACATCACCTTCAGCTGTTCCTACACCGAATAATTCTGGTACTCAAAGCCCGTTATCAAGGAACAATTCTTCTCGCCGTGGGCCATTGTCGCCTGTATTGGCACCCGAAGAGAATAAGCCAAGTCTCATGGAACAGGCAAGTGCTGTCGTGCAGGCAATTACAGGCGAGAAGGCGTTGAGTGGATTGGGTTTGGTGCAGCCCAAGGCAGGGAGAATGGTCAGCTTCACAGGCGAAGATCAACCAAAGGTGCCTCAATCTCCAGAGACGACTAGTCCAGCACAAGATTCAAATGAATCTGAATTTCAGCCTCAGGTAATTGAGAAAGATAACGGCAAGGTCGTCGTCAAACCTGAGGATTCGGTTGACGAGACGGAAATTGAAACTGAACCTGAGACATATGATGATGAGGAGGAGGATGAATATGAAGAAGACGAGGACGAGGATGAGGATGATGACGAGGACCAACAGGCTACATCACAGTATATTTCCGCTCTCGATTTGGCCGGGTTCGGATGATCCTTATAGTGGATTGAAGCTCAACACGAAATGCATCACTACTGCTGTACTTCCTTTCACTCCTTGGAAATTGCCGCAAGCTCGTACATGTACGATCCTAGCAGCTTCGTTCCCTAATACTTGTCAGCAAAATTATGCAAAGAGACTAGAACGCCTACCCTGATGTAATTGTCGGTGTCAATCTTCTCGTTGGTAGAGTGAGCACCGTCATCTCCTCGCCCGACTGGCAAAAGCAAAACATTGAGGTTGAGGATGTTCGCAAAGTCAAGGGTTACTGGGATCGAGCCTGACAGTCGCTGTTCAGTACCGCCAAAGCGCGAAGATACAACTAGCTTACCTCCCTCTCGTGTGTAATCCGGAGCTTGTCCGTATACCGCCTCGGTTGCTTTGTGAGCGGCGCGGTACGAGTAGTGCTAAACGACACATGAGCTTTCTCTTGCCACTTGCCAACTCTAAATCATACGTTTGGATCAGCCTATGTAAATCAGCTACGTCATGACGGTCTCAAATTTCCGGACATACCAGCCAAGGCTCCCCTCCGTGAGTCAAGACGACCTCGCATTTGTTCTTCGAGCCAAGCTTCTTGAATTCGTCTTCGACGTATTTGACAACGAGCTCGGTAACCTCCTTGACGGTGAGATTTGGCACCAAACGGATGGAAAATTTGCCTAGGGTTTCAATATCAACGACTAGCTATATTCATGGTCGTAAGATATACTCACCCTTGATCGAGGCTGGGATCACCGTCTTTGAGCCGACAGCGGCTACAATTGTGAGCTGATGTCGCCCGCTGCGAGGTTGGAAGCTCACAAAACGCTCCCTCGATACCGTGCAACGACAAGCTAGGGTTCCTCATTCGACCCATGAGCTAGCAGAATTAGTAACGCTGCACTCAGAACACAAATAATCGACTTACTGTCTTGACTGTGTCATTCGAGATCGTTACGTCAGCGCCCACAGCGTCGTGGATGTCCTAATGGTGTTAGCTGGTGGCACAGACTCCAAGTCAATGGCTTACCTTCATCTCGAAGTGGATTGCCTCGAATTTAGCTTGCTCATCTGCAGTAACTGGTGCGATTAGTTCCTTGATGCCAGGAACAAGGATCTCTCCAGTGGGCGTAACCAGTTTGGACACTGTACACTTAGCTCCTGATAGCAAGCAGTGGCTCTTAGTGGGCTTACTGATGGCGATCAGATCAGTCATGGGTTCATGAACTGTTCCGCCAAAGACTCCGGAATGAAGATCTCTGCCTGGTCCGGAGATCCGGATCTCGTAGTAGTTGATACCCCTCAGACCATAGGTCAAGCAAGGGGTCTTGGTGTCGAGCCAGTAGTTGTCTGCCAATTGTTAGCTCAGCTGGAACACATTGAAGGAATAGCTAACCTGAGATACACATGCAATCGATACCAGTGAAGAACTTGTCCTTCTCGCTCTCGATAAACTTGTCAAGGTTCTCGGAGCCGTTCTCCTCCATTCCCTCAAAGCACATCTTCATGTTGACCTGTTACTATTGTCAGAATGTGTGCCTTTGCATAAAGTGGGGCACGTACTGGCAATTCGAGACCAAGGTTCTTGTGTGCCTCGAGTACGTTCAACCATCCGAGAACAGGACCCTTGTCGTCGGTTGATCCACGACCGTACAACTTTCCTGTGCCTTCGGGGTCCTTTGTGAGCTCGAAAGGTGGGTAAAGCCACCCATCCTCAAGGAGAGCCGGTTGGACGTCGTAGTGCCCGTAGATGAGGAGTGTTTTCTACGTCAAGCGAAGAAGCACGACATCAGCATTTTAACAAAGGATAAGACTAATTGCCAGACACGACGACTCACCTTCTTGGGGTCATTGCCAATCTCACCAATGACGACTGGCGGGAGGTCAACCTCTTTCCCTTCGAGCTCGTGAGTTCCAATGGGTCGACGTTGGGTCTTCACGCCAAGTGACTCGAGTTGCGAGATGAGGAAATCGGCCATCGCTTCAACGTCCTTGACGTAACTAGACTTTGATAAGCCTAGTAACAGCATGAGTCTTCGTCAAGCCTCACCTGATATTTCCGGATACTCTGTAAGGAGAAGTACAGTGTCAGTACTGATTCCAATGCGAAACTGTAAGCGAGGTGTGGAAGACGTACGAGGGAATTGCGACGGCTTGAGCCAGGCGATTGATGTAGTCGTCCTGATGCTCATCGACATATTTGAGGAAACGGGGATCGGCAGCCATGGTGTAGCTTTTGTGAGATCTATGATAGTCCAGAGGAGTATGGTGTTGTAGTGAGTAGAGTAGAGAGGTCAAATTGAAGGTGTAACCCGCATGGGTCCCCGAACGCACGTGGAGTTGCGGCGAAGTCCGCCGCGCACGGGAATTCATTTGGCGCAAAGACTTGTCTTTGCCTAGTCCTTCCCTCTTATCTTCTTCTATTCCTCCTCTTCCCAGGCTAATCACCTACAAATAAGACGGTACGATAGTTAGCACCCCCTAGTGCTAGCTCTAAGGACTGTCATATAAGCAACACGCTTCGCAAGCTATCTGCTTACCTGATTCGAGGTTCTACACCACGTCTCCCGACAATACCTCTCCCTCAAGCTGTGACATGGTATTCTCAATGGATAGTCCAACCACCCATTACATGGACAACAGTTCTGCTCTTCATCTCTCTGACATTTCTCCCCATATCATACCATACCAGTCGAGGTATTCCTTGCCACAAGAACAAAAGTCAGCAGTGGTAAGCCTTCTCTTTCCGCTCTCAAGAACTGGTTCTCTTACATAGCTAGTCGCGCCGAAGACTGTGCTCATGGTGAGTTTTAGCGGGTTTCAGAAGGAAGACGGAGCCCTCTCCTGACCATACAAGGACCTCTCACTCCTCAGTGCCTGGACATACACAGTTCAAGTGGCAGTTCAATGTTTGGTCATTCCACCACTCCTTCTCTCCAGATTCGCCGCACAGTGTCGACTTCAGACATCCCCCACTACTCTCACTCATTCGGTCTCAAATCAGTGACCGTACAATATTCACCAGCCAGAGTTTCTGTCACTCTCTCATCAGCGGGGTATTCATCCCATTTGCCACCCTCGGAAAATGCCATGGATTGGATAGCCTATTCAGCCGATCATCAATCCGACGCCGCGCTTGAAGCTGAACTACCTTGGGCTGACTCTGAGAACAACTGCAGTGAGGATGATTGGAATTGTAACGGAGATGCTGTGGGTGCGGCGGTGTTGATGGGGGACGACGCTGTCTCGGGCGGCTCAACCAGGCCAATTATCGATCCTGAGATGCTGGTGAGACCCAAGCGACGTCAAGAAGAGAAAGCTGACTTGCTGCTATGCAGGCATCTATGCTTAGAGATTGTCTTCTTCAGCCATTCTTATCGACAATACCAAATCCCAAAGATGTCACCTCTGATGAGAACACACTCCCTGTGACACCTCCTTCATGTTCCCTACCACAGGAGCTTGAGTTGATGGTTAATCCCTTGTGTGAAGAATTCTTCGATCCGCTCTGGCTACCACACGAAACAAGCCCAGTAAAAGTTCGGATCCCAAATGATTATTTGTCTTCCCAGCATGGTGGCTGCGATGCTTGTGGGGAGCTTGGAGTAAGCAAGGTCATTCGATTGATTCCCTGTGGAGTGAGTATTTTTCTTTTGCACACTGGGGAGTACTATTGATAACGTAGCATATAATATGCTCTCTTTGCTTCACAACTTCGCTCTCGGCAGTCTCGGTCGTGCATGGTTCATCAAAGTGTACCGCCTGCATGGAGGAGGTCTCATCGTTCCGACCGTTCAACAATATTCGCCAGGCTCCCCGAGACAAGGGACATTCTGACATTCAGCAATCACAAAGCACTGCATCAAGAAGCATGGCCGCGAACGATGGGAATGTGGTTATGAGGATTGATAATGTAGCTTGGGTCAGCTGTCATCCGCAGTGAAATGGTGCCAAATCTGCTAGCTGACCTTAACGTAGGACATCACTCCAGCTATTGTCAAAGCATTTTTACCTCGGGACAGCCTCGTTTCATCACCTGTCCCAATCCATATACTGCTTGACAGGTTTGATGGAAGGACCAAGGATTACATGGTTAGCTTCATCGAGCTCAATACTCCGGAAATGTAGGATATAGCTGACAGATAATAGTATATCGAAGTAATCTCCCAAGAGGCCGCTCGTAAGATCATGAAAACTCGTCAAAATACTTTCATGGCTGGAGGAGCCCTTACTGGTGGCCGCAAGCGACCAGTGACAATCTCACCTGTCAGCCACGCTGAGCTGATCTCTGAGGTCAGCTGCTCGATGGTTCGCCTTGTTGTGAGAGCTGACAGAGAATATGATATGATTGAGCAGCTACGTCCCAGATCAGCTGTGGAGCTCAATGGTCTTTTATCACTCTGTCAAGCTGCAGTGTCTACTCCACCTATCACTAATCCCGCTTTGAGTGAAATGACCTCGTTCGTCGCTCCAAACGGAGTAGCGCATTTCGTCAAGTCTCGTCATGGACCGTTTTACGCACTCATGTCGATCCTGAGCAAGCTTCGTGGCAAGCAGAGTCCAGCTTATTGGGATGTATTTCGTGAGCTATGAGGTCGCTAACTGTGTGACCAGCTGACGTTGCAGACGTAGCTTCAGGTAAGATTCGCTGAGCCCTTGTCAGTCAGATGTTACTGATGGCTCGTCGGTACTTAGGGGCAATCGCAGCGCTGGCCAACTCGATCAGTCGATATTCCACCAAGACTTTGCATACCACATCCTTGACTGAAGATCCTACCGACGAAGACATCTTGGAGAGACTCGCCGACTTATTCCAATTCACATTTCAGCTCCGCCCTGATCGAGGTACATAGCTAGTGTAGCGCCAACAAGAAAAAAGAAAAAAAGAAACCCCATTTGCTTGAAGAGTGTCCTCAATGTAGCGGTACAGCATTATATAGCATATACAGTAACGTCTCCAATCCCATATCACAGTATTAGTATATCCTTCATTAGTCTTTCCCATAGTGTCCAGTTCACCTAGGATGTTGTCGTATCCTCCAAAACGGTAACATGTAATCATGGCTGGTTATCTACTCTCCAAGAACTATTCACCATCAACCCCAAGAAGACCTTTCAAACGCTTTTTATCGCGATTTAAAACGATCTCAGGACCTTTGAAGATATCGTATACTATGCCTTCGATACCCCATCTCCAGATCTACCGTAAAATCGTCAGGACAGACACATGAGACTATAGTCAGACATACCAGATATCGCCTTAGTTCCTTATCTGAGCCAAAAAAATCTACTTTTAGCCAAACATGGAATAGTGGAAATAGATTTTGTCATACCTTTTGGTCTGACTTTTCTCCATTCCTCAACGGAATCATCGCCCTCTTCATCAGACAACCACTGACTGACTTCCTCAACTCCCGTTCCCGCAGTACCATTCCCATTCGCTCCTGTCACATCATCCTCATTGTCTCCAATCACACCGTCCACAGTCTCTTCACTCTCCCTCTCCCCACCGCCACACCCGTTTGCACTAAACATTCTATCCTTGTCTTCGCCACACATGTTTGTACTAAACATTCTATCCTTATCTTCACCCTTGTCCTTGTCTTTGTCCTTGTGCTTTCTAATCCTCTTCATAGCCCTCTCCCTCTTTTCTAACCATCTGCTTTCCCTCTCAGGCCCTCCCTTCCCCGGTAACAGATCTGAAAAGATCCTGAAGCTATCCGAGGCATATACTCCCGCACCATGAAATACTCTGACATCCAACTCTGTCGGTAATTGAGGTGATAATTCTGCTGGTAATGTTTCTGAGAGTGATAAAGGTATTTGTTCGGTCGATAATGGAGCTAATGGTTCCGCTGGTGATGGAAGTACAGGCATTTCTGCTGTCGATACTGGTAGGTGTTTACAATGTGGCCAGCCAAGATCGATATACTGTTTTGAAAATCGGACAAGGGAAGCAGCTCGTTGATTGAATAGACCGATAGGGTATAACAATGCTGTTAATTCTGTTATGTCGGCTAGAAATAAAGGGTCCGGTCAGCTAAATCACACGATACTACAGGTAACAGCTAAAAGAGTAGAAGTACGAAGGGTAGACTGACCATTAGCGAGTGTATGTGAAGTAGGCCAACGACGCAGAAGTTCTTCGTATATTGGTCTAGCGGCTCTACCAGATGTAACATTGAGTAAAGAGGTAGCAACGAGCATCCTCCATGGATCATGTCGTACTCTCTCTGCAACCCATGTTTCTATCAGCTAGTGAAACGAGAAAGTGAAACGATAAAAAAAACATACCTTGAATAAGATGTATCTTTCGTATAGGCTGAACAATCCCTTCTTCCGTAGTAGTGCTGCCCACACCTTTTATGTTTCTTCCACTACGTCGCGGTGTCGCTTGATCTGCTTGTTTCTTGGTACGTTTCGGAGAAGAACGAGGCGTAGGAAGTCCATGTGGTTCGAGATCATCAGTGACCTCGACCATTTGGATCTTGCGTTTTCTGCCTGTGGCTATACGTCTACTGCTGGAAGTTCTGGATCTAGGAAGACTATCTGGAGTCGGAGGAAGATCTGATGACGTAGATTCAACTTTCCTTGTTCGATGTGATCTATCTCGAAGAGGGGCAGGAGTCTCAGGGCTGACTTTGGAAGGTTTCCAGAGGGAGGCGGTTGGTATATTGGAGGAAGAGCTTTGATCTTGATCTTGATCTTGATCTTGGTGAGAACGGAGACGGATGATCGATGATGATGCGTGTCGAGGAGGTTGTTTCCTCTTGTGGAATGTTGTTGAGATATCAGGGTCGTTTGAAGAGGTAGCTACTGGTTGTAAAAAGAGGTTGTGGTCCATCTGGCCTAGAATATGAAGAGCTCGAAGCATCCTCTATCGACAGAAAACAGTATAAACAGAACAACGATTTAAGTGACAGGCTTTTGGATCTCGATCAGCATTGTCGGCGTCCTCCGCTATCTACGAGTAGATCTTAGCAATCTGGCTTCTCTCAGCGAAAACGAAGCTGTTCTGTTGGAATGGACCCAACTCAGACATCCAAATCAAAGCGTACCTCGTAGCTGCATGACATCTAAACAATGTAGGTCATATCTAAACAATTTAGGTCTCGTCTACACAGTTCAAGGCCCCGTCTACACTTTTTTGCTTTTACACCGACCGACCATTCCCGATTCCTCTACTCAAAGTATGGCAAGATGTACGACAGCTTCTTCCTAGCCGCCTCAGGCTGGACCTACACCCAAAGTCAGTACCGACTCCCAACGCCCATTCCAACTCGTCACGATCTAATAGTGGATGGGAAAACTCACGTCTTTTCTGGTGATGCAAGCGAAACGCATGCATCCTTTAATTTCGTCCAACACCTTGCCCTCAGCTACAACATCGTGTACATCCTGCAAGAGTCCTGCAGCGACGGCACGCGCGTTACCTGCGTTTGTGTGTAGAGTCTTGACTACTTCCTCAACGGTTACGGGAGCATGACCGGTGCGCCAGGCGTCAAAGTCCGTCGACGTGCAGATGAGCGCATAGCTGTGATGGCACGGGAGCACGAGGATACGAATATGAAAGAGATGAATGAGTGGGCGAGGCACGTCAGGAAAATAGGCGGTAGTGATCCAATCAAGCAAGGGAGAGAGTATACGTCAGCGGTCAATACTGTATGAAAGGCAGGAAGGACCCACTCGAGCTCGGCCTCACGGGCAAGCTTGGCTTCAGGGATCACAGACATGTTGATGATGTCTCCGCCCCATTGACGGTACATCAACGACTCAGCGCGAGTAGAGAATGCGGGTCCTGTGCACAAGTAGATCAGCCTTGATTTTGACAGAGTGAAATGACGCAACTCACCTTCCATACAAACCACAGTCTTCCCCGTGTGAAGCTTGGGCGCTCCGTCTGCAGCATCCAAGATCTTCTGAACTCGAGGCGCAATGAATTCGTTGAGCTTGTTTGAGAACGGATCACCAAACATCGAGTGCACGACTAAACCTTCATTCCTGAAAAAGGTATCCTCTCGAATCCCCTTTGTTCGATCAATGATTTGGCTTGGGATGACAAAGTGTCCAGGAGCGATTTCTTCCCTCAAAGATCCAACTGCTGAGAACGAGATGACTGCTTGAACACCGATATGTTTCAAAGCAGCAATGTTAGCTCGAGAAGGTACTTCTGTCGGCGTAATGGTGTGTTCTGGACCGTGTCGGGCGATGAAAGCGATCAAGTCACCCGAAGGGAGCTTGGAGATGGTGATGGGAGACGATGGTTTACCCCATGGCTACTCATTTAGCTGGATTTCCAATCAGGATGGCCTCACTGTCTCAACGTGAATCTTCTTCCTGCAGGCTGTCAGGAAGGATTATAAGGATGCAAAGGAATCACATACACTGGCGTCAAGTTGTCGAGGTGATACAGTCCACTCCCTCCGATACAACCGACCAGAACTACGGCATGAGCTTGAAGATTCGCACCAAGAGCCAGTCAAAAAGATATGTACCTGTCTCGTTGGGTTCCATTCTAAGCTTGAGCGTTGATGTTTTGGCAGAGAGAGTTGAATAGAATGCAATGCCAGATCGTAAATAAAGACGTTGATGCATAAGATGGAAAAACGTGCTCTTATGAACTTGGCTGCCCAAAAAAACCGAATTTCCAATTCTCGCCGCAAGACCGAAGCCGAACTAAGACCGCGAGTGATTTTGCCACCGAGAGTCTGGGAGTACTGTACTGTGCAGGTGAACGAGTGATCAGATATTCTGGCTATATCGAGTCTTGGTCATTCAAAGCAAGCAGTCGAGCGGTTGGCGGTGCCACGCACGAAAACACCGGGGGGGTTGATACGATCAAAGGAAGGGCAGATCGGCCTTCCAACAAGTCAGGTATAAGTCGAGTATAAGAGAGCATTCTAACGAACCGTCTCCTCTTTATTCCCATCCGCTCGCTTTTCAGTTTCACACATCACACAGATCAAGTGGACGATATGGAAGAATTCTTCGATTTGGATGCATGGGATGCGGACCAAGGCTCAAAAGTTGGCGATAAACCGGACTCCAATTCCCCCGTTGAAAACACATCCGACAGCCCGTTGAATGGCAATTCATTCAATGGCAACCCATCCGGCATGACAGTCGCTGGCAATTCATCCCATGCCCACTCATTCGGTCCGACTGTTTCTGGTGATGGCATGTTCGTCAGCGGACTCGGCTCGCAATCGGATGTCGCCATTCAGCCTTTCCTGCAGCCCGCTGAGAACAGCCCAAAATCATCGAGCTTCTATCTTTCATCTCAATCAGTGATACCGTCTTCCAATCCTGAGAATCCACACTCCGACTTGCTGAGAAATTTCACTACATTCCACCCAGCATTCGGAGAGTCATTGCCCTTCATCTCTCGAGTCTCCCCCAGCACATTCCGAGGTTCCGACCAGAATACCACCGGCTGCTTTGTTGATTGCCCATCATCGGAGAGCTTCTGTCCTGAAAAAGCTCCTTCAATGGCACTTCCTTCCATTCCTCAGATTGTACGCATCAACCTACGGCCGAGAAATCGCCGAGGATCCGAAAGCTTTACTGATCACGTGCTTCAGCACCAGGTACTCCCAATTTCAGACAGACAAGGAGCCCAAACGCCCCCATCCGCAACGCCAACGCACATGGAACCACCACCAGGCACATCCAGTCAGCCCCCACAGCGTTCCCAGGGGTCGCCACTGGGCGCGTTTCACGGCGTAGAATTTCAGACCCCAAGCCAGGGAAGGATGGGTCCACCGCGAGCCCCGAGCCCAAACGTGCGCCGAACAAGGTCAAGAGCTCTTGGAGAGCATAGGCATGACGGGAAGCACCCATCAATGCAGCCAACTCAATCCGGCTCCTCTTATCGCCCGTCTGCAGCAAGATCTCGTGATCGCCGAGATCACCCGCACAGATCACAATCTCAGACTTTCACCGGCTCATTCGCCAGCCGTGCACAATCGTCAAAGCAGGGATCACGATCGTCAAAGAAGGGATCATCAGTTCCATCGGGCGACATGTCTGTCATTGACAATTTTGGCGGGACAACAAGTCTTTCAGGGTCATCACTGCAGAGGAATGAGCATGTCCCCCAATCCACATGGGTTCCAGTTGGCGTTGTAACGCTAGACATGGACTCGCGTTGCAACCATTGTAAGAAACGCCCGGATCGCGATTGTACAGCGAAGTCTGAGAAGGATACAAATACGGGTGCGACGCGACATGGTCCTTGCGACAGGTGCAGGGGACGAAAAATTCGGTGCTCTATTACTGATCATGCCTTCAGGCGTCCTCGGCGCTCTATTACTGATATTACTGATCATGCCTCCAGGCGTCCTCGAAGAAAGATGGTCTCACGTTCTCGAAAAGGTAAACCTTCGTGAAGGCAATATCTTGGAGTTTTGGTTGGGCTCTGTGGGACAGAAGGGTGCATACCGTAGATGTTGTATGTAATTCGATTCATGCGGGATGAATGTAAACACCATGTACACATTTCCAGTGTCAGGTTAGCTCAGCCGTGCAGAGACTGCTGTCATGGAGTGAAGTGGCTTTGCCATGCATCGAGAGACAGAAACTTTACCAGCAGTCAAGGCTAATCAGCCTGGCGACTGATGGTGCATTAGTGGCAATACGCACGTACTTACCGTAGGTAACACTTCGCCACTGATGATACCAAAGGTGAGCGAACCTCAAATCACACTCAATACGTTGTTACTCATTACGTCGTAATGAAACAGATCTTCCTGACATAACATAGTTTGGAGTCTAGCACTTTCCATGGAGTCGAGATCAAAGGAAGAAATGGAAAAACAGACGATAAAGGGAGCGTGGCGGAATTTCATGCTGATTCATCCTCTGCATACAGTATTTCACAGAGACACATAGTGGCTTTCACTCAATTCGCATACTATCTCGAAGGGATTTCCATCTCAATGGCGGCGAACAACAGTGACAATCGTGGGGAATCCCGCAACCAAGCGGCGGCGGACTCTCCCACGGGCTCAGTGCAAGGCAGTCTTGGTACCCTCATTGGTGAAAGTCGGGTTTCTGGACAACCGCGAAGGGAAGGCATGCAGAGCCCATTGCCGAGTCCTAAAGACTCATTGTTGATTTGTCGTCGACAGCATCACATCAGCACTTGCCGAAAAGGATGTCACCGTACCCCTCAACAAAGCCTGGAGGCAACTCCAACTTCTCTGCATCAGTTCACAGCGAGCGGGAGGGTCGCTCATCAAGGAAATCAACCCACTCCAATAGGAGTAGGCCGACCACAAAGCCAAGCAAGCGACCGCGCAAAGAGGTGCATTCGCTCAAGGTCACGAGTGGTGCATCCCAACCCACCCCGAGCTCCAGTACGCCAACAGGAACGGAAATCCCTTCCAGACCGCTCACGGAAGAAGAGTGCATGGAACTGTTCCCGTCAGAACCTGGCGCCTATCAGAGTTCATTCAGTATCCTTGATCCTGATCCTGGTGCTGGATCTCTGTACACCACGAGGAGCATTGGGCGGGAGGGGTAAGCGACGCTGCAGACGGGCAAAGCATGTGGCTACTGCACAGAGAATCAGCAGACCTGCATGACGGAAATTCGCAGACCGGTGGGGATTGGTAAGGAAGCGAGTGTGTTTAGGTGATTCTTTGTGACAATCGTTGATTCTGCATTTTATTGTGACTTTCTGACTTACGTTTGGATTATGCATACCATGATATGTATACTTACTACCTAGACATCTGGTGAATGGCGCCTCGTTTATCTTGCTTAATGACACTCTACAGGCATTTTTGCGAGCGCCTGCTGCATCAAATGCTGCAAATACATCTACTGTATATGAATTCCCATCCACACTCGTTGTGTCGTATTGCGACAGATCTTGCTAACGTGACATATCTTGGAGTCTAGCACTTTCCATGGGATCGAGATGAAAGGAAAAAACCCGAATATGAAACGAGAAACAACAGACATCAAAGGACACCAGACGAGAGGCCTGATTTGTACACAGAAATTGACAAGACACAGATTGAATCTTCACCTTTCACTTGACTCAGACAAGCTCCACCTCACTCAGACAAGCTTCACTTCCCTCAGACAAGCTCCACCTCACTCAGACAAGCTCCACTTCAATGTCCTCATTCAACTATTCCAGCATCTCGACTTCACCATCAGGGCCTTCAGGCACTGGCTCGATTGTCCCGTCTCCCAGCTCTCTACCGCAATCGAGGAGACGCCAAGGCCTATCAGGGGGTCCAGAAGAAGACGGAGACGCCAAAACCAGATCTGAGTGCGTCAGTCACTCCTTGCCGCCGTTCGGCGATTTTTTTTCGAAATGCTTCGATGACCATGAGGCCCGTCTGAAGACAGAACAGCTGACAACAACCGCGCAAGGTGGATTTGGGCCGAGACAGACAACGCCAATGACTGCGGAGCCAAAGGCCGCCCTCATGCCTCTCGTTTGTCCGTCATCCCCATCGGTCTCTTGGCCGGGTGTGCCAAGCAGGACTCAAGGCAAGTGGAAGACAATTATGCAAAAGTAGCTGACAAGCGAGGTTGAAGGATCAACTGAATATCCTCCCTCATCATCTGGCTCCGCTGCCCCTCGGCGGAGGGGTGGGCGACAACGTTTCCAACCATATCCGTCGAGTGCGCCAACAATGCGGCAGCTGACCCCAGAGCCCCACAGTCGGTTTCTGCCTCCAGAGCCTGGCAGCAGTTACACAGTCAATGAATCTGGTCCTGATTTAGCGCCTGACCCAACCCTACTCTCCAATGCAAAACAGGAACAAACTGGACGCTATTGGAAATTGAAGTCGAAACGAAGATGTGACGAATGCATCCGGCATGATAGACCCTGCATGGTCGACAGCAAAACTCGCGGTACGAAGAAGGCTTGTGTCTCCTGTGGTGAATCGAAGAGAAGTTGTTCACTTGCAAAATACGGTCTGGACCTGGACTGGCTGACCCCAGAGTCTCGTCGGCATGCAGAAGGGTGTTACTGGGTGATCCCCGGTCTGTAAAGGTTCTCACTGGTCAGAGCGGCGTGTGACTACATTTATCAGTTATCAGACTACTTTGTAACTTTTGTGGCTTGTTTATTCCTTGCAATGTATCTACTGTAGACCTCTGAACGACACCTGGAGAAGAACCTAGTCGGCCTTGTCCGAGTCCCGACGCGCTTCCATCTGTGCATCGTACTTGCTCTTGCCATTGAGTGCCCGATATTCTGGGGTTATTTGTACATAAACATGGCGTCTCTGGTCCCTCTCCTCCTCCTAGCGAGTCTGGTCACAGCCGATATCCCCTCTGCTCGATGGTCCGGTCCGTCTCTTATCATTTCCAATACCCGCCTGAATCTCCCACATGAATGCGTCGACGCCTCGTATTACGGCGCGTATGGCGGGTTGTCGTCTCTACAAGATCATGTTTACCTGATCCAGGGGGACTGCGCTGAACAAGTACCGTATAATGCTCTGCTTGATGGTGTATCAGCGCACGGAGCTGTGGTAGATCTCCCTCCCAAGTGGCAGGAAGATGGAGGGCGTCTCGTCTGGATCGGACGTGCCGGCGTACAACCGAGTGACGATCTGGACGGTACAGCTCGATGGCAAGAGATGTTCCGCGATTCTGTTGGTATGACAGACCGGATCGGACAATGGGGTCAAGTACCGCTCGACGATACTGCGGAACGATTCCTAGCTTGGCCTCTCCACTCTACCCCGGACTCGTTCATCTTCCACGTCCCATCGCACCTTATGTCCCATCTGGATACGTTTCTTCCATCTCATCTCGTTCCAGTCGCTTTGCCTATATCGCCTCTTCCAGCAAACTCCTGGGATCCCGTACCGGACAAGTACGCGAAACATCTAGCCAACCTCACAGATCACCTCAAATTCGATCCTGTCATTGATAGGATCGTATCAGAGGGACTCAAACTAGACGAGTTGAGGCGAAATATCAGATGGTTGACCGGTGAAGCACCAAGTGGGATTGAATCCAGACACTCATTTACTCCTGGTGCAATCAAAGCGGCGAATTTCCTCAAATGTGAGTTAATCACCCTTTCCCCTTTCCCCTTCCCCTTCCCCCTTTCCTCTCTCCCCGTTGGTACTCGAGGTATTAGGCTAACTCGGATCGCAGCCAAGGTAGAAGAGACAGGCGCAGATTGTCATCTTCATGAATTCCTCGAAGGATTCGCTCCTAATGTGATATGTCATTACCCAACCAGCACAAATTCGACCGACAGAGTCATCCTCAGCGCACATTACGATAGTCGCGGTTCATTCGGCATGACTCGGGCTCCAGGAGGAGACGACGATGCTTCTGGTACAGGGCACTTGTTGGCCATTGCCAGCGCCATCAAGAGCCAAGGTGTCAAATTTGATAAGAGCGTCTTCCTGGCTTTCTTCGCAGGCGAGGAACAGGGTTTACTCGGCAGTCACGCTTATGCTGGTGAGTCTGAACTTTTCCGCCCAGGCTTAGCTTATAATTCTTTTAGAATGGTGTCATGCGAACAATATTACTGTCCTTCTGCAAGTCCAGGCAGACATGTTAGGATATCATGATGTGAGTATATTTAATCACCAGGAAAATCGGCTAAATGTCGTAGGCGAATGAACCTATGCAACTTGGTTTACCCGAATCGTGTGTATTTCCTGTACTGAATGAAGAGAATAAACATCGAGTATTAATGATATTCATAGGATTCATCTACCAGAAGCAACACAACTGATCGCCAACCTATCCGCAATCTACTCTCCAGAACTTCTCGTTGGACCCACAGCAGCGTGTTGCTCAGACCACCAATCTTTCTTGTCCTATGGTTTCCCTTCAACTCAGGTATTCGAGCGTGCAGGTTGGATCATCGATCCAATGTATCATAATTCGGGCGATGTCTCTTCGAGAGCCAACTACGATTTCGAACAGATCATCGCTATTGGTAAAGTCACCATGGCAGCTTTATTGACTGTTGCTGGCTACAGCGTGCATCTTCCTAGTGCTTAGATACTCGGACCAGGGTCTCGGAAGCGGAAGCGGAAATGGCATTCTAGTCAAAGGACTCAGTAGAAGGTAATCACGATCAAATGAAATAAATGTATAGTATATATGATGGATGATTTTTGAGTCTGTCAATCAATGCAAGAGAATAACATTGTACAAGATGATGCAAAACTGAACTACAACAACTCTGTCTTTCTCTCTCTAAACTGCCCTTGCCAACTATGATGCTGGTGTTTCTGCCTCTTTATTATACCCTTCCAGGACCATATCACTCAATCCAAGATCATCATTCTGATCTGCCGTTCGCTCGTACTCTTCAATAGTCATATTTGGATCTGGGTCTGGCGCATATAGATTTTGAAGATAAGAATTTGACACTGGATCATCAATGATGAGTGTGAAAGGTATTTTGGCTCCGATGCAATCTTTGAGATTCCCAAGGAATGTCTCGAATGTTTGTTCGTCCTTGCCTATATCAAGACCTTGTTGACCTATGCCGGCCGTCGCGGAATCACCGGTACGGAAGACTTTTGTGCTGAGGTCGGTATAGATTTCGTTCAAGAGACCTTCGAGAGTAGTGAATCTTCCACCGAGAGTACCTGGTTGCAGAACCAGATCAATCTCTGGAATCTCAAGACCAGCTGTGTCAGACTAGACAAAGTCACGTTAGCTACATACTCGACATTGCCTAGATTGACAATCTCACCTTGAGCAAGTCACGACTGAGATCGTCTTCGTCCTCGACTTTAAGTGTGATCCTCTTTCCCTTTTCTGCGATAGCACCTCCTGATTTGATCTCATTATCCCGATATCCACAGGCATAGCAGTTGGTAGCCATGATGATGATATCCTTAAAATAAGGAATATTCACTTGCTTCATCAAAGTTTCAAGCTCGTGCCCACAGCTCGAACAAGTACTTGGGAAGCTGAAGATTTCTTCCTTGGCCACTCCATCAGCACCACCCGCAGCAGTCTCATTTGCGACAGCTTTGTCGAAATCCGCTGGACCGCTGAGTTTGTGATCTGCCGCAACGACCGTTTGTCCGGCATTTTCCTGTTCAGGCATATCTTCTCGTGGAGCGACCAGACCGAGGGTGACATTCTGTTCAAACGTACGGTTGTACGCACGCATGATCCATTGAGGATCCGAAGCGCTACCGACGAAAGCGAAGAACGAGTTGCCGGACGGGTCGTCAATCGTCATGCTGAATGGGACGAATGGTATCTCCTCCGCTTGTGCTTCTTCATGATATGTCACCTGATGAGCTTCATCGTCGTCGTCGCCAACACCGCCATCGTCTTCTTCTTGACCCTCGGTGATCCCCAGGATACCTCGTAGTTTGCCTAGCATCTGATCGATCTTTGCAGCAGTGTCCGGATCCATTACTCTTCGTACTGGTTGACTGATGTTGAGGTCTCGGATAGTATCGCGGATTATACCCTCGACAGTGGTGAGTTGACCTCGTCCAGGCGGGATGGTGAGTTGAACATCTGGAATAGTTACAGAGGCGAAGGAAGATTTGACTAATTGTCGATCGAGGTCTTTCCGACTAAGCAAATGTACCGTATAGATGACACCCTTGGCTACATCATCAGCTACAGTCACAATTGGTCTACTTACGTTGAATCTCCCCAGCACTCTGTATCTCCGTATCCCGGTACCCGCACTGATCGCATCGGAAAGATGAAACTACAATCTCTTTGAAATATGGGATAGTAGTCAAGAGCATGCGAGTTGTACCCTGCTTTGTGAGCTGGATCGTAACAAGATTGGGATCTGACAGCTCACCTGCTCATGGCATCGCATACAAAGACTTTCGACCTCTTGCATATCCCTCTCTTCCCCCTCTTCCTGCTCAACCCTAGCTGCAGCATCTTCGTGAAGCTGAGCGGCGCCATCCGGAATTTCAGAAAGTTCATCTATGTTGCTTGCCACCTCGCCCAAAGTGGGGAACAAGTTGTCTTTGTCGGCCATCGCGCTAGTGTTAAATGATCAGCTTTCCCGCCTGGAAATAAATTCCGAGACGAGCAAGAGAAGGAAGAAGATTTTTTTTCAGTCAAAAAGGCATAGGTTTGGTTTCATGGTCTCCGTCTGTTGACGGACCTGTCAAACGCAAATTACAAGCATCATAAATTGGGGGAAGAATAACTGAATGGTTAGGAAGGGACTAGACACTCACAGATACTCAGACTACTCTGTATACAAAAGTTTATGGATTCTGAATGGATGGATGTCAAACGTGAACAATGTAGAGAATTCAACTTTTCGATGCCTCCACCGCAGTCGCAAAAGGTGGGGACAAAATAAATTCATAGACAAAGCATGTCGTCGAATTCTGGTATCCTCTGGCGGCTTCTGTTGCTCTAGGAGTCATGTAGACACTGTTCGTGACCGACTCTTAGCGCCGTCTAAGGTCACAAGAGCGATCATTGACCTAAATGCCTTGCCAAAGCAGAAAGTGCGCGCCAAAGCGCTAAATGTGAGGAAATCTGGCCTCTCAGACGTGTCAAGTGTCGTCTGCAGGCCGTGGGAGAGGGTACGAGACACGTAGGATTGCGGCGTCTTGCAGTAGCTACATGTTCTCAGCTGAGTCTATCATTGTGCCCGTACCTTGTCAACATCCATTGGTGGTAGATCAAGCAACATCAACTTTGCTTCACTACCGTCCAATTCTTCAAGCGTTCTATACGGTCAGCGCAACATCAACATCAGCGGTATGTGTCTTCAAAGCTCACTCTTTCAAAGTCGATAATATTGCCACGCAAACATAACAGTGAAGGTTGAACATGTCATCCGAAGCGAGATATGTATCTAGAAGCAATCAGTTTTCTGTTTCCAAGATCCTTCCTTACCCCATAAGCGCAAAACGTTGCCTAGCCACATTTCTCTAGCTAGTAGTGTTTTTGACCAGCTCATCGCGACGTCTATATACGGGACTTGCTCGTCCTCGAAGTATGCGAACAACTCTGGAAGGGACAGTCGGAATAGCGTGACAAGTGAAGCTATTCGAGATGGAAGGGATGGAAATGATTCTACCATCATGAGCTTTTTCTTTCCGGATAAATGGACATACCTAGTCGTTGCATGAGTTTTTGAAACCCTAGCGAGACGGCAACAGGGCGACTGAGACAACACATGAAAGGCGTAGCTAGGTAGACCCAATCTCTTTCTGAATCCTCAAGACCATAGCTACCTCGTCTATACTCTTCATCGTGACCGCGCGCCAATTCCGCATGATAAAACTTGCCCAGTACTTCTTCCATCATACTCATATATCCATGTCTTGAAGGAGGTGATGATGGTGGTGGGGGTAATAAACGTGTATTTTCAGATCGTAGCGTCGTTCCATCTGATTCAGATAGACGAAGTGGTGGTGGAGGTTTGTGATTCTCAGCCAGGAACATCGGAGAAGTAGAGCTAGATAATGTTTCTGGTTCTGCAGTGATTGAACTGATTAGACCCGCATAGGTCGGATTGAAGAATCTTTTTGTGTGGTGGTTGAGCGCAGTCTTGAGTAAAAGACTAGTCAGGTTTGAAGGCATCGATAAAGGTAAAGCTTGATATGTCGAGTTGAGCGATAAGAGTGAAGTTATCTCGGATGTCTTGTCGGGTACAAGAACAGAGAGGAGGTACAGCCATACTTCCTGCATATAAGCTCAGTAGCCAAAAGAATACTTACCCCTCTGACACGAGGTGCGATACCGTGTCGAGCATTCTCCCGAAGTTTGTCAACTTGGACATATTGCTCGGCGTTGAGAAGCTGACCGTGAGTTAGCACATACACTCACACTCACCTCGACATAATCTTGCAAGTTGGTGCTCATCCTTCTGCTACACACTACGAAAATAAAGACTCAACTTCACCTACTACGTCTTAAATAGGCGTTGATGATGATGACCTCCACTTTTTCAGAGATTTCTGAAATCCGGCTTTCCTTACCGAACCAACTTTGGGATTTCAATTAATCTCTTGTACCAGTACAATCACATACAATGAGCAGAATATCAACAGTAGTAGGTCGATACCTCCCAAACCGTCTTCTTGCCATGATGCTTACGATCTCTTGATAGGCGTATGGATGGGGTGTGAGTGCTGCTTGCCAGTCTCCAGTTTCCAGTTTCCGTGACCTATCATTCCCCTAGCTGCGCCTTTCTCGACCTATCTTCCCTATCTCCCCTTACACTCACTTAAATTCCTAATCGACTCCCATAATCGCTCTTCCATATCGCCATACTGCATGGCTCTTCAACTGAGATCTGTGATTTGGGCAAAGCTCTGACCTTTCCTTAGGCTCTCTGCGTAGCTTCCGGAGTGGCATATTACTACGCTAAGAAATCGATGGATCAGAAACGCCGAGATACACCTCTACGGGCCTCTCGAATGAGTGGATCAAAAAGTCGTATGTCAAATATCATTCTGTTTCGTCCTGCTCCTTTTGTTGCATCCTGTTCCTTGTCATCCTGCTCCTTGTCATCCTCTTTCACCATCAACACCGACCTCGGCATTTTCATGCTGACATGAGAATTATCCTCTCAAAGTTTCAGATAGAACGTCACAGAGCGATAAAACACCTGGAGATTCACCATACAAGACTTCTAGTCCCGGCGTAAGAGCCGATCCCTCAATGCAATCGGACGCTACGGGAGTATCAGGTATTACAGGTGCCTCAGCAGTGAAGGAACAATAATGAGGGTCATCCAAGTGGCCGACAGTGTCGGTCTGAGGAGATCGACTGTCGAGCTATAGCGGCCCCTTTGTGATGTGATGGTGGAGCTGTCAGAAGTCAAGGATACAGGTTGGAGTAGGATCTGGGTGACGTGGTCCGACGAGTAAGGAGACGTCAACCAGATTGTGTACAATAGAGACCGGTGAATACCCGAAAGCATCAATTAATTAGATTTTACCTCATGCATGTATGAATGCCGATGTTAGATTTACCTCGATCAGATGATCTGGCTCAACCCACATCTCGCTCAACCTGATGTCTGGACACGATATTCACATTCCCCTCTGACTGTCTCTCACTCCTCCTCGCGACTGTTTGTGATGCCGGTTTGGTCGCTTTTGAGATACTTGATTTGGTCACCTCTGCCTCCTTTTTGAGCTTCGTGAGCTTTTTAAGCTTTTGTTGCACCGGATCATCCTGACGCCATCGACCTGTCCGATTGGAATCAGCCTTCTTCCCCCCAAAGCACCTCCCCGTATCTGGACAGGGATAGACAATCTACCTTTAAATCCATGATAAGATGCTGCCCAGTCTCGTTGTTTCTCATCGGAGAGAGGTGAGACTGAAGAGAAAGATCCTGCAGGAAGTATCCTACAGTAGACCATCAACTCGAAGTCCTTCAGCAAAATAGCTTCAAAATGAAATCTCACAAGACGTCACCAACGCGGATTGGTACTTCCTGATGTATGAGGTGTTCAGGTGTGAAACCATACCGCGCTAATAGATATCGATATACGCAATCAGAGCTAAAATAGTCGTGAGCCTTGAGATGTCCAGGCGACATGACGGAGATGTACGTACAAAACCCCTGGACCGGTCCATTCAAGCTATCGATGTGATGTCAGTTCAGATATGGTAGAATAGTGTGAAGGGTTTGACCACGGCAACAACGTACAGCAGTTTCAGGTAGGTATTCTTCACCAGCTGCTGTTGCCCTTTCAATCTCTTTTGCTATCTCTTCTGTCTTGCGCAGTGTCCGTCCTAAAGCATCTAAGAACACTGGATGACCCGGTCTAGCCATGAATGTCCATTGTGTTATCTGTACAGCTCGTGAGAGGCCTATCTCGCGCTATCGCCACTTTTCAGTTCTTCTATCTCAAGAGCTTTTGGCCTGGGGTTGAGTCACAATAGTTCATGGCGAGAACTTCGACTTGACTTACCCAGTTGTCCCAGCTGAAAGAAATCGCATCGCTTTCTACGCTCACGACCAGTCCTGGAGGACCTAGTTCGGCTCCGTCGTCAACCAGTGGTCCGTCATAGATCTGTGATGCCCCTTGTTCGTCAGACTCGGCAGAGACTCCAGGCGGCATTTCAGTTGCAGAGTATAGATGGTGTGGTGTGGTTGAGAGGGAAAGAAGGCGGGAGAGGTGGGTTAGGAGAGGCGGCGTCGCATCTTCATATGGGTAGCCCCATAGATCGGCGTGGATGATCGGAGCGGCTGAGGAGTTAGCATTTAGTAAGGCAAGCATGGGAAGGATGTACTGTCACTGAACGTGCATGTCAGCAACAATATTGCTAGAAGGCTCTTGCGTGGCTCACCTATCGGTATAAATGCCTCCTTCGACTAGCATAGCCTGTAATTCATCAGCCTTGTTTGCTACTTTGGACCTTTTGAAGCGGCTGACCATATATCTACCGAATCAGCATTGGGATGCTTCAGAGGTACTCACCTAAACAGATCGGTCTTCAATACCTGCCTAGGCAAAGACATCCATACCTCCTCCGCCCTCGTCCCACCAAACGCCTCTCGTACCCATTTCTCAAGCCCCTTATCGTCAAAGCACTTTACCTCCCAATCAGGCATGATGATCTTCCATAGTGCGAACTCGACTGGCAGATCATCGATATTGACACGTTTATCCGTTGTGAGGATTTGACGTGGACGATCTGGTAATGGTTCGGTGGGGGGGCGTAGGGATAGACGGGAGAGTATTGGTTGAAGGTAATGTGGTGTTGATGATGATGAGGAATGGAGATATGTCCGAAAAGTCGATAATAGCTCGGCAGTGTAGCCTGTCAAAGAGATATCACCGAGCTTGAGACCATAAGCCTTGAGGGCTTTAGAAGCGTCGTAAGGCATGGATAGATCTTGCAGGTGAGCGCGCATGTATGCCTCTATACCCGACGTAGGGATCACGGAGGGCAGTGCATCCTGTATCACATCGGCATCGTCACTGGTGACAGACCCAGCTGTCTCATGGCCGAGATTTCCGGTGAATCCGTCGTCACTCCTTTGCGGCGACCAAAAGCAACGTGATCCAACCGAAGTATAGCCGCCTAGACGTCCCCTCGAGAAAGCATAGACGGGGTTGGACGTTCTCCAGAGCACGAAAGTAAAGACGACTGCAGGGAGGAGGACAAGTAAGAATACGACTAGCGTTCTCTGTCGTGACGTCAAGAGCAGCAGAGGCATGTCCCTTTTGCTCTATAGAAGATTAGCGGAATGAGATGAACCGCTAAAATAGCAGTAACAGAATATAACGCTCGGCTCATCTCTTGAGTACGAGTACGTATATCCGAACTGGAACTGCGACGATCCTGTGCATATATGTGTGCTTTTGATTTTTGGCTGTTGTGGAGAATAGAAAATAGAACCGCAGTCAGTTTTGAGAGATCCAGGAACACCGAGTTTCATCTTTCTCTCCTCCTTCCCTTCCTCCCCTTCCTCCCCTTCCTCCCCCCATTTCATCCTCGATCTCATCATGTCCAGTCAAATACCACCAAAACCAAGACCACCACAACGAGGCCCTAACCCACTGTTATTTCTGGGACTCGCTCTTGCTAGCTCGGTGGCTTTCATGCTCATCACTGAACAGAGGAAGAACGATCCGAGATTGAAGGATCGCCCGGCACCATTGGCTCATCCTTCTTTACCTCCTAAAGGGAAGGAAACTGAACCGAGAATGCCACGGAGAGTGGTAGAGTAGGCGGTCGGGGGTGAAGGCCGGCAGTGGTACAGAAGGGAACCGGGAGGGAAAGAAGAACGGACATGCAGGGAGGAGAAGAATGAATGAACCCCGACGATATTTGACTGACTTCTCCATTGGTGAGTTGGAGATCATCATCGGACGCCAGCTGACGAGCTAGTAATTGTGAACGACGAGGAACACCCACAAGGAGGCAGAATGACGAGGGCACACAGACGCATCATGTACACATATAGTCATCGCAGCACATGCAAATCACCCACCTAGGCTCTTGTACAGATCGATCGCGACACTGCTAAATCTCCTCTCGGTTCCTACCTAAGCGCTCGTTCGAACTTATTCGATGTTATGAAGGGAGAGTCTGACATCATCGACGTTGGACGCAACAAAGGCTGTCCCCACCGTCAACTCGTCAAGCTGACAATGAAAGGATTGCTCCTCATCGCCTTGTCTTCAAAAGGTCATAGTACTCGCATTCTCACCTCTCACTGCCAACTCTTACTTCCCTTGAACCACTAACAGATCGTTACGCAACATGACGAGAAGCTCGATGACAGAACAGATTGTCTCCCCCGACATTACGACCCCCGAGTCCTCGAACAACTTTTCTACCAGTTTCACTTCGTCTTCCTCCGTCTCGGCCACTGATCCTACCGATCCTGTACCGATGACTGTCTTTGGCGAGTCTGCACAGGCTTCTATTGCTTCTCCATCTGTCAACCCCAGCGTTGTTGCTGTGCATGGCTCGGTCCCTGTTTCACCCATGAATGTTGCGTTGGGTCTGCTGCGAGACAATATCTCGTTCCGCCTTCCCAGGCAGGCCAAGACTGCGGCAGACTGGGAACGGGAACCGGCGAACGGCAAGTCTGAGAAAGCGATGACGGAGGAGGCCAAGATCCGGGACACAGAGAAAGAGGACCAAGACGACAATGGGAACAAGGGGAATGAAGAGGTCGATGACGAGTTGAAGAGGCAGACCGACTTTGTCGAGACGTTCGAGGCTGACTACAAGGGGAAGAAGAATGGGCGGGTTATTGCACTTGATTTTGATGATGTGTGCGCGCAGAATGTTCTCGCATTGATCACTGAGCACAATGTCAAGTTCGGAACTGATCTGACGCTGTGAGTGCAAGGACGGGATCGTGGTGAATCTGATCTGATATCAATCAGGAATGACTACCAGAGCTACATCATTTTCCAGAACCGAGGCTGGGGTCCGATCGCCGGTGAGTTTGATCTCTAGCTGTCTTCTTTGTCCTTTATCACCTCTGTATTTTGCATATAATTGACACGACTCAGATGTTGAGCGAAAGCTGAAAAAGCTCGGTAACCTTCTGCCCAAGACCGCTCCGATCCCAGGTTTCGTTCCTGCCCTTCGAGCACTGCATGCCATGGGTCATCCTCTACACATTGTGACTGCGCGTCCAGAGTCTGATCACGCTGCAGTGATCGAGTGGCTCGCTCAGCAAGGTCTTACGGTCGGTATGGGCGACGACGACGTTATCGCTGCTGCATGGTTCACTGATACCTATGGAGATTTGGGCCGGCCAGATCTCGGCGAAAGACGAAGTACTGCCAGTGGAGTCGCAAGGGAACAAGAGTTGAATGAGCAGTTGAAAGAGGCGCTCCGAACAAAGACCCAACAAGGCAAGGGAGGGAGGAACAAGCTCAAGGTAAGACAATTAATTATTCTCGTATTCCCACCTCGGCACTTGAAAGCTAAATGTAAAGAATAGGTCTTACGAGCAATCAATGCATCGTTGTTCATTGATGATCATCATGGTAATCTTGAACCTATACTCGAATCAGACCCAGCTATCCCTTGTCTCCTATTCGGTCCATACGCTTGGAACCGCTCTCGATCTGGCGTTTCAACTCCAGCAGAGCTCATGACGTTTCAAGAACGTCAAGTTCATGGCATACCTCTTCCTCGAGAACCGATTCATGTTGGGGACAATCTGTGGCGCGCTGAGACTTGGGAAGATGTCATCAAGTGGGTTCGCAGATGGGATGAGCTGGATGTTGTGGGGATTTGAGCAAAGTAGAGCGGCGATCGAAGGGGAGGCGGGGAAGAGAAGGGAAGTCAAGACATCGATGATTGACATATGTATGGTATACGCTGTTTGCAACAATCACTTCTCTGTCTAAATATAATCCATCAAACACGCAAAGAATTATAAAGCAGCGATCCTAAATACCATGCACTCTGCCGGATCTATCAACCACTCTAACCAACCCCCAAGTACCACTTTCCCTCGTCTACCATACACTAACCTTCCTCAAGCACTTAAGCATGCTGCCAGTGATCTAACTTGCCGATCTGTCCCAACGAATCCAGCTTGGCCACTTCTTCTTCGTCAAGCATGAACGTCGTGGCTTTGGCATTCTATCCCAATATAAAATCAGCAGATGAACAATCAATCGTACGCTGATAAGATACTGACCTCTTCTGCCTGTTGACTATTTCTGGCTCCACCAAGTGGGATAGCACCTTTAGCAATGACCCAGTTGAGAGCTATGGCAGAGATAGATACACCATACTTGTCGCCGAGAATTTTCATTTCCGCCAATAATGGCTCTATTTGGTCCCAAGTAAATTGAGATGAAAATCTAATGCAATCATCGTCAGTCTCAATTCACTTTGTCTGCATGCACGGGGAGAAAGCGGGTGTGGGTAATCAGTTGACTTACTTGCGATTAGATGGAATGGGATTATCACGACTGTATTTGCCCGTGAGGCGACCCATCGCAAGTGGCGAGTCTTGAGACTTTGTCAGCTATATTCTGCCATACCCCAAACTCAATCACACAGGTCCGCTTGCCTACTCAATCACCCAGGTCCTCTGGCCTGCTCAATCACCCATGACCTCTTGCCTACTCAATCACCCATGACCGCTTGCCTACTCCGTACCCAGAGTATGACCGTCACGAGGACCAAGGCAGGCTGGGTCTTAAGGTATAGATACAAGAACTTACAAGCTAACAAGGCGATACCTCGCTCTTTGCATTCTTTGAGCAAACCAGACGTCTCGGGCAGTCTCCGGAGTAATGAATATTCCACTTGATTAGATGAGAGCTTCACACCTTCCTTCTCTAGCGTATCGGACATTCGTTTCCTGTAGGCGGTCGAAGAACCATCGATCAGCTTCTCATGCTTTGTTATTTGTTTATTGTTATTATTTCAAGGCAATCCCATACCATACCATACCAAAACGGAAATATCGCTTTTCAACCCAAAAAGAATAATGATGGTGATGAAGCGAAACCCAAGAAGAGAAAAGATAAAAAGACTCACATTTCACTTAGATTGAAATTAGATACACCAACAGCCTTTACCAAGCCCAACTGAACACATTTTGCCAGTTGTTTGCCTGTAGATTCGATGGAAAATGGACCGTTGGAAGAATGGATTTGATACAAGTCGATCTGGTCTACGCCCAGTCTAGCTAGGGATTTTCGACATGCAGCAATTACTCCTGGTGCGAAGAAGAACCAATTTGCAGGTCGTGGATAGGGTAGGTCTATCATCATGTCAGTTTTTAGGTCTGCTTGTATTCCGACGACAGAGTGGCAGGATGTTTTGAGGAAGAAAAGAGAGAGCGAGGTGAAGAAACAAGTAAGGAAGAGGACCAAAAGTCATGTTCGACACAAACATTTAGTAGCGATATAAATCTTCTTACGAGTCTCTTCATCAGTCTCTTCACGTAACAATCGACCGATAATCCTCTCGCTCTCTCCTTCTCCGTAGATCTCGCTGATAAAACCCAACCTAGATCAGCAAAAAGTTCAATGCATACATTCAGATTCCCCGAGAGTATGCAGAACGTTCAGGCAGTATATCTATGTATCTCCTGTGGTGGAGGGAAGAGACAGATCTTGACTCACGCAGTATCATAGAATGTCAGACCAACGGAATTACAAGCTTTCCAGGCAGTCACTACTTTTGCATAATCTTCTTCTTTGTATCCCCATTTCTTATCGCCCCATGACCATGTTCCTATAGTATCTAAATCAGTAACGGTGTCATGCAAACGAAAATTCCAGCCTCAGGGACAACAAGTAGCGAAAAAATGTTCAGAAGAATCACAAAGAGCGAAAGAAGTAGAAGAAGAAGGAGAAGAGGTGGCAGTAGTAGTGAATAGTAGTAGTAGTGAATGAAGATGACGAAGAACATACCAATGGCCATAGCTGGGACAGAACGTCCTGCGATTGTTGCTTTTCCATTGATCGTCGTCATTATTGCTCGCTTTATCATATAGTGCAGTTCGAGTTGAAGTTGGGTGTCCGCACGACTTGATACTGGCACTAATTATATATACCTGACAAGATAAATCGTTCATCGTTCATCGTTCAGAGCGGCTAATCGAGACCGTCATACCGTTACTCGGCCATGGTCTCGACGACAGTCCGGGGGGCGATCACCGCGCGTAAAATCCGGAACAAGGACGTGCCTGAAGGACGGTTTTGCCAAGGGCAGACGTCGTCAACGTTCGAATTCTGGACGGAAACACAATCAATGAATGCATGGCTAGCCTCCTACGGAACCCATAGCCTTCTTCAATCTCAAGCGCAATGCATCGTCTCGTGAAGTCGTGGGACTGGAAGAAGGAATGAGAACACTCTCGTGCTGCGCGTCTTCCTCATGGAGGGATCGCCTTTTGACCTCGACAGGACTGACGATAGGCCGAGCCTTGGTCGGCGTGACTGGAATGGCTGTGCGGGAGCCAGAGGTGAGTGAAGCGGTGGATGTGGGTGTTGTTGAAGGAAGACGTTGTGTCGTCTCGGTCAAAATAGCACGACGATGCCAACGTCTCCTTCTTGTAAACTACATGAATTCATCAGCTCTAGTTCGATATGCCCATTGACGGTAAAACTCACCTTGCCAAGACCCCCTCGAGAGCCCATATTCTCCCACTTGTTATCCCCGTAGACCCATCCATCGGCATCTGTCGCCTAATCGATGTCAGCCAATGGAAAGGGAATCGATCAGTCCATTTCTTGGGAAAGGGATGATATACTTGAGTCAATGGGACAGAAATCGTTCACTTACATCATCCTTCTCCGGAATCGTCTCAACAGGCACAGTAGGCGCTGGACCAACATCCACATTATGCCTATCTTCACTAGCTTGACTATCTGTTCGCGGCCTCTGAAATTCCCCACTCGTCCTCGCCGCTGCAGCTTGACCGCTTTTCAGACTAGAACTAGCGGCAGGCGACGCGGTTCGGGCTTTGAGCCGCTCAAGACCCTTTGTGAATGCTTGCTCTGCGATCGACTGTGTTCTTGTTCCAACCGACGCAGTAGGTGAATCGTCCGTTGCTGTTGCCGTCGGCACGGAAGGAGAAGAAATTGCCATGGAGCCCGAATTGGAACGGTGTGAAGGGTGGCCTAGGGAGAATCCAGAGCCAGACTCGTCTTCGGCAACTGTTGGTGATGCCGCCATATTGGGGGTGTTTGAAGCGCCTGCGCCTCCCGCGGCTGGTCCTGCTCGAACGATCGACCAGTCGTCGTCGATCCATTTCCACGTGGCGGTCTTCTTGATTTTCGCGTTGGGGTCAGACTTGGTGGGCGCTGGTAGAATAATGGAAGCAGAAGGAGGGAGAGCGAATGAAGGTGGAGGAGAAGCCGGTAAGAGGTGTGAATCACACCAACTTGGGCGTTCTTGAGGAAGCAATGCACTTGTCCAGTCCAAGCCCATCCACCAACGTTGATTCTCGTGAACTTCGAAACGAAAGTAGATTGGTTCTTCAGCTCTGATTCCTTCCTCATCCTCTTCGACCACAGCGGATCCATCAAGTGCCTCTAGGTTGAGTTTGGGTCGAAAGGCAAACGCCAATGAGGGACGACGAGAGGCCGCCCATTTCCCCTTTGCCCAACTGACAGGCGAGAAATGCGACAGGGAGAAACGGTAGGATTGATCGGGTGGAGATCCGAATGTGAACAGGAAGGCCAATGCGACGGCTCGTCGAATGACTAGAGACTTGGAGAGGAGTCTGATGAGATGGGCTAGAGGTGCAGATGGGAGGAGCAGAATGATCGTGCCAAGGATGCCGAGGAGGGAGCGGTATCCAACTAACCGGCCCAGTATAAGCCATGCGGCCCAAATAACGACGAGTCCTCTGACGATACGAACAGGACCTAGTTGACGGAAACGAGCGTAGACTGATGAGGCGGCTGGTAGAGGAGAAGGAGGAAGAAGATTGTGGATAGCGTGCAGATCGGCAAGGGTGAAGAGGATAGTTTCTGTAGATGATGGGTTTGTTGGAGAACTTTGCTTGATCTTGCTTTTATTTGATGATATCCTCAACGACGATAGCGGTACTAGTGGCAGGAATACCAGAGGTGGAAGAAGATATCTTTCATAAGGTCAGCTTTGACATGGTCATTCTTTGATTTCTTACCTAAAGGCATGACTCGCTCCTAGGCATAATCCCCACCACATACCCACTAGAATCCAGCTCTCAACTCTACGTCCAGGCTTCCAGCAGACGACTTCGAGAACACTTCGGAGAAGCGAAATTGGCCATGCGGCAATGACCAGCAAACGAAAGACGGGAGCTGGTAAGGACGCGATGAGGTCGGGCGACTGGATGACCTGAGGCGATGACTCGGATGGCTTTGGTGCCATCGGTGAAGACGTCGCTACTGTTGGCGCCATCGTCGGGTTTTATGCTTTCTACAAGGAGATTCTATACCATGGCGAGGACGAAGAAGTTGTGGGATACGAGTCTCTAGTGACATGTCATGCTGACACCTCGTCACCGCCCGGGTTTTCTAATACCAATTACAGCCGAAACGCGGAGCCCCACAAACGAGGAAGAGAGTTTTAATCTTTTTTGATTTCTTCAAACTTACACTCTATCAATCATTTCTGCTCTTCAATCGTGTCAAGATGGCCAAGATGGGTGTCTCGAAGACGAAGAGGCGCAGCTCGCCGGTGCCAAAGGCCAGTATGTCTAATGAGACTACACTCGATCAGAACGAAGTACTTCGGGCAATGTTGGCGGCGAAGAAGCAGGGCAAGCAGCGCGAAGTGTCAGATGAAGATGAGGAAGACGACAATGATTCAGACGAGGACGATTCTGCTGGCTCGTCAGGGTCAGGTGAGGAGGATGAGGCATCGGATGGGTCCGCTCCTGAATCATCTGCTTCGGCAACGTCGAGGTCACGACGTACTAATCTCAAGCGCTCTCGATCTCAGTCTCGGTCGTCTTCACCTTCACTCAATTTAAAATCCGACGTCAAGCCTTCGGTATCAGCACATTCACATCCTACCACAACGGCTCTCCCATCTCGAATCAGCAGTGCTGTCAAGGCACCTCGAGCTCCAATCGTGAAGCCTCCGAGCGAGACATCGTTCACGTCTCTAGGTCTTTCTCAGCCAATCATCTCCGCCCTAGCTTCAATCAGCATCATTTCACCCACTGAAATTCAGAGCGCATGCATTGGCCCTATTCTTGCTGGTCAAGACTGCATTGGCGGCGCCAAGACAGGTAGCGGAAAGACTATGGCGTTCGCTCTTCCGATCGTGGAAAGGATCGCTAGGGATCCATTTGGGATCTGGGCAGTCGTACTTACTCCTACCAGGTGAGTACATTGACGTCCTCTGTGACTGTGTCCTGTCGAACTGATGTGGCTTGTCTAGGGAATTGGCGTACCAGTTGACTGAGCAGTTTATCGCTATCAGCAAGCCTTTGGGCTTGACCACGATCACTGTTGTTGGAGGTATGGACATGATGGCTCAAGCAAAGGCGCTGGACGCGAGACCACATATCGTCGTGGCTACCCCAGGGCGGCTTTGTGATCTTCTCCGAAGTGACGGGATGAGTCAAGGCAAGCTCGGTCGAGTCAAAACATTGGTGGGTATCTCACTATGCTAGGGAGAGGTCATGGCTAATTCGACAATGCTTAGGTCCTCGATGAGGCAGATCGACTCTTAACACCCACTTTCGCTCCTGAACTGGCATACCTATTCTCGCAGATGCCTGCGAATCGCCAAACATGCCTCTTCACCGCTACAGTCAACGAAGCACTCATGCAGCTCGCCGATAAGCCGTCTCCCGGCAAACCAAAACCATTCGTTTATCGCGTCGAATCGGACACGTTGACGGTCGCACGATTGAAGCAAAAGTACTTGTTTATCCCTAGTCAAGTGCGCGATCCGTATCTTTATTACCTCTTGCTTCACCCTCTGGAGGACATTGATGCGGCATTACGAGCCGATACACGCAAGGACAAGGCACAACCTGAACAGCCTAAGAAAGGAAGAAAAAACCAGCGCAAGGCGATTCTTCCGGAAGACGATGACGAGACTCCCTTCATCCCGTCGACTATCATATTCACACAACGATGTGCGACTGCTCACCTGCTGCATCTTCTTCTCAATTCGCTCGATATCCCTTCAGTACCTCTACATTCTCACCTGACTCAGCCTCAGCGATTACAGTCCCTCGCGCGATTCAGGGCACACGAAGTTCCAGTATTAGTGACGACTGACGTCGGGTCGCGTGGTCTCGATATACCCGAAGTGGCCATGGTGGTGAATTGGGACTGTCCGCGTCGTGCAGACGATTACGTGCATCGTGTAGGACGTACGGCTAGAGCAGGACGAGGCGGAGTGGCGATCACCATTATCACTGAGCGGGATGTAGAGCTGGTCAAGGTGATAGAGAAGGAAGTCGGAGTGACACTTGGTGAACTCGAGTTACCAGAGGAGGCAGTGCTCGAAAAGCTCAATGCTGTGTCATTGGCAAGACGAATGGCGACTATGGTGAGTAGCTGATCGAGCTTCGTAGTGTACTTGGTGCGTGCTTGTGCTGATGCTTGTGTGTGCTTAGGAGATGCACGATTCTGGTTTTGGGGAACGACAAGCGACTAATAAAGCCAAGCAGATCAAGAGGGCGAAACGAGATGCAGCTCGATGATGGTGTAGCATTCGACACATTCAGCGAAACGAAATGCAGCTGGAGAATAATACAGTACATTCGACACATTTATCATCAACGAAACGAGATGTAGTTCGGGGGACGATACGACTGGAGGATACCGTAGTACTGAATCTGATAGTCTATCTTACAGTAGTATCTTCAGTATACAGCTTCACAATCCATCGCGACCAATAGTCAAAACGACAAGCTCTTCTTCATCCAGTGTATCTCCACGTTTCTCATCAATGGTATTGACAGATACTAACGCCAACGCTTGTTCGACCGATTCTTTTTCCCCATGAAGATGATGCTGATGCTCGCAACTTCGAGTTTCTGATGTCGTCGATTCTCGCTCACGGCCGTAGCACCCATTGACGTGTAGGACGAGATCGTGGACTGAAGCAAAGACGAGTATGCCCAGTGCGAAACCGACTAAAGGAGTTGAACTTTATCAGCTGAATGGTCTTTCTTTCTCTCCTTTCTCTCTCTCTCTCTCTCTCTCCTCCTCCTCTCTCTATATGACGGCCCCTCTTTCTCTTCCTCTTCACTACCACTATTTGTCTATCGCTTTCGTTCCCTTTCTTCCTCTTCCTCTTCTTCTTCCTCTGTTTCTTTGTCTCTCTTTGTCTCAATCTCATCGAACATTCACGCAAATTGAATACGATACCTGAAGATTCGGATTCAAGGGATCCAACAACTCACCACAAAGAATGAATAAACCAGTCATGAGATTCCATGAATTCTGTGCATGGATAGTCTCGTAAAGATCCACTATAAGTCTCGTCGTATCAATCTCAGCGACTGAAAGTCGAGAGTACTGAGGCATTGAATGTGGGTTATCAGGCCATTGGATCGTACGGCCTTTCTGTTGTGGGACAGGGGACATTTTTTTTTTGAATTGATCGTTGTGACTTTTGTGTTTGGTGTTTCTGGTCTTTGGTGTTTCTGATTACAGTAGGTAGGTAGGTACGAGGTCAAATCAATGAGGAATAGGGTGGGTGGTCGTTATTCAACTCTGACGGCTGACGGTGAACGTTGTCTGTTCTCGTTGTCTGTTGTCTGTTCTCTGAGATTGAACAGTTGAAAGAAAGAAAGAAGGAAAGAGAAGACGAGAATACGAGCAAGTCAGAGAGACCTGAGCACATACGCTCCTTTGCGAGTTGAGACGTTGAGACTGGGACGATCCTTTCAGCTCGTTTCTTTGTGACAAAGACGAGGGGAAGGGGAAAGCATAAAGGAAGGGTCGTGTTCGGCTTTTTGGGCAGTCAAAGATAGGGTCCCTCCTTTGATTGTTGGATCCCACAACCTCCTCTGGGGCCGTCTCAACAAAGGACGATGTAGTTTTTGATCGATTGACGTCACTCCATCAAACAAGTTACTTGGAGTACTCTGTTGGTAAAGGTAACTTATACGAAATATTACATGGTAGTGTATATGACTATGGTACAGATACTAGCTAGGGATATGCCCTGAAACGTCCAATAATCTCGAAAGAACACCAAACCTTTAGTTGTAAGTCTTTTTGTATTCTATAGCAAGCAAGCAAGTTCTATACAAGGCACGCCGCCGCCCTATAACCGCCTCCTTGATCTTTCATGTCGCTTGTAACCCCAAGAACTACCTTTTGTAGGTTGAGCCGGGACAGCTCCATATGTAGTCCTCAATAACCCTTGCCGGATCCCACTATCTGAAACACCGGCATTGAGGGCGAAATACGGTTGACCAGGATAATACGGATCGGAGGCTTTGAGGAAAGCAGCATAGGCTCCATCGGGATCGCCAAATTTGGATGCAACAGCAGCGATAGTAGGGTTGAGTTGATTGATCTCTGCATCTTCGTTCGTCGTACTTGCATTTTGCGCCATGGCGAATTTAAGAGCGTCAAACATGGTTGCGCCTGATGTCGTGGTGCGGTTCCAGCCAGAGGGACTCAGACCTACATAATCACCAATCCTGGCGTTGGTCGTTAGTGCAGCGAGATTATAGGCTCGGTAATGGTACGGGCGAGTCCGTGCTGTTTCCAGAGGCTGATCGCCATTTGCATTGATTTGTCCGGGAAAAGTCGAGTTGTAAAATTCGTTCAAAGCAGATATGGCCTTGTCGTTCTCGCCGAGCAGAGCGTACAATGCACATAGTTGGTTGTAGTAGAATGTGCCGTGGTTGCTGCGTCATGTCAGGCTGACTCACAGAGGAATAGAGGAGGAGGAAAGAGGGAATAGAGGACGGTGAGGGGATAGAGGTTAGAGTGGGAGAAATACCTACTTTGATGCGGCCTTTTCTGCCAATGCCAAATCATCCGTTTCTAGCCAAGTAACCATATCCGTTGCCCACTGAACGAAACCCTGATCTGTCTCGTCTGTCCATTCCGGAGCCTCGAGTTCACGCAAAACCAGCACGCCACTGACAGCCTTTGCCAGCCCTCTCATATCCAGCACACCCTGCCTCCTGCCTCCCTGTGTGCCAGGTCCTCGAATCACTTGCGAATAGTCGATACTGGGGTTCATGCGCGTCGCGTTGTTCACGAAGAACGTGTGCATGGCGTCGTTTATGTGTTGAGAATAGGCAGAGTCGCCTGTACCGATATATGCCATGGCGGCGAGGTATACCGAGTCAGTCAGGTTGGCCATCGCTTCGTTGTCTTCCACTACGTGGATATCGGGGTTGAAGACACCGTCTCGGCGGTAATATGGGCATTCGTCCCATACTGAGTGAGACCATGAATTAGTATTGATTAAAAAAAGATAGATAGCAAACGGCGCGTTGGTCGTCAAGGCGTACCTTCTTCAGACGTCAAGGCAGTCGTGTTGCCCACACTTGTGCAGTTGGGCCAGTAATAAACTGCATAACTCAAGTAGTCACTTGTATCTGTCAGCTGGTTCCCAATCTACGTAGCCACTTGACTCACTGCACGTCTCCTGACTTTGCCATGACTGTTTTGTTTGTTACAGCTAGAACAGAGCATAAGCATCGAAGTCAGACGGTATTGGACTTTATCCGATATGATCTCCAGTCGTCATCACCAGTCCAGCTCCGAATCTCCGAATAGCCAGTCCAGCTCTGAATAGCCAGCCAGTCGAGATCTGAATACACTCGTCCATCTTATCTTTTCTGCCTCACTGAATGGCAAATCCCTCCTCATCCCAGTGTACCAGAATCATCTTTCCCTCTCCTCTCCATTAAAACAAAAGAGGGAGGAGGGAAGGGAAGGGAAGGGGAGAGAAGCGCGTGACTAAACGAAAATGGGAACTCACACCAAGGTCCATTCAGAGCCAACTTTCTAGTCCAAGAAATAGCCATCTCCTGTGCCCATTGAGAATTTTCAAACCAAGTGCTGTTGATCACATCTGAAGGCTCGAAGAACATATTGGCATATGAAGTGATTCCCACAGCTTTACATGGTGCTGCGAGGAAAGTGAGAGTGAGTGTCAGAGCTCTTAATATCGTTGCGAGTGATGGCATTGTGTTGTTTCGTTTTGTTCACACGGGTTAAGGAAAGAAGGGAAGAGGAGAAAAGGAAAAAAGCGGTGCAGTGCAAGTTTGATGAGTAATAAGTCAAGTCAAGTGGAGAAGTAGGCAGAGTATGACCATGGGAGGGGACGAGTTGTTGTGAATGTACAAAAGTCTGAAGAGATAGAACAAGTTTTTGTTTTGTGTGTGTGCAATGTCCTCTGAATACGACTACCGTGAATAGAATCGTCCCAAAAGAAGTCGTCTACGAGTAGATGTAATTTTAGGGGCCGCTTTGCTCAGTCATTTTCAGGTCAAAGTAGTAGTGTGCCTGTCGCTAAAATTGTTCCTCCCATTTTCCCTTTTCCATTTCCCTAGCTTTTCTTTCTTTATATACACTGTACACCAGGCGCAGCAACACATTCATGCTTAAGAGTACTATTTTCTGAGATCGAACGTGCGAACGTGTGCGAAGAAAAAAGTCGCGTTAACGAATCCCCTCGTTTCCTCGCGCAATTTTAAAGTTTTTCTCTTTTTCCTACCCCTGAAGTTTCGGAATCTTCCAGATTGGGTTTTGGGTGACTGCGATCAAGATCTATACTTGGTACTCACTGTAACGACGATCCCATCCCATCCCATGGCTATACTGTTATTATTCGTAATCGATTCTATCTTCTTTAATGATATTCTGATTCACTCATGATAATCATCGCTTTAGCAGTATATATCTTAAACATGGAAGAAACAAGTGAAGCAAGTGCGACAACTTGAAAAGGACGCTGCAACTAGAGTAATGATAATGATAACATCCTCTACTTTCAATCAAATATATGACAACTAGCTGCACAGTCTATCATCGTAGCTTCTCTATTCTCTTCTCTCCTAATGTCCATTGTCTTACTCCGTATACCCTTGATCTTACTCTTATTCCTGCTCTCATCATATCTACCACAACTAATCCCATCCAAAGAAAAAGAAAAAACTACCATATAGCACCGCCACCATCAACCTCCTTCTTCCTTCTCCTCTAAGAGATGGCTCTCCTCCCTCCTTCTCCTCTAAGAGATGGCTCTCCTCCCTCCTTCTCCTCTAAGAGATGGCTCTCCTCCCTCCTTCTCCTCAAAGAGATGGCTCTCCTCCCTCCTTCTCCTCTCAAAGATTAATCTCACTCGAAGACGATCAGATTCTCTCTCTCTCTCCCGACCTGCTTGCCCTTCTGTCTATCTCTCTCTCTCTCTCTCTCTCTCTTCATCTCAAAATTGATCATACTCATCCATCCCACTTCCAGTCCCAATATCATCTTCCCCTCCTTCCCGCTCATCACCACTCGGATACCCACCGCTGAAGCTCGGCGGTCTATCTCGTCTTACACCTCCATCACCGGCACCACCCATTCCAGCGCCAGTACCATTCTGATTCTGCCGCGCTAATCGATATGCCTTGTATTGCGATTCAGACATTGGTGAACCATCGGGATTGGTAGGTAGTGGATGACTGATGGCGCATTCTTGACCTTGTTCTGATTTATCTATTCAACATACGTCTCAGCTCATGACCCGAAACGATAATCGTCTTCACCGCGCAAAATATACAACTCACGATGCCGAGTCAGAGCATCTAGTCGCGCAAACTTCTTGCCACATCCTTCACATTCAAATGGCCGTAATCCCTCGTGTAATGCCATGTGGCGCTTACAGTCGTGTTGTCGCGCAAAACCCACGATAGCTGTCCCACCATTATCAGCTGGATAAGACCGACAAGCCTGGAGAGCACGCACACTTTGGACAACCATCATACAAGCACTTGTAAGGTCTCTCATCATTGTGTGATCGCATATGACCCTTCAAATTGAAATGCCGCGTAAAAGTACTTCCACATCCCGGAACTGCTCTTGTCAGCTCTGTACAGACAATGCCTATCTGATTCAAACTCACCAGGACATTGGAAGACACCCTTATTCGTCCGTCGACTACTACTTGCCACCTCGGTAGCGACCGACGTCACTTTCATCTTCTGTACGCTCGGCTTTCCTTTTCTGTAGGACGACTCGGGAATCTGGGCACCTTCAGGCATCTCCATCCTGCCTGAATGATGTGAGAAGGACGACCCCTGCGACGAGATGGACAGCGCCGGTGAAGTCGAGCGTTGAGATGACGCTGAAGAATGACGAGAATGTGATCTGGCGCGAGATGGCGGAAGGAGCGAACCGTCGTTGGCTGTGATCGATTGTAGAAAGTCGGAACTATGACGGGTCAGCTTGATGCATATACGACTGAAGATAATGCTCACGTTGATCCTCCAGCCCCAACACCCCATCCACTCCCTTTCCCTAGATCCTCACTCTTCACAGACCGACGATGACCAAGAGGCGACGCTCTCCCCGCTGCTCGCGCGCCGCTGTAATTTGCGATCGGCACCGCGCCAGTGAACTCGACACCATAACCAGGCGTTCCTGCTCCCGCCGCAGGGTGAGTGGTTCCTTCTGCGAACGATCTGCGTCTTGGCCCAATACCGCCCGAATGGCCCTGGTCAACCGACAAGAACGACTGTTGTGCAGGTGCGGCAGTGGCCGGCCAGCCTTGAGGTTGTGCCATGTGTGAAAAGGACGTCTGGTAGAAAGGAGCTGAGGCGGTGCCGCCGAGTTGACCAGCGTCAGTTGGATTGACACCGAGCTGCTGATAGAACGCAAGCGACGTTGGTGAAAACTGGCCGGGCTCGTACTTGACAGCGCCGGATTGAGAGGCCGTGTTGAGTGCAGGGAGACGGTCACGCTGAGCCTGCAGTTGGTTGTACTGCTGAGACATCAAAAGCTGCTGAATCATCTCCTGTTGACTCGTATCGTGTCCTGGCAAAGTCCGCGGATCAAGCGTTGCCTGTTGAGGGCGATTGTCCGAGATCAAGGCCGTACGCCATGAGTCGATCTGGTTACGCCAATCACCGCCCTGTTCCGGCATCGGAAACTGCTGGATATTCTCCCCTCCAGCTCCCATCGCCATGGCTTGCAAAAACGCCACTCGATCAAAACTTTCATGACCCATTGCACCCATCTGCGAATCCGACTTTGCTCGAGGACGGCTGCCGAGGCTCGGACGGAGGGTATCAAACTGATTATACCCATTGTTGAGCCATTGATTCGACATTTCCTGCATTGCCGCCGCAAAGTCCGGCTGGGAAGGCTGATTGACTTGCTGCTGACCTTGCTCCAACGGATTAGTCGAGCTTGGACGCGAGAGCGGGTGCGAGGCAGGGGGAGGAACGTTTGCACCAAAACCATCTGGCTGCTGTTGTCCCTGTTGTGGCTGTTGCTGCTGCGCCTGCTGTCCAGCTCGTCTCAACGCCGCCTCAAAGACACCTCGCGAATCCTTCAATCCACTAATCGGCGTGCTAGGCTGGATGTAGATTTGCGGACCATCGGCACTAGGGGCAATAGGACTGATACCCGCCATGCCCGTCAGATGCTCGAGGGCAGGATTGATTGGTGGGGCTAGTCCACCCGCAGTAGAAGTATTGATGATGGGTTGTGTGGGATGTGAAGGGCCAGCGGAAGTAGTGACAATAGGAGGAAGAGAAGGAGCCGGACTGTGTTGCTGATTGGGAATAACGAGAGCAGGTGGTGAACGGGGTTTGTTCATGAAGGGCGAGGCGCTTCCTGCTCGCGGGAAAGATCCGTTGACAGCTGGTGAAAAGGGGCTACCGGATCGGGAGCTCGTGTGCGAATCGTGCCGCTGATGTCCATAACTCGCTTGAGCCATGGGATGGGGTGAGGCTTCCATCTGTAGATATTCCATCTGGGTGTGGGTGTCACTTTGTGGGAAAGGTGATTGGGCGCGAGATGTATGATGAGATGCTGGGGATGATGTATTTGAATAACTAAGCTTTATGAGCGGGATCGACAGAGCACGGGGAAAGAGGATCGACAAGTCCTTTGTTCTGTCGGGGAGGCGGTGAAGGAGTCTGGACTCACATCCTTTCTAGCTCGTTGATGTGCTGCTCAAAACCCTCGTCATTGTTCCCGGTATGCCAGCCTCCTTGCTCCTCCATCCCCGTATACTCTCCCTGCGACGGCTGCTGATCGAGAAATTCACCGCTCCACCCTGCTGATACGCCGGGCGTCATCGAGCCAGTTGAAGGATAGGGTGAAGATGAAGGGTGGTTGTAAAGGGATGTATGAGCCGAGCTGGCAGTATGAGGAATGTTCAATGCAGTTTGATAGTCGTTGGGGATCTGCGACAAGTCTGCATATTGCATCATTTGTTCATCTGATGGATTCCACGCTTGAGGCTGGAATTGCTGCTGCTGCTGCTGTTGAGGGAGAGGTGAAAACACTGTTTGTGGTGGCGCTGGAGAGTATGCTGTTGGTGGATGGGGCGATTGAGCGAACATGATCTCGCCTATTGGGGTACCGGATGGCATTCCTGGTGATGGCGTCTTTGGGGCTCCTCTTGGTGCAGTTGCGATGATCGTGCTGGATGACTCTGGATCGAACGGGATGGTATATTTCCGTAAATCGTCTTGTGAGAGCATCCCAGCTTGGGCCGGGTCTGCTGATGATCCTGCTCGTCCACGTTCTCCAGCACGAAGCGAAGCATTACTCCCTTTCCTGTGTATTGCTTGAGGCTCTTCGGTCATTGGCGAATCCGTCGCAAGTGGTCCAGCATAGGTACCATCGTAACCGGTGTTGGCAGTATCGAAGGGTTGAAACGAGTTGCTGGATGAGGATCTACGCTGAGCTTGTTGGTTCCGGAACAGCTGGTCGAAAGAAGGGGGAGTAGAGGCTGTCATGGTGAGAGATTGTAAGTGTTCGGGGAAGGAAAGGAAGGCTCAAGCGTAAATAAAGAGCGGAGATTTGAGTTGATGTTCAGAGTGCCGGGTTGGTCGGGAGAGGATTGATTATAGGAACGATTAGATAGGATAAAGCTACGACGCACAGCCTTGTTAGTAATTGACTTTTACCAATCGTACCGGATGGAAGGGGAAGGGGGGGGGGGGATGATGAAGGCGGTGCGATGTGATGATATATCATGTGCTCGGGGAACCGAAGAAGCTTAAAAGTAACAACTCACAAGCGAATAGAGTTGGTTTGCTTCTGATTTCCAAAAGAGCGTCGATACTACTTCCTCTGTGACGTTTTTGTTTTTTTGGTTGCCAAGCGGGGGACAATGTTCGCTAACGAGGATGACAAGATCTGCAGTGCCTTTTGATTGATTGGGATATAAATTGTCCACTACCTCTCATGTGACCGGCTCGTCCGAGGGGTATACGCCGCTTCCGAGATCCACTCTCTGTCTGTCTGCTGTAGATTTCAGATCGGTCGCTGCGACAAGAAAGACGAAGAAGACGAGAGAAAAGAAAGACAGAGTATCAAGTGGGTTTTTTTGGGCTTGAACGCGCGGGAGTTGGGTGGCAATACTAATGACGTTCGGAACCAAAACCCCCGTTGTAGCCTAATTTATTTACAAGTTGACCTCTTCCACCTCTTGCTTTGCTTTCGTTGCCAACAAGCTCCAACAGCAGGAAGGAAGTGATATGATAATCGCTATCTTTCCTCACACCTGGAGTATATGGCATGTATATCTACGGGGAGAATATCAGAGCTTCATGTGATGAATAACGAGGGAAATTTTCAATAGTCGGTCGGCATTAGGAACTTTTTCCTAATCAAAAGATCCGCAGGCGCTTTCCCCGATGTCTTCTCACGGACATCTCCCCACTTGCCGAAAAGGGAAATCTCAGATAATCTTAACCAGGTAACTGACTGAAAGTATCGTTAGGGGAGCAGTCACAGTAACGTAAAAGGTATCTTTACAGGCTAAAGTAGAATAGAGCAGTAGTATCAGAACAGGTCATTATCTTGCTACAGATATTTTGAAATGGGGCATGCGCTCCTGAACTCAACCATGGCATCATGTATTCATCCTACATGTGAAATCTACTCTATATACACCGCACATTCTCTACTTCTACTCTGAAATTTCTACTTCTACTCCGAAATTTACTAAGAGAAATAGATCTAAGGAACCGACTGATGAACAACGGGAGGGGGCTGTCTCTTGGCCTTTCGTTCGCTGCTTCTTCCTTCCTCTCCTTCGACCTCTGAAATACCATTATGATGAACGGGCGCCTCGGTGTGTTCGCGCTTGACGACCATCCTGCTCCAAGCTCTGTAAAACACGAGGTATCAGCCACACTCTGTATCTTCCTTGACATTTCCAGCCTTGTAACTTGGAAGACACCCAGCTTGGTAAAGTGATGAATGACAGTGGAAGACACCCAGCTTGGTAAAGTGATGAATGACAAGGGAGGACTTACCGCTCGTATTGTACAGCAGGAGCCACAGCAGCACCTAATTCCAAAGCAGCCTCTAGAGGGAAATCGATATCCCTCAAGATCTGTCGTGCAAGTAATACTACGTCTGCTTTGCCCTGTTCGAGAATATCGTTCGCTTGCGTGGGCTCAGTGATGATTCCTACGGCGCCAATCAAGACGTTCGGGACATGTTTCTTTAGATGTTCCGCGAATGGAAGTTCTGTATGACCAGTCAGATAATTCTTCTATACAAGACGAAGAGCCTCCAATAAAAAAACAAAGATTGGGTACTCACGATAAGCCGGTTGGACTTTAATTTTCTGTCTAGAATCATTTCCACCAGAAGAGACATCGACGAGATCTATTCCAAGTTCGGCTAGCTTGGCAACAAACAATGTAGTCTGCTGGATACCCCTGTTTTTTTTACAATCATCAGTATCTTCTACAGATAAGTACAGGACGTAGGTAGACTAACCAGAATGCCCATTCTTCTTTCTGTCCAGGATAAGCCTTTTCAGGACCTAAAACATCTTCGAGCCAATCACTAGCGCTCAATCGATAGAACAGAGGTCCATCCCAAGCGGCACGTATGGCTTTGGCCACCTCTAGAGGTAGTCGAATTCGATTCTCGAACGAGCCACCGTACTGATCAGTACGTTTGTTGGAGATTGGGTCGACGAATTCGTGGAATAAATAGCCGTGTGCGCCGTGGATCTCAACGAAATCGTATCCGATCTGCTTACACCTTTGAATGTCTAGTTAGAGGATGATCCATGTGATTGTTGTGATAAGAAGGCAGGAGGATGAAAGGGGTAGTACAATTCGAATAAGAACGGAGGGGGTAGGAGGTACAGAATAGAAACATGGTAGGAATCCGATAATAAACATACCTCTCAACAGCGTTGAGCCAGGATTGCTTGAGGTCTGCAATATATTCCGAGCTCGCTTCGACGGGATGAGGATACTTTGGGTCGAAAGCGATAGGAGATGGACCGACAACTAGATGGGATGTCTAGTCAGTACTCTGTCTCTCTCTTTCCTTTGTCTTTCTCTCTCTCTCTCTCTTTCTGTGTTTCTCTCTCTCTTTTCCGAATTCGAAAACATTCCTGTCATTCAACCAACAACAACACCCGTATCTCTGCACTCCCGACGAACACCATTGAAGATGATATGAAATCCAGAATACTCCAACACTCACCATTGCTTGGCCAACCACCTTCTTCCTCACGGGCTACCACACCACCATTCCAACCTCCATCTTCTGCGATCCTCTGAACCCAAGGAGCAAGTGTCGATGCTTTTCTACCGGCATGTGCGAGCTGAATACCAATGTGGCCCCGAAGTCCGTGCACGTAGTCTACAATGCGCTTGTGCGAAGTTATCTGCGAGTCGTCCCATAATCCCTAAGGTTCGTGTTAGTGGCAGTGGCAATGACAAGTTTCAACTTGAAGATGACTGGAGAAGAGCTGATGGGAAGGAGAAGTTGATTGACTGAGAAAATCATAAAGTGAGGAGTTGATTGTGCGAATCTGTCATTCAGGAAGATGTAGACTGTAGGAGAGAATGATAGAGGGGAGATTTGGTTGTGAGTAAGAGAAATGACAGGAGATGTTGATAAGTAGAAGGCTGTTAAGGCGAGAAGGCTGCCGATTTGGAAAATACGAAGCAAAACAAACGCACAACATCTTGAGGTGTAATACGACCCTCTGGAACAACAGCCGTAGCTTCAACCATCAAAGAACCCCAACCTCGCATAGCCATCGAACCATGATGAACGAAATGATGATCCGTAGGTTTACCTTCGTCCGCCGAATCTATACAAAATCACAATATCAGCACAAGATCACCTAAAGACCAAAGACCAAGGACCAAAGAGCAAAAGACCAATGACTGGAGATCAAAGATCACAGAGACTCGTGAATGAAGACTCAAGACTCACACATGCACATAGGAGCTACAAATAAACGATTATGAAACTTGACGCCTCTTATCTCGATAGGTTCAAATAGTTTAGGTGGATCTTCATTCTGTGGGAATTTATCGGCAGGTAAGAGTGAACCTATAGGTTGAGGTTGTAGTGGTAAGAATTCATGATAGCCCGGGACTCGCTCGTTGACGAATGGAGCGAGGATAGGAGCTTGACCGTTCGTAGGGGTCGATTTGATTTGCGTCATTGTTCTTTCGGCTTTTTTACTTTCTTTACTGTATAACGATATTTATCTCTACTGGGTAGAAGAGGAAAGAAATGTTACTGTAAGGTCTAGAGTGGTTTATCAAGTCTTTCTATAGTATAATGATCACGTCGTTTTGAGTAGAGTATGTATCTTTAACTTTGCTTATCGCTTTGTAAGACCTCCACCGCAAATCGCGTGATGGCAGACGCCGGAAATTCCGGGAATGATTCGTCAACGGCCGAATCTTGCCGGCTCATGTCTCTTCGTTTGAAGAAGGATGCGTTATCCTATTGCATGAGGACGGACCGATGGGGATATACGTAATACTATATAGCCTACAAGCACAATGATCATGACGTTGAACGAGAAATGGAAAAATATACGCGAAACGGTTCGCTAATGTGCTTTTTACTCGCCAGACTGAATAAGCTGACTGGCATACACACGCCCGGCTTCTGCAATCTTACTGTGACCCATCAACAGTTCTTAACAACATCTCCACCTCTGGACCTCCACCTTGAAAAATTCCATCAAAGCTGTCATCGGCATCAAGACCGTCCGATGAGGGTGCAGCTTTAGCTTTGGCTGCTTGTTTGCGCACAGGCACAGGTGACGATGTATTCACAGCCGCTTTTCGGAGGGGGTTGAAGATTCCATGGTGTGCAGAATGCGAAGCGTCAGAGAGACTGGTGTGTCGTCGAGGACTTGACCGGATAGGTTGTACGGCGATAAGAGGGGGCTTGAATGTCTTTTGTCCTGGACGACTTGGCGGACGAGAGTCATTCGAGGATGCGGATATGGTGTTTTGACAATGACCGTTGTCGGTACTGTTGTTCTGCATCGGTTGTACAGGTCGGATCTCGCTTGTACCGGATGGTTTGAGAGCGCGCTGATTAGGCCCAGCGAGGCGCTGATTATGCCGCAGACCTATACGAGGAGCCGCTCCAGGTTTCGTAGGTGACACTGATGACACCGACCGTTTCGACGATTGATTTGCATCTACCTCGCTGGGCTTCGATGTGGGCTTGGGACGCATCTTACTGCTCGAACCAGCGTCAGGGTGACGGTTCTCTTTGGAAGAGACTTGCAAGACGCTCGAGGATGGTGGTAGAGTAACAGGGGTATGAATCGACCTCGAGGCAGTCTGATATGACCTCGGAGGAGTTTGTACGAGCTCAGAAGGCTTGATAGCGAATGCAGCCATTGCCTCTCCGAGCAATTCATCCAGTCGTGAACTAGACGGTCCGCCAGCTGGAGCAGATGATGGGCCAGCGCGATTGTTCGGATTCGTGCCTGTAGAGCTGAAGGATGAGGTCGTTAGTGGTTGAGGAAGGGAGTGATGTGGACGACACCGGCGTTTTCGAGGAGGGGCAGACGATGAGCTTGAAGGGTCATTGCCATGTATTGGACGTGAGGTGATTGGACGTGGTTTTTGAGTAGGTGTAGGTGGTTCCATATAATCTGCACAAAGCGAGTCAGCATCACTCTCTCAACTGAGGAGATATTGCAGCAGATCAGTGACTTACCATTCATCGTAGCAGCTATAACAGCCTGTCGCAGACGTTGATCGTGGATCCACGCGATCGACCCAACATCCTCCGGAGTACTTGCTTCGGCCTCACGTTTCGCCCGGCTCCTAGTAGTTGGCGTCTCCATCTCGATCCCACAACTCTTGAGAGGGGAGGTGTCGCCGATCTTAACGAGAGCTGAGGATTTGTTTGGAGATTGGCTAGAATGATTTTCCAAAAAAAGGTGATCGTCGGTTCGCACACAAAGATCAAAGATCAGTCACGCCCACCACCATCTTTAAAGAGGGGGATCGAATAGAGTACAGCGAGCCTGCTATATCCTATGAGATCTTTGCATACATGCTGTTCACTGACTTGAATCGTACATTGCTGAGACTTTGTGTGAGGTAATTGTGTTGTACTGGTGTGAAAGTACCTTGCAGGACCAACTTTGACATCAATCAACAACCTCGTGACGATCCTTAGCCAAGAGCGGCAGCAACTTGCAACTCCGCCACCCAAGTGATTTGATCAATCCGACTGCGACTTGTTCAGCTTGGTTGTTCACACATCATCTCAGCACAGCGACCTTTGCTCCTACGAAACTCAACAACAATGTCCCTCATCCACGCCCTCGTTGCTCGAGGGACCACGGTCCTGGCTGAACACGCAACTGGTACCGCCGAGCTCAAACCTGGTAAGCTATCTTCCTTCTCGTGCGGTAGTATGCTCATTCCTTCTCAGCTGCACAAATAACCATTCTATCCAAAATTCCACCCAACAACTCGAAACTCACGTGTTAGTCTTGTTCTCACTCACCCCCTCCCCCCCCCCCTTCTCCCATTTTTTCATTCACTCCTGGGAAAGCTGATAGTAATAATTGGTCAGACGTCTGGCAAGATCGGTTGATCCACTATGTCTCATCAGACGGCGTCATTTACCTTGTCATGGCAGATGATTCAGTAGGAAGACGAATGCCATTCGCTTTCTTAGCAGAGGTAGAACGTCGAGTAAGTCCCATCTCCTTTTATCTGTAACGTACATGGAGGGAATGAAGGCTGATCATGAGGATTGATTAGTTTACAGCTATGATCTCGCCTGATGTCGTCGTTTCTGCTGCAGCACATTCATTAGGCGAGTTTGAGCCTGAGCTCGCTAGAGTGAGTGATAGATCCGGCTCCTGACTCCCGGTCCTTCCATCAGAGATAGACATCGTACTTACGTGGCTCAATGTAGTTGATGCACCAATATACGACTGCACCACCAAATGATCCTCTCAAGCAGGCCCGCTCAGATCTGGACAACGTGTGAGTTTTATCTTTTCTCGCTATTTTACCTCGTTGAGCTCTCTTCTGGTATACTGTTCTATCTTGCTGAGCTCTCCTCTGGACTGCTTCCGCATTGAATGATATGTCTTATCTCCCCATACCAACATACACCCCAATCCATTCCTGAATGTGAATGTGCAATACTGACACTGCCTAGAAAAGACATCATGGTGCAAAATATCGACTCGATCCTTCAGCGAGGCGAGCGCCTGGATCTTCTCGTCGACAAGACCGATACACTTGCTGGTCAGGCATACGCTTTCCGTCGAGGTGCACGCTCCGTAAGAAGACAACAATGGTGGAAGAATGCACGTATTACTGCACTTACTGGAGTAGTCGGAATTGTCAGTATCAGATTTTGTTACCCAGACTCGCTCGGCATCAGAAATAGAAAACTTGCTGATTATTGGAAAATAGCTCGTTTTGTATCTCCTCATCGCTCAGTTCTGTGGTGCAAGCTTGACTCACTGTCGAAGTTAGCGCACGAATCGTACCGTTTATGTGTAGAGATTCTGATTCTCTTGTAGATAGGCTTTGGTATGCATCTGTTGTATTCTCTGATGATCGATAAAGAGACGTCATCGTAATAGGAAGTCATCGTGATATACAATATGCATGATGGTTATGCTCTTCACTGCATGAGTGTTCACTATCAGTAGGCGACAGACAGCCCGCCATTCCACACCCACAAAGTCTTCATCGTGCTCACCCCCACCTTCCAACACTGTACTATGGTCGCCTATAGTCTAAAGCTCCGCCAACACACCCATGGCCAAGTTCTGCGTGACTTGATCTCCCATGGCTTTCTCTGCAGCCTCTTCAAGATGTCGCTTGGGGTCAAGCTTGCCGACATGTCTGGTCTTGAGCTGTTCAGGCGTAAGAGTTGATTCTTCCTGTACTGATTTATTGTACGCCACAGCCAGTGAGAGCATTTGCTGCAAATAAGTCGTCAGTTTAGTGTTCAACGTACTCGCACACAGAGAGACAAAGAGGAGAAAGAGAGGGAAGAGAAAAAGAAGGAAAGAGGATGAGTCAAGAAGAATTCTTAAACTCACTTTGACAGCAGCCTCGTTACCTTCTTTGAGTTCCTGGAAATCACGCATCTTGAGTCCTTCTGTCCATCCTCGTTTATGCAAATTGAGTAACATTCCCTGTTCCGCCTCTGTCTTTCGATAATCAATTGCAAGACCTATTTACAAAGTCAGTAGAGAAACACAACACAAGCAGGGTGAACACTGCCGGGGACATATCGTGCAGTAGAACGTACTGTAGTAATGACGATTCAACCCATGAATCAAAGCTTGGATACTGGGCTTGTTCAAATGACCGATATTACTTGTCGTTTGACGTGATTCTTGACCAGCGATCAAGCTTTGGGGGTTGATGGATCGGAAAGCGTCAATGACAACCTTGCCACGGACGGATTGGATGGGGTCGATAACTACTGCTACTGCGCGAGGGTGAAGTTGCTCGAATGACTAAGTTTACAATCAGCAATGGCAATCCTTCAAATTCGAATGTGATCAATCAGGCTCCAGTATGTGTGTGGGAGGTTGATTCGAATATGGTGCAGAAAGAGAAACTTACTTGTTGTGTGTTGACATCTACACTTGAAAGCCAACATCCGAAACCAGGATGTGAGTGATACCAACCAACAACCATTTCAGGTCTACATTTCGCATCAGTCAAGAACCTTGGAAAGGTCATTGTGACACTCACCGTCCAGTCTGCTTGAGCATTTCAAGCATTTTCGTTTGGAAGACGTGATCCACACTTTCAACAGTCACTGTTGTCCCACTCTGAGGCATGGCAAAGACATCGACACATGAAATCTGATCGTAACAACAATCAGCCCTCGTGCGTGCAGTAGAACAGCACAGAGCAGGGAAGGGAATGGAATGGAAACATACGGTATAATCATCTACAAACTCTCCAAGCATGAGACCCATCACTTCCATTGGTACACCCGCTCGTCCATGCTTTAACATCTGAATTTATCAGCCAAGTCCTCATCCGAGCTAGTAGACTCACTTTAAGTAATGCCAAAGCTGAAATGTGGACTGTCTCTCCACTATGGAAGGGTCAACACGCCGTCACATTACCATGCCCAAGCACTCACTTGTCGGCTAGGATAGTATCTCCTTGAGGCATCTGTCTCTGGCCAAAGCCTCCGCCTCCACGCACTTGTTGGAGAAGTCGCATGAGATTTGGATCCATTTTGAGTAAAAGTCCTTCAAGCTAGTCAATCGATCAGGGGCGAGGTATTACGTCTACAGAAGGAGGATGTAATGAGTCCAGGTGAGATGCAGACTTGGTCGAATTATGATAGACGGAGACAGTATGAAGAGGAGACGCTGGATCGACACGCGAGCGTGGACAAAGTGATTAGGCGTGCAACTGCATGCCTATTTTAACAGCGTTAGTGACGTTTCAGCCTGCTTTGGTCGTTTTTGGATTCTCTCCCTTTGTCCACTCATCGGCTTGATTTCAATTTCAGATGTTGATATTACAATAATACAAGGTATATAGTGTGTCGGTACTTGTGCCTCTCACCTCGTTCCAATTCTTCCTTCACAATAGGCTTGTATCCCAACGCATGAGGTCTTCGTGCCTCTCGCTTTAGCAATGTCGGATGTGCGTCTACCACCCCAGGGATGGCTCAAGCAGTGCTGACTGAGGTGTAGTACCAAAAGGTGAAAGCGCGTGCACAAGCGCTCCAACGGGAGAAGGAAGAAGCTGTTCGTCGCGAGGCAGCTATCAAGGCAGAACGGGACAAGCAGCAGGCAAAGGAAGAAGAAGAGGTGAGTAGCCTTTAGATCCGCTTTGTATTCTCGCAGTATAAAGTTGATTGAATTTCTTCTTCTTTTCATCGGTAGAGGCAACACCGACGCGAAGAACAGGCCAAGGAAGCTCGTAGGATTGAACTCATCAAAGCCAATCAGGCTTTGGCGGAAAAAGCAGAACTTGATCGTCGGTTGAGAGAAGGAAAGGCTCCTGTAACACCGCTAGATGGCGGTGAAGAGTACGATCCATTTGCCGAGGATGTGAGGAAGCCCAGACCAGTACAGAATCAGAATGGCGGGACTACCAAGGTGAGTTTTAAGAGTTGGTAGGGTTTTATGATTCCGTTGACGCGGTATCAGGCTACTTCCAAGACCAAAGCTAAGCCTGCAGAGGGTGCGACCTCGACTTCTCATACCTCATCTTCCAAGCCTCGCACGAGTACTTCGAAAGTCTCTTCCACAGGAACTTCAACGAAAGACCGTTCATCTCCACCGCCTTTAGGTCGAAAAGAGAAAGCGGCGAGATTGTTCGCGCAACAAGCTATAAAATCTAGTCGTGGCGAATCACTTTTCTCCATCAGAGATCTAGTCGAAGGACGTGAATCTCCCGGCACAGCACGTCCTCGACCATCTCATGTCAAGGTTGAGAAATCTTGGAGCCTGACCACTAGGCAAAGGGTGAACAAGGATATGCATAAAGAGGGATTGAGGAAACTTTGCACGGATCGAGATACTAGGGATAGGAGGACTATTGATGAGATACAACGAGATGCTAGGGCAAGGAAGGAAGCCAAGTTGGGAAATGACAAGGAGAAGGAGAAGAAGAAGATCGATTCAACACCGCTTCCTAAAGTTCGTCCAAAATTACCTCCAATACCAACAACAGCACGACCAGCACCTACTTCCCATTCACCAGCACTACCACCACCAGCTCAACGTACAGTCTCACCCAAACGGCGACGTCGTTCTTCGTCACCTTCATCATCGTCGTCGTACGAGACAGATGAACGTCCTTCGAAGCGAGGAACATTTGAACGTTCTCTTCCTTCTCATGCAGCAATCTCCGCAGAGATCCAAGCGCTCTTCCGACGCCCTGATCGTCCTGCGCCAAAACGTATGGATTGGTCAGACGACGACAGCGATGATATGGAGGCGGGTCTGAGCGATGTCGAAGCTGAAGAGAGGAGGACAGCGAAGATAGCAAGGTTGGAGGATGAGGCTGCTGAGAGGGAGGAAAGGATGAGAAGGGAGGACAAGGAGAGACGAAAGAGGGAGAGAGATAAGCCCAAGAGCAAGGCTTAAGGAGTGGAGCAGTCTTAGTCTACGTGGCTTGTGTGCGGTACTGTTACATTTCACGGCCTGTATATGTAGGCATTACGTTGTATCTCTTTAACGCTACCCATCCCAATGTCACGATCAGTGTTCACCAGCATGAAGCACAGATAAAAGTCATATGATCACGGATTGTTCTACATGTTCTCGATACTTGTTGAGATACTTCATAAATACATCGTCACTTTGTACTTATGGCAATACAATATGCAAGTGTCACACTGTCCGTCACTTGGGACTTAAAGGCAAAACAAGAGTTTGACCAATATCAGCACAAACGAACCTACCTTTTGTCTCTGTTTTCCTTTCGTCGCCCTCATCGCCCCACCTAGAACCGACGCCTCTTCTCCGTCGTGCTCTTCCAAATTCCACACGCGTGCCTCTAGCCTCATCACCATCGCAGAATGTACCCCAATGCACAGCGACTGTGCGTTGACTTTTCAGGATCTCGTGGATCGCCAGCGCGTCATCCGGCGAACAATGTTGAGATGAGGTCATGACGTATTGATCTAATGAGAGGGATAACACAGTCCGTATGAAAGGAAGTGATGAGCCAGTTGATATTGGTAGGAACGAAAGTGTCATTGGAGAGTACAAGTCGGCGATTTCTAAGATAAGTGGTCAGCTGATGACCTGGAGGAGATGACAGAGAAAAGCAGGTACCTTGAAATGCGGGACATATGGCTGTAGTATCATCTTCTGGTGCAGAAGCATATCTATATCCAGTATCACTAATCCAGTGTCAGTGGATAATATAGTCCAGCTTGTTAATGTATCGGTGACTCACCCTCCGAAAAACATTCTGAACCCTTTCCAGTCCTTCATGCCCTGTTGCCTGGCCTTTGAAGCATCTTCATCGTCGACTACACCAACACACCAACTGCCCCATAACGTCGTCATGTGATCCAGTAATCCTCGTCCAGAACGATGTTGAGCTGGCGTGAAAGCGATCTTCAAAGTAAGATCGGTATCTGGACCAACCGGCACATCTTCTGATCTCTGCTCTGTTGATGCGGATGATGAAGGGAAGGTGACAAGAGACTCGTGCCACCAGTCTAGCTCTGTTATGCGTTCCGAAGGGATTCCTGACGAGATGAACCATTGTTTGAGACCTGGCAAGTAAGCTTTTTGACGCAGCCATTGTAAGACTTACCGAGCGGTACAAAGAAATGTATGGTCGAACTGTGGTATTTCCACAAATCAATGATGGTATAGTAATCTAGGTGGTCGTCTACATGTAATGTTAGGACAGACTGGACGTATACGTCGACAGTTTGAGCTTACAATGATCGTGGGATATACAACAGACATGTACTGCCGGGAGGTCGGAAATTCGACATGGTGAGTCCAAGTACCTCGCAGGTCCGACATATTGTGAAGGAGAACAACTGTCTCACTATCAGCTTTCTGTAATATCGTCAAACAAGCAAGTTTCTCACCGATATGAAAATATTGGATCAAATACTACCCCGCACTTCCCTGCCCTCTCTTTGCCTTTCCAAGGTATTCTTACCATAACTCCTGCATGTCCCAACCAAGTCACATCTTCCTCCTCCCCTTCTCCCCAAGAAGGCTCCACGACCTGAACAGGTGGATCTCGCCAATCATCGTCCTCGTCCTCTTCGCCGAATTCCCTAAGATCAGGTCGGACCCACACACGAGCAGGTAGCCGTCCATTGCCATTCGTCCGAGTGACCAGAGGAGTGCCCTCTTCCACATCGGCCATTCGACTCGCCTTGACGGGAAGAGCGATCGCTGCTCCGTTCTGATACGCTGTGTATGCGTCGCTCAGCGAAGGCGTACGATACGATGGCCACGGGTTCTTGAAGTATCTCGGCTTGGATGCGGCTCCTGCTGCTGCTGCACGTCCATGAGGTCCATGATGAGCATCTGTGAGTGAGTAGGATGGACGCAGATCCGATACTATGGGGTGTTGTACGCTCATAACGGCTGAGACAGTGCTCTAATGCAAGGTAAAGAAAGATCAATGATTGACAACATTTTGGTGTGTTTTTTGAGCGGTGCGTCATGTCGAAACAGGCACGCCCGGGGTAATAACCTTATTTGCTCCCGCCTCATCGCGTCATGACGACGAGTAACAAGGATTTTTGATCATTTCGACGTCGACAAGCAGCTTTTCAACAGCGTCAAGAGGAGGGAAACACAATGGCACGACCAAGCACTGCTTCTGCTTCTCTTGATCCATACCTCAGAGAGCGCGCGGCAAATCCCTCTCTCATCCCATCGAAATCTACCCGGACAGCCAGAATTGCCACTACCAATGCAACCAAGAATGAAGACTTCCTTGACTTTCTTCGCGGTTTAGGTCGTCTAGTCTTATCACCGTTAGCTGTTCTCCACTGGTTTGCGAAAGAAGCTAACTTATCTCCAGAGTCACCTTCCCCGCACATTTGATACACCAGACATTGACTTCCCCGCTCACCATCTCCCTTGTGCTCAAGCTTCTTCTCCTAGGCGCTCTTACGCTCGCGTCTGCCGTGTTCTCCGTCTTGGCGGTTGGAGCGTTTTGGTATTCATGGGGCACTGGCGGACTGATCGAAGTCGAGGGGTGGCTGGTGTATGGGTCAGTAAAGTCAGAAATACAACACCTAGGTGCTTATGTCAACATAGCGCAAAATCTCATAGATCACCACATACCCTCATTCCGCTGCCTGTGGAGCGCTTCCAAGAAGACCTCAGGTACGATGTACAGATCGAGATGGAGCTTGTGCGGCCCTCAAGAGGATCCGAAGAGATGGGTAGGTCATTTGACGCTGGGTAGGGGCATCACTAACAAGTGGTAGGAAATTTCATGCTCACTTTGGATCTTCGATCCAACCGAGACCCAGAGATTTCAGTTCTTCGAGCATCTCAACCTGTATGTGTTCTCCTGCTAAGACCATATTCAAGCTAACAAGGAGCAGTCCCTACCTCCTCCTCCTTTACCCTCAACTCTCCTCTCGCTTCCAAGCATTCCTACCTCACTTATTCCACCATGCGTCATTCCCTGGCCGTTCCGGTCGCTCTGTCCATCACGACTTTTAGGCTACGACGGTCGTCCAAACTCGAAGATCCGCGAGAGAAGGAAGCGCGGTGGATTTGCAAGCCCGGCGCACGGCAAAGATGTGGTCCTGCTAAGGAAGGAACTGATGGAGGCTGTCTTATTGAACCCTGGCCGAGGAGGAGACGCTCAGATTGGATCTGCATTCGTCAGCATCGGTTAGTGAACGTGGCTTGTTACATCTAAGAAAAGCTAACTGCTGTAGGCCGAGAAGACTCGTTTGGGGAGAACGACGGAGCACAGTGCGATGTGAAAACTCGTGAAGTCAGAACAACAGGATGGGTTGTTGTTCGTTTTGTGCCTCGACCTACGGGCATCAGGTCAGCTGAATTGTTCTATGGTTGGGGAAAATCGAGCTGACACCGCAAAGATGGTTGCTAGTATCTCATCCATTCCCGCCTCTACTGCTCCTGCCGCCCATCTCCCTTGGGCTTACTCTATCTTCGTCATTCTTCGCATTCATCATCATCTCGTACCTACGTAGTGCGAGCAAGAAGAAGTCCAAGCGTACAGCACAGCCGATTTTGGAAGAAAAGGTTCTGGAGGATAAACGAAAGGCCGTCTTTGCAGAGCGAGACCGTGAAGAGAGGCGAGAGGCGGATCGCAGGAAGGCAGAATGGGAAGAGGTCGAGTCGTCGGCATTGGGTGGGATGCGGCGTGTTCCTGAAGAGAGAAAGAGATCGAGGATCGGCGAATCTACTATCGGTGGTGTGAGTGCTGGGTGTAGGTGTGTTCTGCAAATGACTGACTGCATGGCTGTGTAGTCTGAAACAACTGTTCCAACGAATATACAGTCGTTTGCGACTATACCTGAGAGTGGAGATGAGACTGAATCAACAGCCACTGGGACGGCGACCGAGACTAGACCAGGCGATCATAGCAGGAGGCATTCAAGGGATATGGATGGGTGGGATTGAGTGTATGATGTTACGGTGATGACGAACAACGAACAACGAGACTGTGAGGGATCGGGTAAGATAGAACGTTGTATGCACTATACATGAAGGCGAGTTGTGAGATTACACATGAAGGCGAATTGTGAGATTACAAAGTACAAACTTGTTACATTTCACTTTACAACATGCCCAAGAAGAAATAACGAAACAGTTTGTGGATCGTTGTGCTCCTTGACGGATATCTAGCCATCATACCCATCCCAGCCATCCAGCGTCTCCTAGCCATCCAAAGCCACCACTTTTGAACCTTTCCTTTCCTCTCCATAATATATTCAACCCTCACTCACAACCGTCAATCACCCCAACATTCCAACATCGATTCTATCCATTCTCTGACAGTGAGTTTTCATATATCCCAACACAGTGCAATACGATACAACCTAATCTTTCCCTCCCCCTCCTAATCGACGATCTTGTCTGAAATAACCAGAATTAACAACGTATCCACAAACCATACCAAACACAGTATCGCCTATGCTGAAGTATGATTCTAGGAAATGACGAATGGATGTATCTTTTATATGATCTGTTTGAGGTCTGTTTTGAAGGAGGTGCATTAGTTCGATGTCTGGATATTATTCTGTATCGCATATAACAGAAGAGCGAGAGAAGAAGAGAGGAGAAAGGAACAAGAGACGGGAGACAGGAGACAGAGGAACAGGAGACGGGTTAATATGAGAGGGAGAGAGGAGAAAAGAGGACTGGAGAGAGAGGACAGGACAGGACAGGACAGGACAGGACAGGAGAGATAACGAATGATATTGCTCGGTAGCAGTAGCAGTTGCGATAACGTTGACCATGTTATGATAAATAAACGAATACGAGTAAGTGAGTCGCGACTCCAAGGGTTCAATCCCTAAGGAAAGGATCAAGGGGGGGGGGGGGGGGGCTGCCCTCAAATAAAATAGAAGATTAATAGAAAGAATTGGAACTCAAGACTCACGCAAATCCAGTAGCTTTCTTAACTCCAGCAAGAATCGTTGATATTGCTATCAAATCAATAGCGAGATGTGTAAGGCGGCCAAACATCTTCGAAGGTATATCTCGGATCTCGATTAATCTACTGAGGCGGAAGACAAGATCAAGTGGAATAGGAATAGGAATGATTACAAATGTGCGTGCCAGCTAAGTGGATAGGAGGCAGAAGTAGGCTTAGGCGAAGTTTCTGATCAATGGAAATAAGGTGGTCTTGTTGATTGAACTGACTCAAGTGTTATGATAAGAATCGAAATGAACGAAGACATTGTAGACAACCGGCAGAGACCGGGTGGCGATCCGGCACCAGCGAATGTTCCAACTTAGATGGCTATGAGCACAATGGCTCTTTCATGCCCAAGTCCTGTCCATTCATTTATACATCAAAGTTCCTCGTGCATGATCTCCAAATCACGGATAACCCAGCGATAATTTAATAACAAATTCACGACGCTCCATTGACTATAAACCCTCTGCCGAGTTAAATAGACTTTCTCGCCACGCCTGCTGCACTGTGCTTGATCCATTGCGTTTGTAGACCCATGTACGATGTGGTAGCACTAAAAAGGACGTCAGTGAATCGGTTCTGCTCGATAAGGGTAGGTAGGTCTTACCCAATGAGTCCGAGAACTCCGTCGTTGAGATGAGCATATCCTAGATTCGTAGCTGGGATCCAAATGTCTAACGAGTCCATGATGAGCTGGGACAGCAGTTGTTGTCTTTGCCTATCCACGCTCATCAGTATCTCACCCCAAAATAGATGGTAAACTCACGCAAGGAGACCGCGGCCCTTCTCCCTTCGATCCTCTTCTTCTCGTACTCTATCTTCTGGGGTCTTTTCCTCTCTTCGAGCCATTTCCAGCGAAAGTGCGAATCGTCTCGAATCGGCACGCAGCTTGACCAGTGATGCCGACGAGGAAACTAGCGAGAGGAAAAGACCTGCTAGCCAGAACCTCATCGATATATTCTGAACTCTAGAGATTTTTCTATTTCTGTCAGATCCTTTCTTTTCACAGGTGAGACGTAGAATGCAAGGAAGGCAAAACTCACTGCTTGTCGTATCGTAGGAAACGGATAGATCCGAGCCATACCAGTGTATCCGTAGTGAGGAATCCGGCATATCCGAGCTGTCTCCCAATTTGAGCTACGTGAGCTAGTTGACCAGGTCCGCTCAAGCTGGTACTTTTCCATGTCAGCTTTGCCAAGCCTGATGCTACGATGACTACTTACATCGGCCGAGCGGATAATCTGACGGCCGCCTGCATGAACTCGGCAGGGCGGAAGATGCGCATGACTGGATAAGTATATTAGCAAAGTCGTCACTAACTCCATCCTCTAGACGAGGAGATTCATTTGATGTGAGAAGATTCATTTGATGTGAGAAAGGGAAACCACTCACTCCTCCTGCCGTTAGCCAAACCATTCTTCAGCCCGTCCCATCGGTCAGCGGCTTCGACGGCGCCCCGACGGAGGTACGACCATGCGATTAGTCTTGCGAGGTATTGGATTAATCTGTAGATCTATTGCCCAAGTAAACCTCTGTTAGCGATGTTATACAATTACCAAGTCTCCTTGAATTCAGATTAGACGTAAGACCCACCTTGTCGCGACCAATGGTGGTCGCAAGGACAGCAAGAGTTTGCGAGAGTTTTGGGTGAAGAATGAGGTTTGCTGCGAGGTTTGACATTTTCAATGCAGACTCGTGTCGTGTATGAGATCTGCGTCGTGAGCTGATATAGAGTGCTGTTGCTGCTTTACGGGGAGCAGTACAAGCAATGATATTGGGGATGAAGGGGGGATGAGGCAGAAAGATGAACGGTTTAGAAGGTCCGGTCCAGTCGCGAGTAGGAATAACCGGAGAAAATAAACGTGATTAATCTAATTCATCCCCCACCTTAAGCCAATCTCATTATCGCTTTAGATTTTGCGTGAGCATCCGTTGTCCGGCTACGTTATCGTCAATCACCACCTTGCTCTGCGTATCTGTCCAGCGAAGAGGACCGTCGTCTCCACTCTCACCCCGTCGAGTAGTACCCCTGTGCTCCTAATTCAGAGTGGAAAAACTTACCGGCTCACAGATACTCGAACGACCGTTCAGCATGCTGCCGAGAATTAGCCGAGCTGCCAGTCATACCCACCTCTCTCCACCGATCTGTACACGATGTTTCCGTCCTGCTCCCTTCGTCCTCCCTCAATCACGTATTTCTAGACAGCCCACTGCTCTGTTCTCTTCTTCAAACTCTCGACGCTCAGAACCTCCTGTCAAGCAGTCCATCTCGAGCGAGTCACGACAGCAGAACAATCGAACTGCTCCTCGCAAGCCAACCCCGCCACACAAACCTCCCAAACGTCGTCTGGAAGCTGCTTCTCAACCTTTACGAAACGCTCCATCGTCCACTAGAGGTCCTGTTCTGCAATGTATTGCTCATACTACAGCAGAGCGATATGATCTTGCTTCTCTCGCTGCTGTATTGCGTAGTTTAGGTGTACGATGGGATGAAGTTCCTGAAGGAGACAGGGAGAGAGCTCTCGTCATTGGACCGTGGAAAGGTCGAGGTGGAGCTGAAAGACTTGTCAGGGGCAAAGATATCAGGCCTACAACGACGAATTCCGAGGAAGGTGAAGATGGTGAAGATGATACGTATGGAGGATTCCATTATGGTCAACGAGGAGAAATCTGGATCTTCCATTCAGGAAGTTTCGTCACATGGGGTCTATCAGAGGAGGAAGGAAGGGCTTTTCTACGAGACGTTATTAGACGTAAAGGTGCGAATGTGGAATTAGAGAAATTAGGAGCAGGCGAGTACGAAGTGGAGGAGATGGACTTTGTTGTAGATCCTACTGCGTGAGTACCAACTTTCAAACTGAATACTAACGGGTTACACAGGAAAACACATATCCTTGGTAACTTGATCTTACTTGGCGCTCCACCCGAGTTAGCTACCTTCCACCCTTCCTCACCTGGTCTCGCCTCTCTCCTAGCCCGCTATACCCTCTCATTGTCACTCTCCCGATCGTCTTCCTTGTCCGTGCTTGAAGAGCGCCTCGATCGCCACATTGCATCCGTAGCTGTCCTCCCACGTGTTCTGGAACGTTCAGGACAACAACCTTTGGGTCGCAAACAGGTCATCAGGAAGATAGGACAATTGATGACCCTTCGAATGGCGGTCAACACTCGAGGAGGTGGTCTAGAGGAGACACCAGAGGTATGTCTCCATTATACATTGCCACAGTGGAAAAAGATGCTCATGGAAATAGTTTTACTGGTCCGAGCCTGAACTTGAGAGTGAGACGATCCTTTGCAGTCTTTGCAGTCACCAATACGGGTCGCTGATGATGGACAGCGTATTTTGACTCTATCGCTACTGAGTTTGAGATCAAAGAGCGTATCGAGACATTTAACAAGAAGATCGATTATGCTCAAGAGGTTCATACGACACTTCGAGCCTTACTTACTGAGGTCAGCTTGGTCAAAGATCGGTGCTTGGGGCAGTAGCTGACGACCACAGGCCAGCGCTCATCGCATGGAGCTGATCATTATCGCTCTCATCGCTGTAGAAGTGGTCATCGTGAGTAGTGTGGCAACCGGTTGAGATACCACATACTGATTTCTCAAAGGTCTTGATTCGAGAAGGTGCCGAACTCGGACATAAGCTTGTCTCGCCACTGCTTAAGTATTCACGACTCATCCTGGGTGTTCCAGCTGCCGAGGTGCATCAGGATGTTCCGAAGCATCAATTACACGACGCAGAATTCGTTGCAACGCCTAGTCTGCCGTTGCTCGGTGATGGGACCACACTCGCATATACAGAGTCCGCTAGGGCCTCTGATAAGCGAATAGTCTGATCGCCTGATACTATGTTAGATGTGGAATGAGAATCAACGAGTTCATCCTAGACATTCATAGACTGTATCGAATATGATGTATCTCTCTGCTCAAATGATCGATGTTGCTGGGATAAAATTGAAAAAATGATCGGAAAATAATAAATACCGCGAGTGACTTTCAGGCTGGGATCTTAGCCACCGTTGATTTCAACAACAACAAAACCTATCACTCAACTTGTTTTTCCAGTGTTTGCTCGGATAGGAGCTTTCGACTTGCCCATACTCCACTATCTACATCCCTTACTCATATGACTACTGCAGCACACACGGAACGCTAGTGAGATTCATACAAACAATCACAGAAGCATAGCTGTGTCGAGTGATTAGGCTATCGCGCCCTTCTCTCCTTCCTTCCTCTCCTTCGAGGTCCTATCGACCATTATGGACTCGAATGCCATCCAGATATGCGGTGAGTCTTCATTTTAATCCGATGGCAATGTCTGTGAAAACTAATATATCCAGTGCGCGTAAGACCATGGCATGCAGAGAAGGAGCTACCGTATATAACTCAAAAGAGCAACGAGGTTGTCTTTCTAGGTGACGGGAACTTTGCCGTATCTCCACGCAAACCTGTTCCCATTGGCTCTTTGCGAGAAGTCGTAGGTAAGTACTGAATCAGAAAAAAGGAGAGAAAGAAATGATACCATTCTGACTTTTCCCCTTTCTTTCAGATGTGGTAGATGATCGAGCACTTCATTTCGATACCCCAGAGCCCAATGCTGAGACTAAAAGAGGTCAACCGGGAGCCAAGAGATACAAGGATAGACGGTGAGTGTCAAAGTCGAGTGCTTAGAGACGAGATTGACGCCAAATAGGTATATCTTTGATCAAGTGTTTCCTATGGACGCTACACAGGAGATGGTGTTTGAACGGACGGCGAAGCCGTTGTTAGATGGAGTTCTGGATGGATATAACGCAACAGTGTTTGCATACGGTGTGAGTCTTTACTGGTTATATGAGGATTAGATACCCAACTGAGATATACAGGCTACTGGATGTGGGAAAACACATACCATCAGCGGTAACGAAGCCGATCCAGGTATCACGATCCGAATCATGCGCGAGCTTTTCGAGAAGATCGAAGAATCGAAAGACGAGTATGATACATATATCGAGCTGTCCATGGTCGAAATCTACAACGAGCTCATCCGTGATCTTCTCAGTGACAACTTTCCCTCATTCCCTCCAGGCGGACTTAAACTGCTCGAGAACGAAAAGGAGCGCGTCACACTTGATCGCGTCACACTGAAACGCCCTCAATCAGTTGAAGAGGTCATGGAAATGGTCCTCCTGGGAAACCAACGGCGGAGCACATCATTCACAGCCAGTAACTCGGAATCGTCACGTTCCCATGCCGTGCTGCAGATCAGTGTTGGGCGAAATTCGAAAGGTCATACAGTCGACCTGGCATCCGCGGTCGTCAAACAATGTACCTCTTCGGCCACTCTGTCCATCATCGATCTGGCTGGTAGCGAACGTGCGGCTGCAACGCGAAATATGGGCGCGCGTATGAAGGAAGGGGCAAATATCAACAAGTCTCTACTCGCGCTGTCTAGCTGCATTTCTGCCCTTTGTACTCGACCAGTCCGCGGGGTTTCTCAACATGTCCCCTATCGTAATAGCAAGCTCACGCGAATGCTCAAGTTCTCCCTGGGCGGAAATTGCCGGACTGTCATGATCGTCTGTGTATCACCGAGCTCCAAAGATATCGAGGACACTCATAACACCTTGGTCTGGGCTGATAAGGCCAAAAATGTATCGACAAAGATCACACGCAACACCGGAGGTTTCGAGGTCAACGTCGGACAGTACCTCAAAACTATCCAATCCCTCACTACGCGGAATCAAGAACTCGAGAAAAAGTTGTTGGCGGATGTCAAGGTCGAGATACAAAAGGCAGAGCAGAAACGGAAGGCCGTCATGGCAGAGGCAGATACGGCGCTAAAGGCATTACGAACGGACGTAGATCCGCTGGTTGCTCTCATGCTCGAAGGAGCAACTCAGCGCTCTTTATGGGATGGTGCCGAGCTTCGCATGTCGAGTTTGAAGAGGCGCCTTGACGAAGTCGACAACGATGTGCTCGGTCGAACCATGGAAGAACGGCGTGCGGAGAAGGCATTCCTCGAGGATTTGTTCCATCAACAACGGGATGCGTATCGAGGTAATGCCGATGTTCAAGCCGTCATCCAGCAAGAGTCATCGAAGAAAGTCGCTGTCGAAACCCGGTTCGCTGCTTTGGAGAAGCGCAAGTTCAATGACGCATTGACAGAGCTCGATCTCGAGTATGTGCACCAGTGTATCAATATCCAGCGTCTCGAAGTAGCTGCCAAGATAGCTGCAGCACGGGAGAAGGGCTACCGGGAGAGCGTCCAGAGACAGGCCGACCTGTTTGCCAAAGCTGCGGGCATGCTGTTCCGCTTCACATCAACCTTGCAGGCCGAGACGGACAGTCTAGTCGGGGCTCTACCGAACCTTGGAGAATCAGAAGACGCACAGTCTTCCATCGAGTCGTTACAACAGCTCTCATCGCACAGTGAGGCCGCTTTGCAGTCGCTGTTCGGTGGCTCCCTCTCACCGGTAGCTGCACCCCTTCCTCCGGTATCACATCTAGACAGCGACCCACCGGCGAAGAGTAGCCCTGCCGCTTTACCAAGACGCCGACCCCATCCCTCTCCTGGCGATTCATCCTTGTCCCAATCTACTCGTCCCTCCTCTTATCGCCTCGCCGCCCCTCGCCGACCATCCGCACATCCAGGAGACAGCTCGGTCTCACAGCCCGCCTTGGCTGTCCGACAGTCTCCCGCGATGAGGCGCCTACAAGCTACAACACGGGCACCTGCGTCTCCCCGGCGTGGAGGGCGCTTCGCGTCTCCGCGCAAGCCCGTTCCTCGTTCCACCATTGTCTCGAAACCATCTGCCGTCAAGAAGGGTGGTATCCGATGGCGGGACGAGGAGGGTGAAGGTGATCTTGCGACTCGGAAGAGCCTGACGCCATCCGCGTCGGGAGGCGATACCACGCAGTCCCCCGAAACTGGCGAAGATGCATGGGAGGAGGTCGAGTCAGATAAGAGTGATTCCGATATGATGCGCCCACCCCCCATTCCAACGGCAGGTGACTCAACTAACTCTGCATCATCATCGTCGACATCAGCACCAAGAATTGCTCCTCCAATTCCGGAATGGAAGAAGAATCGGATGTTGCTAGGCAAACTCGGAGGCTTGCAATCACTTGACGAGGAGCCGGAGAATCAGTCTTCACCGGAGAATGTGCCTGCCACCCGCTCATTCGGCCTCATGGGGCCGCCTGTTCGAGGAGCTCGAGGACCGTTGACGGAACGACACCATGTTCCAGCGGCTGCCACGGGAAGCGCTTCTTCGACCCCGAAGAGCAATACCTCAAGCTTGTACAAACCAACTCTCACCTCGGCTGCTCGTACCAGTACTTCAGGTCCCTACGGTAGTCATGGTGCTTCGAGACGAGTATCAAGCATCGGCCCAGCGAGAAATGAACGACGCCATTCACGAATGAGCGCCGCACCTTACTCTTCGGTAGGCGAGTCATCCATGTCCATGTCCATGTCCATGGCCAACAAGAGCATATCGGGTCTACCTTCGTCGGGAACAAATACCTCCGCCCTGTCGATCGGAGCAAAACGGCTCATGGAACCTACTGCCAGCTCGCTGAACCGCCGAGCGAGCGTAATGGGTCTTAATGCTCCGGCGGGAAGTTCGATGGCACCCCGAGTATCGTTAGCTTCTAGACCATCTATGGGCAATTTAGCAGGTACAAGTGCGGCATCAGGATCAGGGCTTCGGGGACCATCACTTGGCGGTGCGCCCACCGGACTAGGACCAGGGTTGCCGTCTTTGACTTCTCGACCTAGTATATCAAGGTTTGGCATGTTGAGTCAGATCGGCATAGCAGGGGCCGGCGATACCTCCAAAGCTGCTTGGAGGTGAATGATGAAAAGTGGCGACAGTGGCGACGATGGACAGTATTGAAGATATCTTTTTGGGTGAACGATGTAGGAACAGGTCAGGGTACTGATTGCCCGATCGTCATTGTATAGATAAGTGTACATTATGTTCATATGTGGCATGAAATGCACTGCACATCCATCACGAGTCAGGCCAGCTTCTTGCGTTGGTGTGATGATACGGCACCGATCAGGAGTCAAAACACTGGCACAGAACTGGTTAGATACAGTACGTCCACAGTACGTGCTGTCATCAATCCCATGAGACATTATGATTTGTTGATTGAGTGATCCCAAATTTGACCTCTCGGCAATACTTCGACAACTCGGACAATGATCGTAAAACTTCCTCTCGTTGCATGCACAGAAACATCGTGATTGATTCGCCATCCAGTCCCTCTTTGGGGTATATCTCCCTACGTGGTGGATCTCGCCTTCCTTGAGATTTTCACAAGATACTCGTCACCATAAGACCCTTCAGGCCAGGTAGTACCACAGACCGGCCATGATACAGGTCAATGCGCCGGCGATCGCAAGCTTCCTACGAGTTCTTTGCGCCTTTGCTAGGGGCTCTGCACCAACGTAATCGTCCCAGATGGGGTAAAGGTTCTTCCACCAGAGGAGCCATACGGGGCCTGGCCAATTAGTCTAAGACGAATAACGGGTTAGCTCCGTTCATGCTGGACAGATGCTAAAGGAACATCCCACACCAGGGATGTGACTCACGAAGATTCGGCCAGTACCTCCATCCGAACGATACCATTGTCGGACCTGATTCCAAACCATGTTGTTGAGTCGTGGATCAAGCCACCTTCATTTTCACCGACCATCAATCATGACTCTTGCGGATACGCAGAAGAGGAATGACACACGCGTTGTACCTGTCCAAAGCGGATTGTTTCACCTCGATCACATCGATGCCTGCCTTCTCAGTCTCCACAATGACAGTGGCGATATATTCCGCGCATACTTCCAGGCTGAAGACCACGCTGGCTGAACACGTTTTTCAGCTCGACCTTCACAAGGCGACGTGTCACGTACCATGAGATGGGCTTGCATTTCCGCCAAGCATCGAGAAGCAATTTGGAAATCCAACCAGTGCCATCTCAGGTTATGCTCAGTTTGATTCTCACCAAAGAATGAGAGACCCACGGTATGATAGAACCTCAAGTGGTCAAGTCGCTCTGTCTCGACTGCAGGGAGGCGGCCTATCAATTTGAGGCCTTTACTCTAACAATTATCAGTCCTCCGTGTGTAAGCTTAAGGTAAAAAAGGAACAGACCACGTCGAAACCGGTGGCAAGGACGAGGTAATCTGCCTGGTATGACTTGCCTTGATGTTATCAGCACAGACAGCCCAATAATGATGTCCACTAACCTGATGCAGTAGTTACAGTGTATGGCGCCACTTTTGCCACCTTGTCCCACACAGGCGTGACCTGAGGCTGGTTCAAAGCCTTCAAATACCCTCTTTACTGATGTCAGTTTGTGACTACAAGGAAGGCTCCGCTTACCCGTCATAGATGACACGCTTAGCACCAAACGCTAAGTTTCTTCAATAGCCTTCCAAGTCCATTCCCCGGATCACTCACGAAAAGAAGGTACGATGACATCCTTCAACTCTGGTGGCGCCCTCTTCTGCATCCACTTTGCAAGACTCTGTCAACGACCCCGATCGGTCAGCTCCAATGGAATGATGAGTAGGGCTGTAGCTCACCTTCTGAACCGGTTCCCTAGGCGATTTCCAGTCGGAGTAAAAGAAATAAACATTCTTTTCGTGTTCAAGATAGTCTTTCACTCTCTTGAGCCAGAACAGGAAAGGGATCGAGTGTATAAAACGAGCCAAGGAGGAGAAACGCGCAGTATGAGGTTCCACTCTGTTTCCAGATGGGAGGAACCATTGGTGAGAATTGGCAATGGCGATCACGTCGATATCGCCTGCCCTGGCCAACTCTGCAACAATCTGAGTTCTACTTGGCGTTAGCTTGAAACTTTTCGACTATGCGAGTGAATCTTACCCGCTGCACCCGTTTCCAACGACAGCAACCTTTTTGCCGATGAGGTCCTTCACAGTCAAGCTTTCTGGCCACTCTGCACTGTGTATTATAGGTCCGGTAAAGGTCTCCAGGCCCTCGATTCTTGGAATCTTAGGGGTCGCAAATCCGCCGATCGCGGGAAGGAGAAACTTGCTGGATACTTTCTCTTCTCCGGACGCAGTCGAGAAAAGTATGTCATACTTCTTGGTCTCAGCGTTCCAAGTTCCAGAGATGAAGTTGTACTGTAGCTTGATGTGCGGAAAAAGATTGCCTGACTCGGCGATTCCCTCCCAGTCTGTCCTGATATGAGTAATCGTGACGCCAATCTTCCGGTGACGAAAAGCCGTAACTCACAAGCAGCAATCTCGGCTCGAGGAGGATGAGTCTCCCGCCAATCGGACTTCGGATACCTTGAATGCGAGTAGGTGAGGATGTTGACACTTTCAGAGCAAGTCAGTTTCTGCATTGTTGTTTTGGATTCCTTGATAATCTGACTCACTCGCATCGACATCCGCTATATTGAGAATCCAACTCAGCAGGAATCCTTTTCAACGACAACTATTTCCTCACGGATAAGCATTACGATACCATGTTCCTATCCACGACATTAACTTATTGCCACCCAAGACTTGACATTGGGGAACAAATGGCTCACCACCTATCCAATCGTCTCTGTCGTAGATCTACGAATCATCATTAATCTCTTGCTTCGCCTCACCATCAGAACGAAGCTCACCATAAAATCATGAAATCCTCGTCGTTTCAACTCAAGGCCAAGACACAAGCCGCTGATCCTGAAACCGCCATTAGACGGACTATTCCTTCGTTGAAATGAAGAGAGAAGCTTTACCCCGCTCCAATGATTGCGACCTTCGGTCCACCTGACGACCCGTCAACTGTCTGAGACTTTGTCATCGTAGCGAAGGACAAGTGGATTGGAAGTTGAACGACAACAGCAGAAGAAATATCAGTCGTGTTGATGCAAAGGCCCTGAAACGTCCTAAAGGAGTTTCATCGCCGGGTAGCCGTTCAAGCCGGATTGCCTTTTCTGATGCACCACACTGCATGTATAGCATCAAAATCCCTATAATACAATAAATGCCACATGCCACGCAGCTCTTCAAGTCTCTTGTGTGGTTGAGGACAAATGCCCTTACCACTCCATCTTCTTCTTTGCCTGGCCACCAACGGGTACAGCTACCACCTTTTGTCCCTTCTTCGCGTACCCCACACCGTCTAGCCATGGCCAGACCGTCGTACGCTTCTCCTCGAAGTTCTCGATGAGCTCGCGATGCTGGAGAGTCAGACCAATGTCGTCCAGACCATTGAGGAGACAGTGTCGTCGGAATGCGTCGATCTTGAAGGGAACGGGAGGTTGACCGTTAGGTCGAATCACTTGCTCGTTTTCAAGGTCAACGGCAAGCTCTAGGCCAGCCTCGGCATCTTTGTACAGGTTCTCGAGGTCGGATTGGGGGAGCTCTAGAGGAAGCATACCGTTCTTGAAGCAGCTGCGAATTATCAGTATGAGATGTACTACCGTGGCTCAAGTCAACGCACTTGTTTTTGAAGATGTCACCGAAGCTGGGTGCCATGACACATCGGATACCAAAGTCATTCAGAGCCCATGGAGCATGTTCTCGCGAAGAGCCACATCCGAAGTTGGGTCCAGTGCACACAAGGAGACTAGCATGCTTGAATGGTTCTCGGTTAAGAACAAATTCGGGAATCTCCGCACCGGTCTTGACGTCGTATCGTGCTGGCCAGAAAAGAGCGGAACCAAGACCAGTTCGCAGCAGAGTCTTGAGGAATTGTTTGGGAATGATCTTGTCGGTATCAATGTTTGCTTCCCACATTGGCGCAGCGATACCTCGCACAATGTTGAATTTTGGCAGACCAGCTGAAGCGGCTGCGGCTGCCTGGACTGGTGTTGGGCCAGACTCAGTCTGCTCGGTCGCCTCAACAGGAGGGGCGGAGACGGTGACTGGAGTGAGGTAGTCGGCGTATTCAGTGATCTTGAGACCACCATCCTCGCTAATTCGATTCCCCATGAGTTTCCGCACATCGGTGAGATGGCCGGTTAGGGCAGCCGCAGCGACCATAGCAGGGCTCATCAGGTGAGTCCGACCACCGGCACCCTGTCGTCCTTCAAAGTTTCGGTTCGAGGTCGAAGCGCATCGTTCTTGAGGCTTGAGCTGATCGGGGTTCATACCAAGGCACATGGAGCATCCAGCCTCTCGCCAGTCGAAACCAGCCTTGCGGAAGATGACATCGAGACCCTCAGCCTCGGCCTGCTGCTTGACCAGACCAGATCCGGGAACGATCATAGCGTAAACGCCCTCCGCAACTTTTGAGGGTCCCCCGTTCTTCTCGGATGCGATGATGACTCGAGCAGCAGATCGCATATCCTCGATACGGCCGTTGGTACAAGATCCAAAGAATGCTTTGTCGATCTTGATCTCCTCCATCGGAGTGCCAGGGACGAGACCCATGTATTCGAGAGATCGCTTGACGTTACCTCTCTGTGCCTCGGGGAAGTCGGAAGGATCGGGAACGGAACCCAAGATTGGTCGTACATCCTGAGGGCTGGTACCCCAGGTGACTGTTGGGATGATATCCTCTGCCTTGATCTCCACCTCGATATCGTATTTTGCGCCTTCATCTGATGCAAGCGATCGCCAATATGCTACAGCTTTGTCCCACTCCTCACCATCCCGGGGGCTCAGAGGTCGTCCCTTGAGGTACTTGAAGGTGATCTCATCTGGCGCAATCATACCGGCTCGAGCGCCACCTTCGATTGACATGTTACAAATCGACATTCGCGCCTCCATGCTGAGAGCTCGAATAGTCGAACCGGCGAATTCGATCACAGCGCCGGTTCCACCTGCGGTACCGATGACGCCGATGATGTGCAGCACGATATCTTTTGAGTTGACACCCTCAGCAAGCTTGCCCTCCACTCGGATTCGCATGTTTTTAGATTTGGCTTGGGGCAGACATTGGGTAGCCAGGACGTGCTCAACCTCGGAGGTGCCGATACCAAATGCAAGAGCACCGAAAGCTCCATGTGCTGCGCCGATCAGCTTAGATACATCAGGAGGCGCAGCAGGACGTACTGGAAGTGTGGGAGTCACCGCAAACGACAGTTGTACCGGGAAGAGTGAAACCCTGCTCAGGGCCAATGATGTGAACAATACCTGAGGATTGCTGTTAGCCCCCGTCGTTCTTTACCTTTACGGTGAAGAAATTTACCTTGTCGCTTGTCATCCATACCAAAGTACGTCAGGCCAAACTCCTTTACATGCTCCTCGAGGGCCACACATTGAGCCCGGCTATCTGCCTCTACGATGAAGGAATTGATGCTCTTGAAATTTTTACGCGAAACGGTTCTGAAGAATACTCCATAAGTTATGGCCTGCCATCCGTACAGATATAAACACTCACGGAATGTTGTGGTCTACAGTGGCAAGCGTACAGTCTGTTCTTCGGACCTTTCGTCCAGCATTACGAAGACCCTCGAATGCTTGTGGAGAGGTCACCTCGTGAACGAGATGTCGGTCGATGTAGAGTAGAGTGTCGCCTTCACCAGAGTATACGACGTGATCGTCGAAGACCTTGTCGTACAGCGTACGTGGGGCCGACATTTTCTTCGGTGGATCTAGAACAACTCAGCAAACAGCCCTGTTCAGCGCCCAAAATCCGACTCACGATGGAAGTAGTGGTGGTGCAAATGAGGTGCGAGTGAGAGTTAGTAAATTTCTTAACTCGAGTAGATACTTTTATGAGTGTAGAGTGTGATGAATGAAATAGAGATTCGAGTTGGAAAAGCGAGCAATATCATTCGTCGCCCCAGTGCCCGAGCCCCAAAATTTCGGCCTAAACACCCGACGTGGCAAATTCGGCCGACAGGCTCAGTTTTCGTCGACAAAAAAATCATATGGTGTTATCATGTTGCTTCGAGTTCGAATGATAAATACCGCAGGAGCTTATGCTAGCGCATCTACCATATTCTTGAGAGGTTGCAAGCTAAGCCCACGGTATACGCGCGTCTGGTGGCACAGTAGGCGATGTGATGCCTTACTCGGTCCACTAACAGAAAGAGACTTTACCTGCGAGCCCCGGCTACGAACGACTTGACAACGTCTCAGGTCAACGGCTGAGGCTCGGCCCTCACCGACGAGAGGTACAGGTCATCGCGCCATATCTTGATGGACAAAGGAAGGAGATAAGCGGCCAAGACATTCTGACCGCATCTTTCGTTTCTCAGCTTTGCAGCCGGCCTGTCGCGGATGCATTGAACATGGAATAAGAGCGACATAGGTTATGTCCTGACTCCGACCGCTCTCTCTTTCCTCAGTGACCTCATAAAGCCTCGCAAGAAAGGACAGCTTGTAAGTTGATTGAGATCTTCCTCTCGTGTGACCCCCTGCATAGTCTCTGGGGTTGTTGGGGAGATGAAACGATCTCTGCTGATATGACGTCTTAAGCATACCAGGCTTATCCAAGACAGGCATACGAGGGCTTCTCAGATGCGAAGGACGGGCTCTCAGTATTTGATTACAAATACTGTACCAGGTACCCATTGTATCCGAGTCTTGACATACTTTGCTGATTTTGGCCACTTGGATACTCTCTCTCATCTCCAGAGCACCACCTCAAATTTTGCCACTTGATACAGTACTCACACCTCCAGAACAGCACCACAACCAAGCCAAAATGATGAACTCCCTAGAGGGTACATCCACAACTTCTTCCAACCCTCAATCGCCAGAGTTCACTCTCCACCTTTTGAGCCCAAACGGAACACCTCAGACTCTGCGTGAGGCGGTTCTTCAAAGCTTGTGGAATCGTTGGGAATCTGGCGACATCAAGGGGTATGTCTCCGGTGCTCTCGACGAGGTTCGTACACATGTCCTCTACAGAGCCCCGGGCCAAGAGCACGCAACGGACAAGGGCAACACGTCACGTCTACAATCGAGAGTGCCCTTGGAGGGTTGGTCGACGGCTCACCGAGAGAGTACCAGTTGATCATCAATACCGAGGGTACGGGAGGCGAAACAAATCATGGTAGCAAGGGTACGGAAGACGGAACAAATCATGGTACCGAGGGTGCGGAAGGCGACACAAATGATGGCTGGACCGAGTGGGAGCCTGTCCATGACATTCTCACAGCTGTGCAGAATTGTATGAACCCCCTCTTGGATTCTTTCACGCTCCCAATGTCGTTTCAGCCAGATGACGAAGAGACTCATTTCTGGCCAACAGACTTCAAAGTTACTCTATCGCAAGTACCTGCGAGCATTCGCAAGGCAGGCAATGGGGACACTGAAATTCCAGCCTCGACAGGGCATCTGATACACTACCTCGAGGTGCGAGTGAGTGGGTCGAGATCTGTCCCTGAGTTGGAATCTGTTCCAGAGTCTCCAAGTCCGCGAGGCTGGTCCTTCGACCGTGCTAAACATGTCAGGCTCGGCGGGGAAGAGACGGAGGACGAGACACGGGCAGTGGAGTTTGTCGGATCAGAACGACACGAAAAGGGATCCTTCGCTTTTGCTTGACAAGATGACGGGTAGTGGCTTCGGTAGTTTGCCGAGAATTGATTGTATGCATACACATGAACACGAGATATCGCAACGTTGAGAGTGACAGGAAATTGGAGTGGCAATGTGTTCAGTAGTAGGCACTGTATATATGATACAAGTTTGCACAGTTCAGTGAGACTCAGAAGCGCAGGAACAGCTCGCACAGTCATTCAGAAGGTGTCACCAAACGTCGAAATCATGGACAAGGACAAAATGTTAATCACAAACTCCATGAGTATGAATAATCCGCTTAGCATTGCATAAGTATGACTACGCTTGCTATCTACCAACAGAGATGCCCAGAATATACAAAAGAGTGATTCCCAGCCACACACAACTCCTTCGCCAATGGGCACCTAGAAGCACTAGGATTGGTCAGCCATCGTACACTACCGGTCCCGGAAACCTCAAATAGCTCTTACCTTCAATCGATTGTTCATCTTTTTGGTCACCTTCTGCTCTACTGCTCGATCTAATTGTGCTTTCAGGGTGGCTACTTGAGCGTTGGCTGCCGACAGCGAGTCCCGCCCCCGGTTCTGCTCCTCTGCCAGTCGGGTCATCTTGTCGCGGCGCTCAGTGAGTTCTTCCATGTGCTCTCTACATTCTTCTATGACTCTCCTCGCCTCTTGCCTTGCATCCTCTAAATGAGCACGAAGTTTCGAATCTGTGCGGACCCGTCAGCGCAAGAACCTGATTAGCAAACTATGAAAGGCTGACTGGTCTTTCGTGCATCTCTCAGTTCGATTTCCAGCTTTTCAGACTTCTCCCGTTTCTCGGACAGTAGGTGTTCCTGGTGCTACCATCAGTAATGATACGAGAATTCCTGAGGCTAGGCTCACGATCTCTTTGATTCTACTCGCCTCCAAAATCAGCTCATCCCTCAGTGCGTCTTTGTCTGAGGCAGAATCTCGCTGGTCTCGATGTCCGTGGGAGACGCTTTCGTCAGAATGACCGTGGGATGACTCGGAATGGCGGTCTCTGATACCAGGTATCGGCGACTCGTTAGACCTCGACGCTGCACCGAACGTGGCGGGGAGGGGTGGCAGTGGAACTGCAGGCGGAGGACCTTGAGGGGGAACATTGGGGTTGCTCTTGCGTCCAGATCGCTGTTCAAGCTCACTAACCCTTCTGGTCAGATCGGCATTGGCGGTCTCCAGTTCGTTTTTGATCAGTTCGAGCTGCGAGTTGAGATTGGTCAACTCCGCCACTCGCTTCCCGTCTGCATTGCGTTGGAGTTGATGTTGATCGCGAACGCGTGACAAATCAAACATGGCTTGATCGGCTTTCATCTTCAATTGTCGTCGCTGCTCCTCGCTTGCCGACAATGATCGCTCCATCTCTTCAGCAAGCAGCTCGTTGTCGCTCTGCAAAGTAGCTAAAGCCGCGTCGTGGGATTTTTCGAGATCGACCATAGCGGTTGTGTGCGCAGACAGCTGCTCTTGGAGTCGTGTTTCATAGGTTGACGCCGCCTCCTGCAGCTCCGTCCTAATCTCCTGCAAAGCTTTGTCGTGATCCGCCTGCAGAGTCGAAATCGTCAAAGCGTGCGCATGAAGAACGGTCTTTAGTTCTTCCGCGTGCTCTTCATGAAGATGATTGCCCACATGGGAGGGTGCAGTGAAGATCACTTTAGATTTCAATGACGAACTAGGAGAGCGGTCACTCATAGGTCCAGTTTGGAGCGTTCGCAGGTCATCCTGGGATGGGGAAAGTGCGAGACCCTAGTCGGATTAGCATGAGTTCGAAAGGCGACCAAACAGGAGCTCACACCAAGCATCAACTGCTCTCGGAGGCGATTATTGGACTTCTGCAAATCTGCGATTTGGATGAACTGCTGATCGATGATCTCTCGTTGGGAAGCCTCTTTCAAGGCCATCTCCCTGAGCACAGGCATCAGCTTGGTGTACTCGCACAAAAGTCGTCAACTCACTTCGTTAGGTTGTCTATACGTGGGTCGATTTCGTCTGGGTGGGCGGAATTCTCCTCCACGAGGAGTGCGGACCCCTTCGTGGGTGGGCAAGTCTTTTGCGATGATGGTGGAAGACCAGTGGTGAGAATTGGTTTTGCGAGGAGCGGTACCTCGAATGTCTCGGCATTGGGACTAGGTGGAAGAGGGATCAAGGCGGGCTGCGGGCTCGGATTGGGTGTGAGGAGGTCGGAAATGAGGGATTTTGCACTGGATTTGCGGGAGGGGATTAAGTGCGTTTGTGTTTGGCGGAGAGTGTTTTCGAGTTGGCGTATGTAAGCTTCACGTTCTTTAAGCTCTTCATCGCGTTCCTCGACAACCTAAGCGCCGTGAGATTCTAGATTTTAAGCTAGGGAAGCAATGACTCACTCTATGCACAAATCTCAGTTCAGCCTCCAATGATTGTGAAGTTCGCAGAGGCGGTTGCATGACCGGCATGCTTTGCTTACTTGGAGAAGCGCTGAATAAGAGCGTCGAAGGCGCTCCCCAGGAACCCCTTGGCGACAATGCTGACGATTGCGCCGAGGAAAGCTCCTGTGATAATGATTGTGGCCTGAGCGTGTCAGCTTGCAGTGTGTACAACTGTCGGGTGGCTCACCGGAGTCGTTTTGACTCTCCGAATCCCCTCCCTCCCCGAAAATCCCGTCCTTTGCTGTTTGCCGAGAAACCAATTGTTGAGATAACAGGCATTGATCCTCTCCTGGAGGCACGCTTCTTGCTAATAGGTGTAGGCGTTGGACTTCCATCCCGCGGCGTTTGTAAGGTAGTCCCGCTTTCGCTGCTCCCATCGTCGCCGTCCGGACTAGGATGGGATAACACCGGCGAAGCGGAAACTACGTCGTGGATCTCGTCACTGACGAGTTTCGCTTCTGCAAGCTGTGTGGTAAGCTCGACTACACGATTCTCGGCCTGAGAGCATCGGGCTGAGATCTCCTCGAGAGCAGATCGCAGATGTGTCGCCTCATCATCATGGTGGTCGTTGACCCATCTCCCAGATGCCGGACTCTCGGGCGGAGTCAACTCTGCGAGCACGCGAGCGGGGCTGTGCGGCGGCAGTCCGTCCTTGACGTTGTCAGCGACGAGCGTTGGACCTTTCGGTAGCGCTGATGAAGCAGCCTGCAGTCCTTCCAGCTGAGTATGCAATTGCAGACGCGCAGCCCTTTCAGTCTCGAGATTGCCGTCCAATCGAGCTACTTCTGACTGGTGGGCTCCTGCAGCATCTTTTTGGGATTGTTCTAGCTCCGCTATCAAACGATCTTTCGCTTCGAGCTCGGAGAGGAGGAGTTTGTTGTCGTTGCTAGTGTCGAGTAGTGATATATGGGCTTCAAGGTCGCGGTACGCCCCGTCGCGGGCGGCAGCTTCCTGCTCATACCGTTCAATCTGTCTGCCCAGGTCTGCCGAGTGGGACTCAGCGTGGCTCAAGCGAGTCTCAAGATCGGTAGTAGAGGCTGACATATTATGGTTGCTCGCCTTGAGGTCCGCTATCTGCTTTTTCAAGTTGTTGACGATATCGGTATGTATATCCGCCTTCTCCGCGTGTGTTTTCAGCTTACCCTCGAGATCGTGAATGTATGCCTGATTGAATCAGTGGCGAGGTATCAAAGTGTATTGTAAGACTGACCTCGCTTGAGAGATTTCTTTCCGAGAGCTTGGCCACTCTGCCTTTCAACTCTGCGATGTATGTATCGCTCTGAATCTGGCGGTCCATTGCAGTCCTCAGTTCTCGTGCTTGATCATCAAACATCTCGTTGATCGTCGACAACTCCACCCTTAGCTCGTCCAACTGCTTGTTCAAGCCAGCGACAACCTTCTCATATTCCAGAATGACGGGCTCGACAATCTCGTTAAACTTGTCCAAGGCGTCTCCCTCACCAGGTCGAGCATTCTTTAGCTCGCTGGTGAGGCGAATATTCTCGCTGCACTTCGCCAGATACCGGTCGTACAGCTAATGGACATAAGCTTACTTCGAGTAGAGTTACAAGCCTTACCTCGGTATGTTCGCGCTGTAGATCTGCCAATCTATAGATCAATTTCTCGTTACCAATCCTCATCTCCTCCGACTCCGGGGGTGTAGACCCTAATTTGATGTTCGTACCGTCCAACTCGATCAGGGCAAGCTGTTTTCGAAGTTTGAGAACAGTGTTTTGGAGGTGCTCGACGTCATCCCAGCCTGCTTCAACAGCGTTGATCTTGGCCGCATTTTTGATGTTTCGAGCTCGAGAAGCGTATTTGATTGTGTTAAGGGTCTCTGTTATATTCGCTTCAATTCCAGAAACGCAAGCAATCATCGTTGTGAGGGCATTACCGCCAATGGAGTCTTGCAACATCCGTGTGAGCTTCGAGTCTCGGTACGGGACGTGACCTCGAGATTTGATGGGATCGCACAAAGTGGAAATCACATTGCCAAGAGCGAGGAGACCACTGTTAATCGAGATTCCCTCTCTCATCCTATCGCCCTGTGCGGCAGTTCGTTTCAAGCGCTCGGATCCCGCAAGATCGACCATGTTGAATTTGCTCGTGACGACAACGAAGTCACCATCAGGGGGATTGTTGGAGACGAGCATGGACATCGGGCGAGGGAGACCGGGCTTCGTAGACGAGTTGAAGGAACTAGGAGGTATAGCATGTCGAGCTCCAGAAGGCGTGGGAGAGCGTGATCCGTGGAAGCCAATGGTAGATGAGGGCCGTCTCAAGGTACGTGTCGGAGTATCGGAAGCGAGTGGTTGCGAGGCTGAAGTTGCGATACCCACCCTCTTCTTCTGTACAAGGGTGAGAGAAAAGATAGCATGACTCCGGGAACTCGTCGCGTTCATTGTAGTCTCACCCGTCTTCCTTCTTGCGGAGCCCTGCTGCAGTAATTGCATAACCTCAATCAGGGTCTTGACCTTGATCTCGCGGACGCCAGCCCAGATGATCCGTCCATCGCGCTCCTCGCGGATTGTGACCGCCACTCCTGAACCAGATAACAGATCAATAATCTCTTCGTTGTAAAGCTCGAGGAAGCTAAGGCGGCATTCCCAACTGGAGCCAGGACCATTCGCGAGTCGCATCTCCTCGGCTTGTTCGAAGATGGCCTGAACAGTTCTTGGAATAAGACCAGTCCGAGGATTGAAATCCACGCCAGTGTAATCTGCATCCTCCCCAGTTGTGCCCATCGTGTAAGACTTGCCCGAGCTTGTTTGCCCGTATCTAACAGGCCATGAGCTGACCAGCAGCAGAAAATTTCAGAAAGGCTTACGCGAGAAAGGTAACATTGTGTCCTTTCAAATACTCGTCCACCACATCCGCTGAAGTAGCGTTGTAGACGTCCACTTGGCTGGATTCCTCAGTAAGGACGGAATCAAAGGAAAACGTTGGGTGCCGTTTGCTGGTGGACGCGAAACCTCCAACATGGCCTGCGAGAGTGGCGGGGTCGACGTCCACACGAATATCTGTAGATGAGGTTGGGTGAACAAGTGTGCTACGTAGTCGAGGAGGCACCGAATTATCATCAGGGTCAGAAGGCCGGATACGCAATACTGATTTCGCATCAGTTATCTAACATTGATCACATCGACGAGGCAAACATACCAACTCGAACATTACGCGCATCCATCTCGTCTTTCCCACCAGACGCACTCGTCACATCGCTCGACCTCCGTATGTGATGTTCACGATTCTGACCGGCTACGGAGTGCGGTCGAGGAATTGAGCTGGTGAAGGGTGATGGTGAAGGAGGCGCGGGTGAAACGGCAGAAGTCCGGCGATTCGAGTACATCATGGCGAGTAGCTGGTACGTTCGAGAATTTGTAAGATTCTGACTTCTGGCAATCAAGTTGAACAAGCAGCAAAATGGATAGACTAGACAAAGTGTCGATCGTTAGCGGTAGGAAGTTAGTTTTTTGGTGATGGACGCCGAGGCCGACAGTGCTCTTGGAGTGCCTTCCAAGGCAGGGTAAGGCAAAGGGGGGTAATGAAGACTGGCCCAACCTTTCACCCACCTCACTAGCTGGGGAATGAGAGAGCCCGGGGAAGAAAGTAGTGGCAGAAAACGACCTCGGGATTGACACAAAACAAGATTAACTCACTTTGACGCAGGGGCTGTTTCACTTTCAAACAACCTCGGAACCTGAAAGCGTTTCCAAGCTCTACGACGACTTGTCTAGTGGTGATCTAGTACAACACACACAGCTATAACAGTATGAGGATTAGAAAGCGAGACAGGAATGAGAGAAAGAAGAAGAGAAGGAAGGAAGGAAGAATGATCAGCTTACAATAGTTTTTGTTTCGAATCAGAAAGCGCACGGTGTCAAAGGAAAAGGGAAAGGCGGTTCGAGCACAGCTGGTAGCGCCCGAGAGGGGCACCAGATACCGGGATGGCCGACGTCGAATTGTTGCTCGTCGTCAGGATGAACAGGATCGCGTAAGCACCTGATAAAGATTGGTTGCCAAGGTAAAGAGCTTAGGGGAATTCGAGACGTTGATGTGGAGTCTATTAGGAAAGGGGGTCTTCGATGCCAAAGGGGAGGGTATGTGAGCGTAACGCTCGTGGCCCTTCTGCTGCAATGTGGTTTGATGATGATGATTTCCTTTGCCTATCAAAATGAATCGAATCTACTTTCTCAACTCTCACACTCCCTCAGATCAACAACGCCGATAGCTTCGTTTCTCCTCCGACAGAGCCAGCCCGTTGGGACCTTAACGAGCTAAGTAGAGATGCGCAAGGGGGTGAATGGGGCCGAAATGAAAATGTCGTGTGGATGGGTGAAAGCATACAGTCTGGCCCTTTCAGAGGGCCAGAAATGGGATCATTGAAGCATAGCGCCAATGGCTGAACAAGACTCTTTATTATCGCTATCGTCGAATCTTCTTTGTTGTTGTTGGCCACTACTGGTGCCACCAAACTCCGCCGGAATAGGAAGTACCCTGGCTATTAGGAAAGTTTGTAATGTCAGTACAGCGTCATTATCATCACTCAGGAGCCCCGCATCAATAAACAGCATGTGCCCATTAGATATATTTATTGCAAACGTCTGTCGTGATACTAGGACACGAGCAGGGAGAATCCATCATATCTCTGTAGAAAAGAAAGCCAAAGACTACTATGCGACTTTTCCTTACAACCATCGCCATCGCCTCTCTTCTCCCTACAGTCCTCTCGTGGGGCGCAGCAGGTGAGTCGTGTCCTTGTTCGTCTCCTTGTACTTGCTGTCTGATGACGTCCCAGGCCACGAGATCGTAGCTACCATCGCTCAGATTCATCTCCATCCGTCGACACGACAGAAACTATGTGGAATTCTTCCACCCGAGGCGCGATGCCATCTGGCTCCTATAGCCGCGTGGGCCGACCAGGTGCGCAATAGGTATCGAGGTACGGCACCCATGCACTATGTCAACGGTAAGTATCTTGATCTCTTGTTCAGTCGTTGTGGGCTAACTCGGTCATTCAGCCAAGTCGGATCATCCGGCTGATCATTGCGAGTTTGGAGAGCACGGATGGATGGACGAGGATGTGAATGTTTTGACGGCAATCGCAAACATGACGCAACTAGTGATGGACGGCAAGGGGTAGGTCGTCACCAAGAATCAAGAATCAAGAGGCTGATATGGGTAGGGATATACCGCTGAGATTCTTGGTTCATTTTATGGGAGATCTTCATCAGCCACTCCACCTCGCTGGTAGAGACAAGGGCGGTAATGGCGGTGAGTGACTGCTCTAATCTCGTTAGGCTGGTCTGACTTTGTACAGCCATGTTCCTATTTGAAGGGCATCATCGAAAGTGAGTCCTCCGTTGACTTGCCTGTCTTATCGAGCTCATATCTTTTCTTCTAGTCTGCACTCTGTATGGGACAGCGGAATCATCACGAAGAATATCCGAGAACTGAGTAATTATACTTCGCCTCTACCTTCGTGAGTGTCCTTTTCTGTGTTCACAGTCATCCATGAGCCCCGACTGAATACATGATGTTAGTAAACAAATCGAGTCTGCACTTCTCGGTGCGATCTTCGATCCATATGTCCGATTTATTGTTTGGGAAGGAATTCGCGAGTGGTGGCGAGATGATTTCCCTTCATGGCTTTCATGTCCTCCATCTGGCGACCCGTACCCACACTCATCTAATTCCGATATCCCACCTTCAGCACCTTCATTCTTACATATTCTTCGATCCGCTACATCACTTGTACTCAACATCATTCCTGAAAAATTCATCGCTCCTTTAACTCTTGCATTCCCAATACCTCTGGAAGAGACACACGAACTACCGAACAAGTTACTCTCGCTTCATCCGGATAAAGAAGGAAATCATACTTCGTTCCCTGCTTGTCCCTATACGTGGGCCAAGGAATTACATCAGATCAATTGTGATATCGCTTGGCCTGCAGAATATACGGGTATTCCTGGCGAACCTCTCATTGAACTGGATACAGATCAGTATCTCGGTAGATTGAAGAGAGAGAAAACGGTCGAAAAGCTCTTGGCCATGGCGGGTCTAAGGCTTGCGAGCGTCGTCAACGAGGCGTTGGGAGAAGGAGCGTACGGAGCTTTGAACTTTGATTATCGGGCTTGAAAATATTCGAATATCCGCGACGTTTGTATGAATTTGAATTTGTGTTGAATTGCAACGATTATCTAGTTGAGCTGGTGGCATTACCAATAACCGACGTGATATCGACTAACGACCAAAAGTTGGTCTCTCTTACAAAATACCTGCAACACCTTATGTCAATCTCATGACGACGCCTGAACAACATGCCCGATCCAACACATCTCTCACACCAATAGCCATCCACTCGACCCCCACTTCTCATGCAGCTCCAGTATCGACGCACCCAAAGTTGAGGTACCCATACCCATTAGCTCTCTTGGCTATCCTTGACCTATTCTACACTCTACACCACGCCTCGAAACACCGTGCAGCGCCTCACCTAATCGGACTAAGCATCATCCGTGCTGGTGTGTTAATTATCGGACTTGGTTCTAGTCGACTTTGGAGACAACGCGGTGTATGGCTTGGGCTAGCCAGTGGGATCAGTGTTGGTGCTGTTGTTTGGGAATGGTGTGTGGGACAGCTAAGGAAGAGTGAAACTGGTGAAGCCGACGTCCAGAGTCGCGCACATGCTTCCTTTCTGGGCACCGTGAGTTCTCTTAGATCTATACAAATCGTCACAGGCTAAGATGAGACTGTAGACTATCCTGATATCCACTATTGAATATGTTAGTTAAGCGCTTAAACTTTAGGTCAAGTATCTAAAGAGCTAATTAAGTAGTTGTGTTTCCTTGTCCTTCTTAGATTATCACCAGCCCCAGGACTATCACTACGCGACTCCATTCAATCACCTACAGGATACTCTTTCAGGACATCAGCAACTCCTCCCTCGCAGTCTCAAGACTCTGAGTCTGATCCAGAAATGGGCTTTACAGATCCCGAAGACGACGACGTTTCTTCCGTCTCCGACTCGTCAATCATCGATCTTCCACCCCCTTTATCGCCTAGTAGGATCGTACCGCCTCATAGTCTCAGTATGAATGGCGGACTAAACCTTGCCGCGCTGGACGATACCCCCGTAGTAGGACATTTAGTCAGACGGACGAGGTCCGCTAGGTTCCTAGGAAGGAGCTGGGGGAGTCGTGTTGGCCCTGAAGACGATGATGATGATCAAGGAGAAGGAGAAGAGCTCGGTCGTACAGCTCAGAATAGAGGTACACGCGAAGAAGATTATGGTACATTCGGACAAGCATGATCTTCGGTTTGCTCATCCCGTTAGGCTGTTGTTGTACCTCATAGATGATTGATGATTATGCTCAAAATGCTGGTATACTATGTGCAGGGTATCACTTGACGAATATCTACAACTTGGCCATCACCTTGCAGGGTATTTACTCGACTGACGGATATCCACAACTTTGCCTTCACCTCGACTTGAGGTCTTTTTGAAATCATGCTCGTACTCTGATTAGATGATACCGTCCGCTCAGACTTCTCTCGTAAGGTCTTGACCCGTTGTTGTATTTCATAGATGATTCATGATTATGCTCAAAATGCTGGGTATACTATGTGCAGGGTATTTACTCGACTGACGGATATCTACAACTTGGCCTTGACCTCTATTCGAGGTCTTTTTTGAATCATGCTCGTATTCTGATTAGATGACACCGTCCGCTCAGACTGTTCTCGTGAGGTCTTGACCCATTCTCTGATCCCCTCGACAAAGGAATCCAGCACTTCGGTGCCCATATCCGCTCGTAAACAGATCCGCACCCGTTCCATACCAGGCGGCACCGTGGGAGGAACAACTGGGCGCACGATGAATCCCCGCTCGAGGAGGTACGCGGATAATGCGTGTGGAGTGGGAGTTATGAGACCTAGGATCGGTGATGGTGGGCAAGGAGGCAGTGATGGACAAGTAGACTGAGGAAATGGAGTCGGAGATGTCGGTGGCAGACTGAGGACGGAACGAGGCGTCTCGGCAAGAAGGGGAGCGAGGAGACTGTCGAGGTATCGCGATAGTGTGAATAGTGCCAGGCGTCGACGCTCACCCTCAGCTGACTCGAGTAGGTCGAACGCGCATGATAAGGAGATCAAGGTAGAATGTGGAAGTGCAGTGGAGAAGATAAGAGGCCGAGCGAAGTTTATCAAGAACGTCCGTATGGTAGGTGAGCAGAGCAAGACAGCTGAAACTGTTCAGCCAGCGTTTCTTTCATTTATTGCTTGAGACTTACCGCCTGAACACCCAACTGCTTTTCCAAAAGTCATCAAACGTACAGCTACTCTTCCTTCCTCTCCAAGTGCACGTACAATCCCACGCCCCGAAACGCCATACACGCCCGTCGAGTGTGCTTCATCCAGCACCACACACTGTTTCGAAGGCGGAACATGAGAATCTAGCACGTCGAGCAGTTGACTCAGGGGAGCGAAGTCACCATCCATAGAGTACAGACTCTCTAGAGCGAGAAACACAGTCCCCCCGGCTGGATATTGTATAGCTCGTAGGACATCACTCAAGCTTGACGGGTCGTTGTGCTTGAAAGCGAGCCGCCTCTCCTGCTTGACTCGACTCGATCGAAGTCCCGAATGAACAGAGGCATGGACGAGCTCATCGTATACCACCCAGTCATCATGCTGAGGTGCTGTTGAGAAGAATGATACGTTGGCGTCCCATCCTGAATTGAAGAGAAGTGCAGAGGGACTATTGAAGAATGAGGCAAAGCGGTCTTCCAAGACATGATGAGCCGGAGTTCCGCCGGACAGAAGCCGAGAGCCTGTTGAGCCTAGGACTTGAGGAGATTCTGCAAGCCGAGCGAGGTACGCTTGACGGAGTGCAGGTGATGAAGTCAGAGAGAGGTAATCATTTGACGACTGTTTTTTTATCAGATGTGTCCAAAGGGAAGGCAGGATACGGTGTATTCGGCGGAAGGCAGGAGGACACCCACAAAGTCTATCAAGCTCGAGTTGGCCGATGTATCGTATTCACGTAGCTTTCGGAACCTCCCCTTGGACTTTCGCTCATCGATAAATCGACTCAATCTCTCATCGAGATCAGTCATTCCTAGCTACTGGTCAAAACACGGCAACTTTACAAGAAAGGCCCCAAAGTTACCAAAGTTAAGCAGCATTCCCACGGTGGTCCAGATGTTCCCTACAAAACGCGTCGCCTCGTTCCTTTCTTTCCTGCATGTTCTTCTTTCATCCTATTCCTCTCCTTTTTACTTCTGTACGTTTTCAATCAAACAACATGAACAGTCAGCTGACAAATGGATGTAAGTCTTGTCCTTGTGCACCGCTAACCATGACAGTAGCCCAGATCGACGACCTTCCGTCGTACAACAGTTATACGAGATGCCCTCCTTTTGGCGGAGATTCCGACAATGGCTGAATAGGCGAGCCCAACGCACCCCAGGCCTAACGATAAATCCGACACCAAACCCTACGAGCCTACCTGGGCACCCCACAACTACCGTTCCCCCCCGTTGACGCAGCCCTACAAGGAGTGCCCGCAAGCGTACCAAATATAGCTCCACCTACGCGCCGATCTCTCGTCTCCGCGCCTAGCGCCACCGCGCCTACCGTCCGACCCCCAAGACCTTATGTAAGTTCATATCTTAAGGTCTCACGCTCATTTTCAAAGGCTCCCGTAATGCGGTCATATTCTTAGTCATAATAGGATCGAGAACAACAATAGCTATAGCTATAGTACTAGTATTAGTCTGACGTATGTTGCTCCCCAGGTCCACTATCATCGACACTAATTAGGATGGAGTAGTATCGTGTAGAAGTACATGTATGCATGGCGACCACAGAGTGCCCCAACGATGCCGGGTATGACTAGATACAGCGAGAGAGATCTTCTCGACCTTTTCGACCATCCCACATTGGTACTTGTTTTATCGCTCGAAAGTCTAAGCCTCTCGACGAAAGATAATCGATGGCTGAGACTGAGCTCGGTAAAGCGTTGAAGTATGTCTTTTCGGGTTTGACAAAGTGGCTCTCTAGCATGTAGGCAAGATGACGATGACTGTATTTATTTCCATCAGCTTTCTTTGCTCCTACACAGATACATCAGAGGTGAAGACGTACAATAGGGGAAAGATGAAACCGTAGTCGACGGAAAGGTTTACAAATTGCTCTACGGCATGTCTTGGAGTCTTGTCGTATCCTGCGAACAGCGCAGGACTTATTGATTTGTCAGATAGCGCGGGTTTTGACGGGTGAACAAGGGGTATCTACTCACTTTGCGAGCAGACCACGAGCAGCCATAACTCCATCTACACCACAATGATCACGCATACTTTGAGCATCGGCGAGATCCCACAGATCGCCATTCGCCACGGTGGGTACTTCACCACGGACACATTCGACAGCAAAGCGGATCCCATCGAGAGATACTGGCTCTGTAGAGGCTTGATGTCTAGTTCGGCCATGGATAGTGATATGCGATACGTTTGTTTCTAGCGCAGTGCGGATGAGTTGATCAGTTAATCTTTCCGGGACCGTCAGCAAATGAGCACAGAAGAATACGAGTTGCTGGACTGACTTTAGGTCTGGGTCAATTCTGATTTTGATACTGACAGGCCATCCCCAGCCCATACGACCTTTGACAGTTCGGACCATATCACGAACCAGCTCGGGTTTTCTCAGTAAAGCACAACCTATACCTTCGTGATACGCCCAAGACTGAGGACAACCGCAGTTGATATCGAGGCCATCGACATAGGGAGCTATGAGCTGTGCGGCATCGGCGAGGGAAGCACCATTTGGGGATGCCATTTGAACCACAAGCGCTCCTCGTACCAGCTGCGAGTGCTTTGTAGGCGGTCTAGGCGTGGGAGGTAAACGCGAGTGCGGACGAGGTCGATGATACGTTATAGACCTGATTAAACCTCTATCTGGAGGTTCTTCGTCTACGTCCTCTGGTAGAGTATCGCGGATCTCTGGCCCATCTTCTGGATGTGGGCGAAACGTGGCGCTAGATCCAGCATGTTTAGGCTCCATCCAGAACACTCCTCGTTCATCTGCATTTGTCGAAAAATCACTAATGCGAGCTGTTTGTGATCGACTAAACTCTTGAGCAAGGATCATAGGTGTATGAGTGACGTGGGTCTCGTATAGAGAACAAAGGTGGCGGAAAGGTAATTTGGAACACCTGACGAGAGGGGCGAGGACATTGGTGGTTTTATACGACGAGAGCATGGTCGATACTGGGACTGTGAGGGGAGTCGGGAGGTCGGAGAAGTCATCTGACGAAGAGCCCTCTTCATGGTCGACCACCGAAGGCATGGTACCCAGCCCTTCCCCTGATTCTGATCTTATGATCTTATTGTCGATGCGACTAGGTTATCGAAATCGTGCTTGGCAACAGCTCGGGTTAGAGGATAGTGAGTTTTTCTGAGAATAGATGCCGGCTGACGATAATCATTGATACGGTTCCACAGATCAATAGGTGATCCAATATAATGATTTTTTGTTACTGCATTATAGATAGAGTAAACACCTACCTTAATAAAAAGATCAAAATGTATAAGAAGATGTAGTCGAAAACCAAAAGAAAGTCCGACCTCCACCCAAGACGATCCCAGTTGACATTTGTTTCTTCACACGACCATGTTATTTATCTTCTAAACCGTGATCCTCGGCGACCAGGATACCGTAAAGAGTGTGAGAAAGATGTCTGCTCAGATCCCTACTGGGCTCGGTCAGGCATACTGGCGTACATGGGTGCCTGTACGACCTGGGGCCAGTGTCAACGAGTCACTCGAGGCTGGCGAGGAATGGATTGGCGGTTGGGACAGTATAGGTCTATATGAAGGGTACGTGTTATCTACTTGGTTCAAGGAGGAAGTACTCATGTGAGTAGAAACAACAAGATCCCGGCGTATCAGACTGTAGCTGTACATCTCACGACTCATCGATTGATCATTGTCCCTGATCCCACCTCGCCCTCTTCGTCAACAGCCAAAGCCCCTCCAGCTTTACAACTCCACCTGTCCAATGTACGCCAAACTGAATTCTACACTGGTTTTATGCGCTCTTCGCCCAAGATAACGCTCTCTATTGGTAAACCACCGACACTCGTAGAGGCCGATTCTGAGGTCAGCGCAAGTTGGACATGCGGAGTATGCGGTTATGTCAATGCCCTCTCGCCCACAGAGGGCGTACCGAGCCCAGCAGCAAAATGTGGTCTTTGCGGTGTCGGATTCTCCACCTCTCGCTCATCTTCGTCTTTACCTACTACGAGGAGCGGGACGCCCCAGCCAATCCCTGCGATACCGGCCATAAACGAAGATCCTGATGGGGGGATAGCTTGTCCGGCATGTACGTTTCTTAATCACGCATCTTTATCGCATTGCGAGATCTGCTCAACACCACTCCCATCGAACCGTAAGCGCACAGTAGCGTCAGTAGCGTCAACGAGTGCGGTACAGCAGAATGGAGGAGATGTTGCCTTAGAGGTGGTTAGGCTGAGCTTTCGGAATGGGGGTGTGAAAGAGGCATATCGAAGATTGAAGAATGTACTGGGAAGCAAGTCTTGGGAACGACAAGTGAGTTACTAATTCACTGAACGATGACGAGCGTGGGTTGATTGTGTTCAGGTGCGAGTCGGTCGAGGACATCGCCCAGACCCCTCGAACACTTCTGCCGATTCTACCGACGGGGCAATGTCGACGCCTCGAGCAGGTGCTGGGATCGGTGAGCGACTTTGAGAATGTTTTCGTCCCGGCAACATGACTGATAGGTGTAGATGGGATCCTGCAGTCCATGTCTTTGGACGCAAAATCACAAGACGATGATATGCAGACTGCATTCAAGGATCTCGAGGTACTCATGGTTCGCGCAGGCGAGATGGTTCGTTCTTCATATTAACTCCATTATGACCTTGGTGTCAAGTCTCAATATCATGCTCTAGCTTATCAGGATTTTGAATAGGTTCGAATGGCTCAATCGCTGAATGCGAAACTCACAGCTCAACAACAGTCGTCAAATACCCCTTCAGACGAAGAAACGACGTTGATCCGTACCTCGCTGGTCCAACTCGGTTTACCAGCGCCTGCACTAACACAAGATATGGTGAAAGACGATAGGCGGTATTTTGATGGATTGGCGAAAGAGCTAGGAGGGCTTTTGACTGGTAGACCAGGGGACAGGGAGACTCAAGGGCTCATGGTGGGTAGACAAGGGAGGGGAGTGATTGGTTTGGATGAAGTATGGGGATTATGGATGCGAGCTCGAGGTGTTTGTGAGTCGTCTCATTGCCCTTACTAACATCTTCGTTGACGTGGGCTGATATACCTATATAGCTTTATTACCACCTTCAACGCTGATATCCATTCTTCCTTTTCTACCTCAACATACTTCGCCTCAAATCCGCCCACTGACATTACCTTCATCCCTTATGGTGCTCTACTCGCCATACTATGCCCCTTTGAATCTTCTGTCCAGAATTCTGGCTCTTCTCACACCATCGCCTACATCCATACAGGAACCAAGCCTCAGTGTTATCGATATCTCAGCACATGAGGGGCTACCAATCGGATTGGCCAAGGAGTTCATAGAGCAGCTCGAGACTACTCGAGTACATGTCCTGCCTGGATCTCAAGAGGCCAGTGGACTCGTTAGAGACGATCAGGCTGCTCAGGCAGATGGAGGCGTCAGGTGGTATAGGGATATCATTTCGGGATGGCCTGTATGAATTACGTGTGGCCATCTGGCGATAGCGCGCCCAAAGAGTGTCACGTTGTTAAATCAGAGCTTATTTGAAGGTGAAGCCCTTTGACTACAATACGGTCCATGCTTGAGAATCATGTGTACTTGTTTGGCTATAACACAGTTCATGCTCGAGAATCATGGCATGTGTACTTGCAATACTGAATACCTTGGCGACATCGAGATGATTCGTCGTGGTTATTACTAAACGGTATAACACGGCATCCTATCAAAAGGCACAACATGCAACCCGGCCGTTTGGGTTCAATCTGTATGCATAAAAGCCAAGACGATTGGGGTTGTCATTCATGACATGAATACACAGTACATTACGTTCAGTATCTATATTACAGTATCTGCATATACATATACCACCTAAACTGTGGACAAGTTAAAAGACAAAGATTCGATCCTTCTTAAATCCAAGATCTTCAAGCACACCTCCCTTGCGTCTTTTCCCAGCCAGACTCTCCTCCATCCCTGGTGGTCCACAAAGATAGACAGCGGAAGACTCGCTTTTGGGTTCAAATACCGTTTTCTCCAAGAACGCCTTATCCAATCCACCTCTTGGTCTTTCAGGTCCTCCCTCAGGTTTCGAAATGCAGTAATGTATTTCTAAACGATCAGGATATTTCTTCTCCCATTCATCGAATTCAGATTTGAGTAATATATCACCGATGGTATTTGCTCCTATCACCAAAGTAATTTTTGTCGGTATCTGTGTCGCCGAAGATGAAGATGATGATGATAAGGAAGTGGAGTTCTTGTTGTTAGTGTTGGCGTTGGTGTTGGTTTCGAGTGGATTGTCTTTCAGGATATGCCTCATAAGTTGATAACAAGGCGTCAAACCCGTTCCACCCGCAATAAGAGTAACATGTCCAAATTTGGGATCGTATTTAGGTCCAGAGATAGGCCCTGCAAACAACACATTGGAACCTGGTCGGAGAGAATGTAAGTGTTCGCTGGATTTACCAGATGGGTATCGCTTGATCATGAATTCCAGGTAGCCTGGTGTGGAAGGAGATGAGATGGGAGTGTATGGGCGTATGACGGGGATCCAGGATTGTGAGGGGAAGGTTATGGCCAGTAGAGCGCCTGATATCTTAGTTAGCGAAGTGTTCGCCTTTTCTCAGTAGATCACTAGGAAGTGAGAGGAAGAATGACGAGGAACGAGAAGAGCGATTGTGAAGAGTGAAGTGGGATGAGGGAGTGAGAGAAAGGGTAACGAGGAACGAGGAGAGCGATTGGGAAGTGGGACGAGAGATTGATACTGGAGATGAATCACACCACCACTCACTTGTCATTGGAAATCCAGCGGAAACACCCTCAGGAAGCTTGAATCTGAACTTTTTAACATTATGCGACACCTGCTCAACACTCTCGAGCTCTAGCGAGGTAGGAAGGCGGAAAGAACTAAACATCTTTGATCCGGCTGCTGGAGTAGGACGGAGAGCGGTGTAAGCTAGACCTGTACCTACGACCAGTGAGGTACCGAGGAGGAGCTTGGACATTGTCGTTTGCATATATGAGTGGAGTAGTTGTGATAAGATCAAGTCAAGTTATTGGGCTATAAAGGCTTCAGATGTTGATGTTTGAGGCGTCGAGGAGTTGAAATTGAGTTGTTGAGTCTGTGTCAGTGATTGGGGGCTACATCCTCTGTCAGACGTATCTCTTTTATGTTACCTCTATGGTATAGCATGCATTGATTGTAGTCAGAGGAGGACGTCCCGAGATCCGGACTTTGTATCTGTAGATTGCCGAGCCGCGCGTTTCCTATCGTTCCCGCGGGCCGCGGAAAGACAAAGATTCGGCATCCCGCTCTACAGGTATATAACCGATTCAAGGAGATCTCAACACATTTTCAAGCCTTGAGTATATAAAAACAACTTCGTCTTTATCTCGTAACATCACTGTAGTATCAGACAACATGTTTGGCCTTCCAGACTCCACAGTGGTGCTCACAGGTGGCCTCATCTCAACTTCTTATGTGCTTTTCAGTAATCTTGGAATGTCGCAGATCGGCATTATCCCGCTCATCAATGGACGACTGGGAGAGTTTCATCTCCCTGCTCGAGAAAGAGCAAAAGCATGGAGTCTATATTTCAAACAAGCTGCTGTATGTCTCTCTGTCTGTTCATAACATATTCTTCTCTTCTCAATACAGAACCCAATCAACACCCTGTGTCCTCCGTCCTTACAGAGCCCAATCAACACCCTGTATCACCCATCCTCCGTCCTTCGTACAGAACGCACTTACTGACAAAGTGTCATTCTTTAGCCTTGGACAATCGGACCTAGCGTTGTTGGAGCTGGTCTTAACTTTGCTGCAGCATATATGACCTCTTCGCCATTTATTCGCCAACTAGCAATCACAGCTGGAATCACTGGCTTGACGATCGTGCCGTACACCCTCACGTTTATCCATGGTATCAACTTGCAGCTTCACGCCATCAACAACGAGGATAAGCTCAGGGATGTGCCCGAGAGTCACCCGCATGCGAAGCAGGTCGGTCAACTCACTACTGACTGGGAGAAGAGACATTGGGTCAGATTCGTGGCTTATGGAGGGGCATTTGCACTGAATTTGGCGGCGCTCTTGGCCCAGCAGGCGAGATAAAAACTCGACTTGAACCCATTCTCGCTGGCTCGGTCGTTGTTGTTGTATTTGTATGGTCAAAAGGAATTAACATCTACGTATTTAATCTTTACTGCTGCATAAATCTATTCACTCGAGCATAGAACATAACATTACTGCCGTCATCACATTTCAATCCTATGCCTCTCCAAACAGGGTGGATCAACTATTCTACTCTCCGACAACAGAGTTGTATGCGTCCTTTGCGATTTTAGTCGCCTGGGAAGCCAATCCCGCTACTCGACAATCAGCAATCATGCCTTATTCATGTCTTAAGCAACTCACGGTCCGCAGCCACCTTCTCCTCTCCTAGCGGTGCAAGTTCGGTTGACTCTATGATTCCCGGACCGCCCTCAATCACATTCTGCTTCGCTGCGATCTCTTTGCCGGTATCTCCCAGGAGGTCAGGCCCGACTGCCGCAGTGTCACCGCCTTTCGTTTCAGTGGTCTAGAGAAAGACATCGTCAGATGAGGTGTCGCTATCGACTGGAGATGGGTTAAAAGCTCGGATTTTCAACGCACGTTCATCACTCCTGCATAAGCGCCTTCAACTCCTTGCGGGTTGACGGAAGTGCTGGTGTTGTCAGTTGTCAATTATGAGCACAAAGTAAGCAGCTCACTCACTCGTTGTATGAAGCCATCTTGCTGCTTTGATTTACTGCTGTGTTGATATGCAGAGATGTGTCAGTGTAACGAGGCAGAAAGAGTGATTTATTATTCCATGCATCGTTTGAATCCTTGGTGGGGTGAGGGGAGGGGTGAACAATCCAAAAATGACGTAGCGAAGGCGGAAACGAAGTAGATAAGGGGGAGGGTACATGACGTGTGCTATATCTTGTCCCGGGAGAATACGTATCACTGCAAGGTCGCCCTCGTTAGCTCCCACGCGACAACAAATATCGTGCCACCTAAAAAGTCAATTTCCTTCATTCTCCTTCCTTGAGACAAGGTCATACTAAACGAGCACCTTGTATCTCTCTTCCTCAGTCGTCCATTTCCGTAGAACGACACAGGTAACATGTCAACGACAATCGTAGAGACTGCTCCCGCGAGCACTTTTGCCCTCCCAGCCGCTGGTGTAGACCTCGAATCATACGATGAGGAGCAAGTCCGTCTGATGGAGGAACGATGTATCCTCATTAACGAGAAAGACGAAGCATATGGAGAGGATTCCAAGAAAACATGTCAGCTCATCTGCCCCGTTTGGCCGAGCTGACTGTATGTCTAGGTCACCTCATGTCGAATATCTCTACTGGACTCCTCCACCGTGCCTTTTCAGTCTTCCTTTTCCGACCAGAAGACGGACGGTTGTTACTCCAGAAACGCGCAGACGAGAAGATCACTTTCCCAGGGATGTGGACCAACACATGTTGTTCTCATCCGTTAAGTATCCGCGCAGAGTTGATAGAGGAGAATCAAGCTGGTAAGCTCTCATATTCCTATTCTTCTCCCGGCCGTGAAAGAAGGGAAGGACAAATCAAGCTAAATTGGGGGGTTTAGGTGTTCGTGCTGCTGCGATTCGGAAATTACCACACGAGCTTGGAATTCCCGCAGAACAACTGAAACCAGAGGATTTCACTTTCCTTACTCGGATACATTACCTCGCACCTAGTGATGGTCTCTGGGGCGAGCACGAGAGTGAGTCTTGCCTCTGGTCATCCCCGTCTGTCAAGTTCAAGCCACAAGGCTGATGGGTGTAGTTGATTATATCCTGTTCTGCACAATCGATGTGGACCTCGAGTTGAACCCCAACGAAGTTAGTGATGCGCGTTATGTCTCGAAAGCAGAATTAGAAGCAATGTTCTCTGATCCTTGTAAGTTCACACTTACACCTTTGTCGATATCCGCCCTTTCATGTGGCCGGATTCCACTCTAACTAAATCTAAATTGGTAGCATTTACTGACAATCGTCACTAGCAAACTCATTCACACCTTGGTTCAGGCTCATTGCTCAAAATCTGCTGTTCCCATGGTGGGACGAGATGCTGGTTAAATCAAAAGCAGAGGGATCTGGAAAGATCCGCGCAGGGGTGCTGGAGAATGGAGAGAAGGTTGGCGAGATTGTAAAGATGCTCTAGAGGGAGAGGAGAGAATTACGGGAATTACAGGATGGTTGTTGCATGGGTTTTACGCTCTTTCTTTGGTTTCTCTATTGGTCTTACATGCATGGCGATACATTACGTTAAAAATTGAAATCTTGTCCAACGTCAAACGGGCAACGAGCAGGTCTTGTACGATGTCATGAAGGAAGTCGAAACAAAGTAGCGCTAAAGGCAGGGTGTTAGGGAGATGGAGATATGGCTGAAATACAGAGTGCATCAAGATCCATTTACGTGTTCTAGCGCAACCTCATGCACCGACATGATCACGTCTGTTGGAGTGACCATGTAGCGTCTGACCTCGTCTGCATTCTTCATATCCACCGCGTCAACTATGGCACATCAGTATGTCTTCTCGCAGACTTGTCCATCCGCATCATCCCTGACATCTCCAGTCCTTTAGCTTTTTCCTCAGCTGAAGCTGCAGTCCCTTCGACTCTACCATTCCAATTTCCTAGGTTGATAGAAGCCACTATACCGTGGGACAACCACTCACCTCTCTCTGCACACTTTTCCAAATTATCCACAATCCCCGCCTCGAAATTCCGTCTAATGACTCTCTGTCTCGCTTCCTCGGGATCGACATCAACGAATATTCTCAGATCCATCATCTCGGCACACTGTCTCCATCCGTCTTTGGAAAGAAGAGTATACAGGCCTTCTATGATGATTATCCTGTGTCGAGGGGTGATGGGCGTTGGTGATGGGCGGGGATCCTTCAGTGCGTGATCAAATGTCGGATAGGGGATCCCTATTGGTGGGCAAGGGATAAGGGGGAGACGCAGTTGTTGGATGAATGTTAGGTACGAAGGGAGATTGAATGTGAAAGCTGCTCCCTTGGTGGTTGTTAGTGAGTCTTACTTGGTATGTATCGGTTGCGAGAAAAGAAAAAATAATGTCGTTCTCCGACTAATCACTCGGGTGAAAATGATATGGGTAGAGAGAGAATGTGATGGTGGTAGAGAGAGAAGAAAGACGAAAGAGAGGAAGGATTAAGCTCACTCTTCTCCAATGAGCATCAACAGGATCCTCAAACGTATCCAATTCCTCTCTTGGATAATGCCATCCATCCAATCCAACACAAACACAAACCTCGTCCGCCTCTCCCGCACCTTGACCCGCCGCAGCTATTCTCTCCTGATCATCGACGACCACTGCAGGGTGTGATACTGGATGTTGAAGGACCAGAGCGTTCACTTTGTCTGCTAGAGGGTAGGCGAGGGTTGATTTGCCTGAACCTGGTGGACTGTTTATAAAGATAAATCGTAGTATCCACCATCGTCAGTTGATTTAAAAAAAACGGCGATCAGATCAAGGGTGGGTGAGATATCCAAAGTAGGAACATGAGATATCACCGTAATGAAAGATCATGGGACACGAGTAAATTACAGTAAATTATCATTGTCAGCTAGGTATAGATAGAGAAATGGGACAAGGGAGTCACACTGACCCAGCAACAGCAACAAGTAATCTCCGTTCAGGTCGAATCCTACACATCGTTCGTCAGAACCGACTAAGGAATATCACATCAACACAAACTCTTTATATGCCTCGACAATCTTCTTGGCTAATCGTTCTGTCTCTTCCTTCATTGTACTCGTCGTAGGCTGCATCTTGACGCTCGATGAGTGCTTTTGTAAATTTCCCATGGAATGGAGTCGAAAGCGAAAAGTAATCTCTCTTGGAACTTGCCGGCATTTGGTCTAGCCGAATATTCGGTCCGTGCTCAGCCGGCCGAGCATTATGAGGTGAGATTTACCTCGTTCCATACAATTGCGAGGAGACAGCGTTCGACTGTGAAGCATTGTCGCAATTTGAAATAGATAAATGCATGTGGGATACTCAACGCGATAGCAAGTGCTGATTGATGATTCGCTCATACCTCCTCCTCATGCCGCCCATGTCGGCCAGCACCGCCATTCAGACGGATACGCAGTAGCAGCTCTCCAAGATCATTGATGCCTTGACCATCACGCCCTGACCTCGCATGATCACCCCCACCATCATCGTTACCATCATCTATTTCTCTCTCCCTTTCTCCATCCAGCAAGACTTTGAGGTCCAGTTCGTCCGCTGCATGTTCAACTAAAGGCGCCTTGATCGCTCGAAGCGACAGTCTTTCGAGAGCGTGCAGCTAGAAAGGCATCAGATCATACTGGTGTGGGGTCCGATTAGTATAAACATGGACTCACAAATACAGCTTCACGTTCCATCCAGTCCTTACCTATATCTCTGACTCTCTCAGCGCCATCTTCCCACCCTCTTATACCCCGCTGGATTTCCTTGATCACTTTACCCAAGTCGAGGACTAGTCCAAATAAACCCATGAGGACCTTGAAGGTCACTTGATGTCCTGCGTGATCACCAAGGAGACACGAAGCTAATATTCGATCCAGAACGACGTGATGATACCCCACAAGCGAATGGATAGACTTGAGTTGAGAGACGTTGATCGGACCTTCATTTTCCTGATCCTCGTCTTCGTGGTCTTCTGCCTCTTCTCCCACGTCAAATTGGAAGTACTCGTCCTGCTCTGTCTCTGCCGCAGGTGTTGAGGGACGCGACGATTCCTTGCCCGGTACTCGGCGTTTCAGCCGTTCCAGTCTCTTCCTCATCAATGTCCAGTTTGCTCCAACGGCAGTGTCCAAGACATATCGATTCAGTGCGGAAATAAAGTGCGTCATCCTGAAACGTAACGTCTGAAGATACGCTTCGACTTTTTCGCCAGGCGGGAAGATACATCTTCTCTGCCTCGAGCTCACTCGAGAAGCTGGCCGACTACCGAGATCAACACCAATTTTGAGTGGCTCGTCAAATTCGTCAGACTGGTGTGTGACATCGATGTAGAGCGTGCGGAGGACAGTGTCTACACGTGCAAGGCGGAGAAGAAAGTTGTGGACATTCTGGTACTTGACCATGAGATTTGAAGGTAGAAGAGCCGCGATGGATGCCGGTGGCGAGTAAGACAAGTAGAGAAAGTCCAATGCGCTGCGCAGCAATTCAGCATGTATTAGACATTCAAACAACGCTTCACTCACTCGATGGACTGAGGATTCATCCACTTTGCTCTCGTTCCATCCACGTTGTCTTCGGGAAGATTCTTGACGGCAAAAGAAACACGATCTTCGATCTCTTCCCAGACTGGACCTTTATCGTTCACGTCCAATGTGCTGTCCTCAAGTAGTGTTGTTCGCAGAGCATAAGCCAACTCAGCACCTCCCGGAGGCCATCTTGCTCTCTCGCTCAAGCCCAGACCTAACCCGATACCCCATTCACCCTCGTCGGCACCGTTCCCAGACTCGATACCACCAAGACCCATTCTTGCGCGAGTTCTGGCTCTTCTGCCTAGACCGAGGGCCTCTCCAGCTCCAGCTTCCTCCTTGCCAAACAAGGCGCCGCTCACACGCTCCGCAAAGCCCACATCGCCGCCTAGCCAGAAGGACCGCAGGACGTCAAGGTGGTCCAGCAAACGCAAGTCATCGAGATACAGTGAGACGAGCGACGTGGAAACTAGGTCTGCGTGCGTGAGGAGGGGTGCGAGGAGGATTTGCGAGACATATAGTGGCAATGTAGGGGTTTGGAAAGGCAATACCGGATCCGATGGGTCAGAATGACGGGCGATGAAGGCTCGCAGCTCATCAAGTGGAGTCGGACTCCACAAAGAATTCCCTCTGTTAGACTCGAGGTGTGATCCAGGGACCTGTCCGAATAGCGTCCACAAGGCATCAACGTCGCCTTGCGGTGTGGCTGATTTGGCTTCGAGCTGTCCTTGGCTCTGTAGTGGGGATGGCAGGCTCGATCTTCGAGTAAACTCGACAGGTAACCCCTTTCTCTGCTTGGGCGGTGCTGTGAAGCGTTGAAAAGTCGTAGAACCAGACATCGGTCTAGTACGATTTCTGACTGATCGTCGCCAATAGTCGACCTCTCTGTGCACACGCCGCACATGCCCTTTAAGGTCCACAGTCGCCGCTGCATTCGAGCCCCAGTCCCACGTACCGACGATACCCCAGCTGCCGGAGCTCAAGGGGTGTTGGCTTGCTGAAGCATCTCTCAGGAGTCTGAGACTCCTTCCAGCTTCAAAAAGGACACGCCTAGATTCTACAGGAATGAACCCCGGCATACGCCTGGCCGATAAGGTATATTCCCACTTGATTTCCCCATCTGAGCTCTTCTTGTTCTTTGTGCGGGTGATGCCGAGGTCAGCCCAAGGCTGTGATTCCGGATCAGCATCGTCCTCTGTCGCCGTCAAGCCGACCCATTGATGTAGAAGATCTAGGAGAGGCTTTGCAGAGTGCTGCAGGAGGTACGCGAGTGCAAGCGATGTGTGGTCGGATTGTTGGGCTGGCGATGACGTTGAGAGCAGGGCGAGTAGAAAAGAGTACAGGTGCGTCAAGAGTGAGGAAGCGCGTGAGGGCAGCGGAAGAGGTTTTGTTTCAGACAGAGGCTGTATCGTCAGTCGACCTCAACTGTGTATGACTCACCCAGCAGAGAAGATCACACAGCACTTCTAGCAAGCCCCTGATTTCGTTCAACCCCAAACTCCACTTGACCCAATCTGGCCGACCTGATGTAATACATTGGTCGATTGCTGTAGTGAGTCGTTGTCTGATGAGCGCGAGATATGTCATTGTTGCATGCAACAACGCATGATGTGTGGGTGTTAAAGGGCTGAGATTGTGAGCTACATCGGCAGGATGACCGTATACGTACATTGAGCTCTGAGTATCCACAATCATCTCAAGTCTGCGAAGTGCCGTACCAATGACCAGGAAGTTGTCGATGATACTGCATTCTCATTAGCCATGTCAGAGTTGAGTGAAAGTATGACAGACGAAGACGAAGCTATTCTGTCAATGCCTAGGATCCTACCGCCACTCTCTGCGAAGGTATAGCGGCCCTTCTTTCCCTCCCATTTTAGCGACTCGGTCGACACCGTACCCATAGTCGCACGCATCATCAAGTGCAGTAGGTCCTTCGAGTCTCGTGGTGGAACCGGTCCATTCTGATTGATCTTTGGCAAATTCAACGAAGGCTCGGTTCTGATCAGAAATCTCATGAGCGTTACTATCTAATATAACTGATTTGGGACGTACAGAGTAATTTGAGAGTCGAAAGCGAAGACTGATGATTCCGAGAGAAATGGATTTCGAGATTCATCGGCAGACTCCAGAACATCCCATGTCCGGATAGGCTGCAGCCCTGTGAGCGTGTGCGGACGATGGATGAGAAGACACTTACTTGAAATGTGTGTCGACTGCGACTTGGTCCAGCATCTTCCTGCGATAATATGGTCCATACATCAGGCTGAGCAGCACTCGCTTTCTCATCCACAGATTCCACCTTCCCATCGACAGCACCGTCCAGACCCGCTTCATCAAGGACGACCTCCCTTTCCTTTCCCTTGCTAGCTGGATAGGTCAGACTCGTGGAGCGAGTTAAACCACTCAGCAGTCTTTCAGACCCCGACGAGTGCTCGTCTAGGAGCGGTATTGAGAAGAGAGGCTGCACGGCCGAGAGAGACTTTAAAGAAGGGTAAGACGCGTCGAGCTTGGGGAGTACGAAGACTCGGTTTGTAGTGATGGACGCCATGTCGCTTCGCACCTGAGCAAACTGATCGCCTTGTTCACTTGGAGAGTCTCGTGTACCTCGTTCAGTCACTCGAAATGCAAGGTTACAGTAGCTAGACACATCAACAACCATCCAAAACTCCTTCGCGTCCTAGTATCGATGCCACGTGCTTTCTTGTGCCTGAATTGCCACCCAGTTCTACCCAAAAAAAAATCATCACTTTTCCAACCAACCTGCATTCCCTCTCGTTGGCTTTTGCTTGGTTTCATCAACTATAAAGTACTGCAGCAATGTCTAGACCTGAAGAGATCTCTCCACCGGAGATAGTGAGTCGTTTGTTATTCCCGTCTTGAGCTGAGTAGCTGATATCTTGGCAGTTTTACGGTGATACGGAAGCATCAAAATATACATCCAAGTAAGTTGATCCATCCATCGCCAATCTCTCTACCTCCCTCCATTGAAAGATAGATGAGTAACGAATGACCCGACTCGAGCTAAATACCGTGTAGTTCTCGTATTCAAACCATTCAGGCTCAAATGACAGAACGAGCTTTGGAATTACTAGCTCTACCACCAGATGAGAGTGCGTTCCTGCTAGATATTGGATGTGGGAGTGGATTGAGTGGAGAGATATTGGATGAAGAAGGACATGTTTGGGTTGGAGTTGATATTGCACCTTCAATGTTAGGTGAGTAGATAAAATGTGACTGAAAACCATATGGATAGAGGCACTAGGTCACGTTTAGGTTTTGAGGTGAATGGATGGCTGATTGAGACGTAGAGGTCGCTCTTGAACGTGAGGTTGAGGGGGACTTGTTTCTCCATGATATAGGTCAAGGCTTTGGTTTTAGACCTGGTACATTTGATGGTGCGATCAGGTGGGTTATTTGTCTTGCCTCCGTATCCTACCATCTCTCTACCCAACTACCCTCACCCAATCACACACATCTTTACATTTCAATTTATTCACCCATACATCTATCATTATCATCTACCGAATCCACCCATCCTCCTCATATATTGAACCAACTACGCAACCCACCCAACTAGTTATTTACTGGTTCCAACCTCATCAACCTTGATCTGACATCTTTTTCTATCACATAGTATATCCGTCTTACAATGGTTATTAAACGCCGATTCGACCTCTCATTCGCCATCTGCCCGCCTCACTCGATTCTTCACAACCCTACACGCGTCACTACGTAATCCATCACGAGCAGTGTTTCAATTCTACCCATCATCAGACGACCAAGTAACGATGATAACTGCTGCCGCTCAGCGAGCGGGTTTTGGTGGGGGTATAGTAGTTGATTATCCGAATTCCAAAAAAGCTCGAAAAATGTACTTGTGCCTTATGGTAGGACAACAACAACCTGATCAATCTCGTATTCCACAAGGATTACAACATGAAGGACAAGTAGATAACAAGAGAGACAAAGCTAGGAAAAGAGATGAAATTCAAAATGAACGAAGAAGGAGAAGGGACGATAAAGCAGGTCAAAAGAGAGGCAAAGGAGGAAAAGTAAAAGGAGGACAAGTAAATCCAAAAGAATGGATCCTAAAGAAGAAAGATCTATATAGGACAAGAGGTAAAGAAGGGTCAGTGTTCTTTATCTCTCTCCTTTATACCACTCCCCATATACTCGAAATACACGATCGGGCTCACGCTGATAATGCAAACAAAGGGTTCCGAGAGATTCAAAATATACTGCAAGGAAGAGAAGAGTTCAGTTCTGAGAGACCAGTACCAGTACTGCTCATCCAACATACTCTGTACATGCTATACCTATACTTATTTTACGACCTTTCCATGCAATCTATTGTGACGCCACTTATACTGGTATATGATTGATACTTCTGTCCAGATTCGATATCGCTCGTTCACATCTGCGCGGTCGCTGAGCCCTTATTTACCCGTGACAAGGTCGTCGTTCTGAGCTTTTGGATTGGGCTTTGGCTTTGCATCACCGTGCCATGACTGCAAGGCAACATATCGTTCATCAAGTCAGGTCTACATCCGAGTCTTGCAAATTGCATTCAATGTCCTTGCAAAGTCTTCCGCCTTGTCACCTTGCCTCTTCTTTCTCAGTCATTCCACACTGTGACATGTCAAAAGCTGGCCTTCAGCTTCAAATACTCTACATTGCAATCTTTTCATTTCTCCCCAGAGTGACAGTATGAATAGCAGGTTAAAACTTGGACACGATGTTACATTTTGCAGTTGCAGTTTGGGATTTGAATTTGGAGGATTGTGATTGAGCGCGTATTCATTCTTTTTTTTTGGTTCTTCATAGGACACTTGATTGACATTTGCAGCAATTTTGACGAGGAGCGGATATTGAAACAGTTACGATTTTGAAATGGGAGGCTTGAGTTTGGTAGTCATCTTCCACGCCTTCTGCCTATGCTTGCGCCTTGCCACTGATCTCACTTAGTACCTAGACGGTTCGGCTGGAGCTTCATAATCTCGTGGAGCAGCTGCACGGCGATCAGGTGAGCCAGAGTATCGGCGGCGGGGGCTGTTGGTTGTCAGCGAGGGATGCCTCGAATGGTTGGTGCAAACTCACCTTGGGGACCTCTTGCGGTCATGGTCGTCGCGCCTGCTACGGCCACCGTAAGGGTCATCGACATCACGTCGCGACGAGCCATAATCCCTGCTGTCCCTGCTACCAATCAACGAGATACTCATTGAAAGTAGTAAACCCGACTCACCTCTCACGATTCCTGTCGCGATCATCATACCTGTCACGACGATCATAATCGCGCCTATCATCGCCGCCCCGACGGGGGGCGTAGCGATCTTCGTCTGCTGGTTGTTTAGCCAGCCGCGCCGAATGTAAGAGGCGCCAACTCACAGAGAGGCCTCTTCTCTCCCATGTACTGCCCAGGTGTAGGGGCGTGGGGTCTTTTAGTAGCCGAGAAGTCGACCCTCATTGGTCGACCATGGAGGACGAAGCCGTTAAGCTTCTCAATGCAACGCTCAGCGTCTTCGATCGTGTGCATGGTGATGAAGCCGAAGCCGCGCGACCTTTCAGACTGCATTTTGTCAGCGAGAGAAAGAGGAAAGTCTCAATCATGTCGGGATCCGCTTAAGATTAGATGAATGTGGTGGCGGGGCGGGAAAGATTGGATTAACTCACGCGCTGGTCGTAGACGACCACGACCTTGTCAACCTTGCCATACCTACCAAACTCGTCCTCGAGGTCTTCCTCGCGGGTACGGATAGAAAGGCCAAAGACACCGAGCACATTGTTGGGCTCGACTCGTGCCGGAGCGTGACGAGGACGAGCCGGTGGGGCATATGGAGCCGGAGCGTCTCTGTTCCGAGAGTAGAGCGACATGAGTCGTGATGGGTGTATGTAGGTGCCGTTAAACATTTCGAATGGAGGTCGAGTATAGTACCCGGCGACCCAACGGCGATCGTACATAAATGTAGACGGCGAGACAAAGATATACGATTATGTAGATTGCAAGACAATGGTGTAAGGACGATGTAGACGGTAGGATAAAGATAATAGGGAAGAGGAAAGACAGAGCGTCAGCGTTATTTCTATGTTGATGGAACAAAGGATCGCCGGTCTAGTCTAGCCTGTACAAAGGAGGTTTGAATCGCAGTAACATTCTCAAGGAGGTCTGAATCGGAGGATCTTCCTTTCACCTGTACCTCCCTCCTACCTCCCCACAACCACCACTATCGGACATCCTTCCCACCTAGACCTCCCTCCAACAGGCTCCCAACATCCACCACTATCAAGCATCTTCTTCCGTCCCAAATCTTCTCATAGGACACATGGATTGAAAGATGGAAAACTTGACTCACCGATCGTATCCTCCTCTTCCCCCTCCACCACCACCATCACCTCTACCACCTCGATAACCACCTTCTCCAGAACCATACCCACCACGACCAGTACTACCGTTATAGCTCCTATCAGTTTCTGGAGCGGCAACAGGAGGTGGTGCTCTTGAATCATATCCTTCCCTCGAAGGAGGTGGATAATCTCTATCACCTGCAGGTCCACTAGGAGGCGAACGTGGAGCCCATGTATCGCGAGAAACAGGAACGTTTGCAGATGAAAAGTCCTGTGTACACGGTGATTAGCTCAAGGTTAACTTGCAGAGTGTAGAGTTTGGGCAACGTACCATCTTTTGTATGCTTGAAGTGGATGTGAGGTGGAGTTGCGAGAGAGAAAGGTGATGAGTGGAAAATGGAAAAGGCAGGGTCTGACGTGGCATTTAATGGAGATCAGCTTGATACATGATTAGTGGGCTTCGCCGGAATTTCAGGAGTGGTGTTGTTGTCCCTTTTTGTGTTAGGCAGATTAGTGGAATGTCAGCTATTAGCAGATTGTCAAACGTCGTGGTGATTGGGCAAATTTGAGCTTTGGAGGTACATTAACTACTATCAACTGTCAGGCGTGGATTTGCTGTCTGGAGAGGCAGCTCAATATCCATGACAGAATGCGGACGATGTTCAAGCACTCTGGTATTCATCAGACGATCCACCGAAACACAGAATACTCTATATAGATTTTCAAACTTTTCAAACTATACTAATCGCCGATCATTTAAGCCAAACCAGCGTGACAGATCGTAAAAGTCTCTAGATGATCATCGCATCATCTCCACCCCGCAGTGCGTCGCGCAGTTTTTCCATTTTCTACTTCAGCCCCGCCGCGCTCGGCCGTCATACCATAAAACCCTAGACATGGCGTGAAAAAGAAAAAGAAGCTGTACCCTACCTATCCTCCGGGCTTGACGACGCTAAACGAGGGAATCCAGCGGTGCAAAAGGCAAGCGCGGTCCTGGGTCAGATGTGCGTGACTGTTTTGTTTTTTTTGGTTGTTTGTGATTTTACCCTATGCACAGGATTTGTTAGACGACGCGGCGCGTGACGAGACGAGGCGTTTGGTTTCGAAACTTCGGACTCGTAGGTCTTTGAGACACCCAATAATATCGTATAGCTTATAACATATATATATAGCCTGATCAATACTCCATCTCCCCCATTCAAACAAACACACATTCAACAACTCTTTGCGTTTCATCTCAACTACATACTCTACTAGTCGCTCATTGACTCAAGTATCAACCCAATCTTAGCATTCATCACACCTCACGTTAACGACAAAGAAACGAAACAAATAAAAAGATGTACGCCCTCGTCGCCCTCGCTGCCGTTGGACTCGTCGGTACCGCCGTCCACGGTTTGACCGTTTCTTCCCCAGCTTCCCTCACGCAATGTCAACCTGCCGCTCTATCTTGGTCAGACGGTACAGCTCCTTACTATGTTGATATCCTTCCTGGCGGTCAACCTTCTGCTACTGCCCTGTAAGTTGTTTTGTTTATTTGTTTTGTTTGTTTCTGTGTCGCCCTCGTTTTCTGTTCTCTTCTCGCGCACGTCCCAAATATTCCTTTGCCTTTTTTCATTCTTTCTTTCTTCTTGCGCACGTCCAAAGAACATCATGAAACCTCCTAGGATACCGTTACTGACAGATCCTTTTTATTTTGGTGATTTAGGGAGAACTTGGGCGAACAGAGTGGAACATCTTACACTTGGACTGTCAACATCGCCGCTGGTACCAGTATCACCGTTCGAGTCACCGATAGCACTGGTGTCATCAACTACTCGTCTGCTGTTACTATCCGTGAGTTGTTCTTTCTCTTCTTTACCCAGACAATCATATCATACATGGACACAAAAGCTCATGGGTGAACAGAATCCGGCGGGTCGTCTACCTGCTTGACCTCGTCTGTGGATGTATCCTCATCCACCACTGCTGCGTGAGTATTAACTCTCCCATCCCTATCCGTGCATACGATCGCTAAACCAAACTCTTCAGCGCTGCCGCAGCAGCTGTTTCTTCCGCAGCTGTGTCCGCCGGCTCTTCCGCAGCCGTGTCAGCTTCCAGCGCCGTTTCCGCTGCCTCTGCCGCAGCTTCCAGCGCCGTCGCTGCTGCTTCGTCCGGTACCGCTGCCGCTGCTTCCGGTGCTTCGAGCGTCAGGTGAGTCAAACCCCCCGTCTATAACATGACCAAATGAATTCAATGCCTGTTCGTTCGAAATGCTGATCATTTTGTCTCTTTAGGTCATCTGCCACCGCTGCTGCATCTTCTGCTGCTGCCTCTGCTGCCTCTGCTGCTGCCTCTGCCACATCTTCTGGAGCAGCTTTCACCTCTTACAGCGTCAACACTGGTCTCCTCGCCGTCGCCGTCGGAGCCATCGGTGTCAACTGGCTTTAAAGCAGCCTCCTTTAACCCCGACATCCTTTCCGAGACTGGTTTCCTGAATCGGATGGACATTACTGTATCCCTCTTTTCAGTTTTAACGCATCATAGACCATTCTACAAATGACCTTATGCACCACACGCACGTCCTCTTTTTTCTTTCTCTCTTGTCCCCTTGTTCTGCATTTACTCATACTCATACTCATACCCTCGGTCTCCTAAGTCCAGTCGCTAGCACACTTCGGAGTGGAGTTTGAGAGGACAAGGCCGAAAGACGCGCGACACTTGCCTATCGTCACCCTGAAACGCGAAGATTGTATCAAGGCACGGAGATTCAGAACCCCAAATTCCAGATACTTGATACGCTCGAGACCCGTTCCCAGGCTCTGTCAAAAAGCTTTTCTTACGAGTGAAGTATACTTTCTTTTCAAGGGGATGGCTGAAACGTACGGGGTTAAGAGCGAATACGAGAGAAAAATCTAAATTTGTCTGGCCCATTCTTTCACTTTACTTTTCTCACCTCAATCTAAATGTCATCTGGGACTGAAGACATACTATATCAATTAATTTAAGGTAGTCACCCTCAAACAGTTCACTCGTCGTCATCGATCACATACAGAGGAAGAAAGAACAGTAGAATGGATGGACTGATAAGAGAATAGATTTAGATATATTCGACTTCGACCAACGAGGCGAGCGTTTCTTATGTTTTATGCTTGAAAGGAATCGTCCTTCCAAAAGCAAAACTGGAATCGATTCGATTCTCTCACTATCGCTCTTTTATATTACTCGTACTTTTCTACCCATCTGACTATCTTACGCCGTTTGAAACGGGTTCAACAGTAATGCTTCTTAAGAAGAAACAATCGACAAAGTCACTTGGCCGAGTATTCAAATATCGTAAAGATGATGATCCTGTAAGTTGGCTGTTCTCCTCTACTCGTATATTCCCCTACACTTGTTACCTCCCTACCTACTTACTCATACATACCCTTTCTCCTACCCAGTTTCAAAACGCTGTTAACCCGCTCTATACATGAATATCCAATACTGACTATACAAGGTTCCCGACCTTCCCATCCAAATATCGCCTCCAATCCCACCCCGACAGCCCGTCAAACCTACTCTGGACCCAAACCTCGATAAAACAGCCCGCCGTCGTTCAAGATCATTAACAAGCTTGTCACCCTCTGATGCTGACCAGCCATGGCGATCTCGCGAAGCTTGGGCAGCAATACATACTCGACAAGTAATCGCTCCCGAGCCAACTACACCAGTTAGGGTATCACCTACTCAGCTTGGAGCTGGGTGGAGACATCGGGGTGGTGGCGCGTTCTTTGGTGGTGGGGGTGGGGGTGGGGGTGAAGAGAGAGTCATCAAGAGTCCCAGTAGGGGGACTGCTGAAGAGAGAGTCATCAAGGGTTCCATTAAGGGGACTGATACGGGCTATGGTCTTGGTACTGGTGCTGGTTCCGGTCATGGTCATGGTCATGGTCTAACCAGGTCTGCTTCGGGTCATGATCACGTACGAGGCGTGCGGACGGATGAGGTGGATCTCCATGTTTCAGCGAGAGAGCGACCTCCTGGAGCAGCGACATTGTTGTATCGACTTAAATCTCAACGTGCAAAGCAACACGATTCTCAAATAGATCATCCTCTATCTATTGCGACTCCCGCCACGACCTCGACTTGCAACTCAACCTCGACGTCAACTACAAACTCAACCACCATTTCAAGCTCAAACACCACTTCGAGCTCCTCGACCAACTCCTCTACAAGTCACACCCACTTACCCACCACCTCTTCAACCCCTTCTCATTCCCTTTCCTCGTCTACTTCTCCTTCGCCGGTCGGAGAAGACCCAACACCACTCCTTCCACCACTATTACCGTCCCTTAATCAAAGTTCCTCATTCACGTCTCTACGAGAACACCCAAGTATAGCATGGGGTAGAAGACCGTCTACACCTAAGATTGAACTTCCCCGATCACCTACTCCGACTACACCACCTTCTTTATCACAATCACAATCACGAGTAGATTCATCTGTAACACAAAGAGAAAGAGAAAAAAGTATTTCACCCACTCCTCCACCTAAAACACCAGGTCATCATTATCAGTTAGAAAACCCTATATTGGAGATACGACATATACCCAATATTCAAACTTCTCAAGACATGCACGAGGAACAGCAGGAGCTGGAAGAGAAACATGGCAAACAGGACAAACAGGACGAACAGGACAAACAGGACAAACAGGACAAACAGGAGGAGCAGGATTTAGTTAATGGGGATAAAGCCAAATTGTTAGTTCAAGGACGATCATTAATAAAGAAACGAAGTTGGTTAGAACGTGGTTCAACTGAAGGTCATGGTGATTCACGTACTCGTAGAGGTGGTTGGATCTAAGTCATCTAAATTGGTGTATATCGGTATATCTCGATCAGGAAGAACTATGAACTTGAGATTTTGGGCATATATAGGAGGTTAACTTACATATTCTCGTAGTCTTCTTCGTTGTAGAATTTGAATTTTGGTACTGTAGTATCAAAGAACAACATGCAAACAAAATAACGACATCAAGTACATGTATCTATCTGCACGCTGAACTCCACACAAATAGTATAGGGTCCACTTCTGTCTCTTTGCATACTGGCTTACTGAAACTGAAGGAATAAAGTACTATTCATCTATGCATTGGATCCCGTATCCCGTATCCAAACCAAAAAACTAAAATCTACAAAAAAAACAAATGGTACAACAGAGTATATCTACTATGCGAATGATATCGTTTGAGAAGCAGAAGCAGAAGAGAAGCTTCCATGCCATACACACATCTTTCAAAGCCACCACAGGCGTACGAATCCATGCACAACGTCGCTGCCGCTTCCTCCACGCACAATAAACCAATGAGTCACTCCATATCCATATCGCTGCCTTCACGCCTTAAAGACGGTGCTATCCGTGCTCGATCATCCGTATCTTCCTCTCTATCATTACGTGTCAGCTGACCCGAAAGGAAATATATCCTATTTCCCTCCCCCTCCCCAACATTCCACACAAACTAAAACAACAAACAAGGAACATCACTTACTGGTCGTCAAGTGACATGGACCGCTTCCTCTCACCATTCCCTAATGATGTACCGGGCAATATCTTTTGAGTTGCCCGTACGATCGGCTCATACTCCTGTAATTGTATTTGGAACTATAATACCAGTGAGCGAAAACCCCCAAAGGATGAGTTGCGATTAGTACTCACACTGGACGGGGCGACACAATACCGTCGGGACTGGACGTAAGCGAGAGCGTCTTCCCATGTCGCCTTGGAGATAGTCATCAGGTATCCAATGACGATTGCGGGTGAGAGCGAGATGCCGCCTGCGTCGAGTCAGCTGAATTGCCCATTTGTACACAGACGGCATGGCCCAGAAGGGGTTCCCCAGATGATCCCTGCAATACAGACACAGCGTGACCGACCGACGGTTCGCAGAATGACTCATGCAGTACTGGTCCCGCTGGATAGGAGAAGAGGAGAGGTGGTACTTACCATTACAATGTGCCAACACAGTTCCTCCCGATGACAGCGCCTCGTCGATGAATGCCTTGCTGTCCGATAAAATATTGATTAATTTCTGGTCCTATTAATGATATCTTAGCTTCGACTCTTCAGATGTAATGAGAGAAGGGTTCAAGGGGAATACGCACGGCAGTGTCTGAAATCTCAATGGTCATATAACGGAATTCTGTTGGGAATCGGGGATAGATTAGAGCAGCTTCCCGCTTATCTCTTATACATAGTCTTAGGAGAATATCAGCTTTGCTGTCCTGCGGCGGCGGAGGATCACTTCATCCCCGGGTGAGAGAAGGAAGTATGGAAAGTGAATATAGTAAACCATGAAATGAGGACGAGGTGACGAATGGCTATTGCAAAGAAGAAGGAAAACGAGGTGGACTGTAGAACAAGGGGAGTTACTCACACATGAGTTATACCCATACTATGCATCCTCCTTAGATCTGTTGAAGATTGAAACGGACCCAACCATAATCCAGGTATAATAAGTTGAGCTTCTCTCCTCATTTCATACCTATGACATGAGCTAGATTCCTTTTTGCGAGGTCCTCCTTCCTCCTTTCCTCTTAGCCAGATTACCTTCCCATCCTGTCTTGAATTCAAATCAGAAACTCCTCCCTTCTCTCCTTACATCACCACCATCAAGAACGAACAGTCTCAGTCTCCAATACGGGCATTTCACTACTCTCCTTTCTTTTCCCTATACGGCAAACGAGGAAGATATATGACTCACTTCCAGTCCCGTGGTGAATCGACGCTCCCTGTAGGTAGCCTCTCCGAGCTAGGCCAATGCCTTGATGGACTCATTCCAGCACTAGGACCAAACGCCGACGCAGCAGAGTTGGACACGACTTGCATTCTCGGCTCGATTTCTCGACGTGGACGAATGGGTGTCGTATTGATTGAATGAGCTTACGAGCGAGGAGCTTTTCCAAGCAAGAGATCGGGAGAAATCTTTATTGACGAGACGATGACATGAAGGATGTTTGCGGGAGAGGATGAGGATTTGTAAAAACGGTCAATGACGGTCGACTTGATACTCACTCACTTGCTCTGCCGCATAATTTGATTCCGCTTAGTCATCAACCCTTCCTCAATCATCTTGAGGCAGAACAAAACGACAGGGAAGTTGTCAACTATGCATGCATGGTTATTGATGTATGAGGCGGTAACACGCAATGAATATGCAGAGTCTGTTCTACATTTAAACAATGTATCCCCTCTCGACCGCAATCTCAGCGTTCATGATAGAACTAGTCGCCGCTCCAAGTCGCACGTTATCCACCAGACAAACGAATTTGACATCCAAAACGCCACAAGGTCGTATCCGCCCAACGCTCACACATGCCCCGTTATGCAGATCACGGTCAAGACGAGGTTGTGGTCTGTCTGGAGCATCATGTACGACGATGGCTTGTGGAGGTGCGCTGGGAACGCCAAGAGTCTGAGCCTCGCAAGTATAATCTGCGAATGCCTTGCGGATGTCCTCGAGGGAAGGCGGTGTCTCTCGACGGAATTTGACTGAAACGCAAGCTGTATGACCATCGATGACAGGAACTCGATTACAGTTTGCAGATATTTTGAGAGGAGCGTGTGCGTGATGATCGAATCCTTTACCGTCGTCGTTGACTCCACCGAGAATCTTGGATGTCTCCCATTCAATCTTCTCCTCCTCACTTCCAATGTAAGGAACGACATTGTCCATGATATCCAAGCTCGAGACTCCTGGGTAACCTGCACCTGAGATTGCTTGGAGAGTCGTCACCATCACTGTCTCGAGAGGTCCGAACGCCTTTTCAAGAGCAGCGAGAGGAACGACCACGCCCGTCGTTGAGCAATTGGCATTCGTGACGATGTATCCCTTTTTTGTCGGGGGCGATAATGTCGTCTGTTGGTGTCGTACAACGGGCAGGTGGTGGGGGTTGACAAGTGGTACCATGAGTGGAACCACAGGGTCACGGCGGTAATTTTTCGCATTGGAAAACACAATGAGCTCTGCTGCTCTGAAGGCGAATTCTAACATACTAAGTCAGCTCATTCATGCGTTTCTTGGACCCCCCGGATGGTAACTCTTAGCTTACCAATGTCTCCCGCAACATCATGGTCTAGACCACTGAACACTACTCCGCACTCGCTGAAGCCCTCAGCGTCAGGCTTGCATTCCTGCACGATCATCCTCCGCACAAATACCGGAATAGGCGTCGCGAGCTTCCATTTGGTCACTTGGGCGTATTCTTGACCAGCTGATCGCGAGGAAGCTCCAAGGGCATGAATCACAAAATATGGGTGTGTAGCTAGGAGCTGGATGAATCTGAGAATTGTTGGTTCAGCTCGATACAGAATGTATGTCTAACAGCAGAAAGCGTACCTTTGACCGACAGTTCCTACCAGACAGTGAGCTAGGCAACATCGAACAGACAGACATTGAAGCTCACCAGTAGCACCCAGAACACCGACCTTGATCTTTGGATGAGAATTTGGCATGTTGTGAGGGAGAGATATGGGATAGAAGTGTTACTTTGCTTTTGCGTTCAAAGTCAAAAAAGTTGGTCTTCGAGTCGCCCGAAATCCACCCGAATGCCACGTGGCCAAATCTGCTCTTGAACCGGGACTCCCTCTTCCGGTATCTCTCTCGACTTTGAGAGGGATTTCTGTCAACTGCTTGTTCCACATCTCTTACCCTACCTCACCTCCTATTCTACACGTATCTGTATCGATTGCAACGTTGAGAAGTTGTGAACATGTCAATCACTGCACCAGTACTGGACAAGTCGGATCCTAAATCAGACAGGTCAGCGACTCACCCATACTGTTCTCTCCCTGTACAATTGACTCGCTGACCCCAAACCCATGCAGGCTGTATGCGTTCCATTTACCCAGCTCACCAGAATGGGAAGAGCAGAAGGACTGGTTTGGCCAATCGGCAATGATGGGAGCAGGAGCAGGAATGTTCATCAAGAACCCTTTGTATGTCCCTTTTCTTCCCCTCCACTGACACTCACAAGCTAATAGGTCTGTAGGTTCGTATGGGGATCGATGATCATGGGTGTTATTGGCCTTGTCAACTATCAACCACTTCGAGCACCAAAAGACTCAACTTCACCACTCATAACTCTAGGGTATGTCGCCGATCAGAAATCGCATGGGCGGAAAGACTGACAGAGAATAGCATGGCTTTCGCAGGTGTGGCTACGTTATGTTTGCCTAAGATGATGTTGGCGCCGGAAGCCCCTATATCGTCGCCTGTTGTTTAATAAGCGAGTGAGCTAGAGGGCTGGGCAGGCAGAAAACTGGAATGGAATGGACCGAGTAGCAGCAGTTTCCACCTCATGCATCTTCATTTCAGGGTATGGGCATCGTGCGATCATGTTCCAGGCCCTTGCAAGCGTCGTGTCAGTCTCATCAATCGTGGTAGTCCTTGAAACTGCCGAGGCGGTTGGAACATTTGCACCACGAGCCCCGGTATCCCATCAAGCGTTCATCATCGTGGCGGCTAACTTTCGATTACCGGTCACACCATTTTTGCGTTTGTCTCGGCCTTCAAAGTGATACAATATTAATGTCAGCGTCAAACGCAGACGATGATCTAGTCGGATCAGACCTGAGTGCCCTCAGGCAGTCCTCAGCATGCGAGGTGATCTACCTCTGACTGTTTCACAGAGCTACAGCTGAACCGGCGTCATAGATTTCTGACGCTCTACTCAAGCTTGGTGCCGCCAATGGTGGTCTCCTCCCGGACCTCAAAATGTATTCCCCCGACCTAGAAGCGGGTCCACACAAGATTGTCGGACGGGTATTTACAGTCAAAGTGAGGCATCGATATTCCTTGAGCTCTATCACGACACTGAAAGATCTGAAAGATGGTGCTTGCTAGCGATACCACTAGTCCAAAGCCTGACGCGCACTTTGTAAGCCTTGTGGTTCTTACGATAGGCAAGACTTATATGCCCAGGTCGATGCGTGCCCTAGAGGCAGCGTGATCGTCATCTCTGCCCCTCGAGGTAAGCTGGACGGCCCCTTACCCACCACGCAATACATATCGATGATTCTGTTAGGTCTCAAGTCGGCATGCTGGGGAGGACTAATGTCCACCGCTGCATCTGTGAAAGGCGTCCTAGGAGCAGTGGTCGATGGAGGTTGTCGTGATCTCACTGAACATCGCGAGCTTGGCTTTCCGGTACGTCAATATATATATTTCCGAGCTATCACTTTGAAAGTTCCCTGTTAATCCGATGGAATAGGTATTTGCACGAAATCACTCGACTCTTGGTCAAGGGACTTTCACACGTCCTTCCGAGCTTAATATCCCAATAACGATTAATCCTCAAACCCAGCATTCGGATCCGCCTTTTCAGCCTGTCACGATCAAGCCTGGCGATGTGGTGGTGTGTGATGTAGATGGGTGTGTTGTAGTTCCTCAAGGCAGGATCAAGGAGGTGGTAGAACAGGCGGCCAAGGTACGTGAAGTGGACGAGAAAATTAGACTGGATCTTTTAGCGGGTAAGGGCGTGGCTGAGAGCTTCAAAAAGTGGAGAACGTAGTTCCGCGGAGATGGAAATGTTGTACATGCATAAAAAGGGACATGATGATTCGTTACAGATGATGCTGAATGGGTTGAAAGACTACGTGTCGAGGAAATCAGCCGCAGTGAGCCTTGTCAAGGTGTATCAGCGAGACTTGCTGCAAGATTGAAAAGTCTAGAGAAACTCACAGCTCAAGTGCGAGGTAAGGATCTATACGATCTGAGAAATCCTCCGTGATATCTTCGGCATTGAAATCTTGATATTGTACTTTATATGCGAGGTATTCAAGCACTTTGAGAAGGATAACGCCGCTATTCAAGCGACCAATCAGCTCATTTGAACATACAAGTCGGGAACGGATACACACCGCTGTTGGATCTTGCATATATTGCTCTTGGATTCCTCAAATGCAGCTGCGCCCGTCAATATCTGTTTGTCAAGAAGGAAATCAGGGAGGAAAGGAACAAACCATCCTCATCCAACATTGATTTAAGCATTCCGCTTCCCATGGCTACTTTCCTCGGGACGACGAATGTATATTTGTCAGCCGACTCGATGAGCACGAATTCGTTGTCTGACATGCTGGCCAGTACAGTGCGCTATTCAGCAGATGCAAAAAGTCATCAGTAGATGGGTTGTAGTCACGTCTAGTCAATCTCAAAATCCACGTGGCAATTGAAGGGGATACTGTTGTTGCAACAGCGTCATGCTTTATCTATCACTCTTTCAGCTTTAGCTCGCCACTGCTTGAAGCTTGGAGTAGGCGGAGAGTAGTGACGCAACGGATCAAGAATGATTCGCAGACAGAGACCGACTTTCACCAGCGCTGAGCTCGAGCTACAGCTCGCTCAAGTACGTCCCCTCCCTCCCGGTTCATGTTCCCAAGAGCTGATGGACCCTTTTTGGCGCAGATCACTCTTGACCCTTCTTCATCTTCGGCTGAGAACTTTGAAGCTCTTGCACCTCTCATAAAATCAATACAAGATACCGATAGTGAGCAGCTTTATCTGCGTAGTCTCGAGACTTTCGTGGAGGAGAAGGAGCGGGAGATTGAAAAGATCTGCGAGGGCAACTATGAGGTGCGTCTATCTGCACATACAGTCGGTCTGAAACTTGGAACTAACATGTCTCAAGGACTTTGTGTCATCTGTATCGACTTTGCTCAGCATCAGACATGGGACTGTACACCTTCGCCGCCGGATAGGAGAGCTAGATGGTCAGATGGGAGATGTCGGTCGCGCTCTAGGCGAAAAGGCGAGCTCTGCACTTCTGTCAAGGGTATCAGCTAACGGGAATGTAGAAACGAGCGTTGTTAGAGCAGAAGAAAGTAGCACGGAACATGGACGACGCTATCGATACCCTTCAGACATGTCTGCGATTGCTTGACCTCGTTCATAGAGTTGGCGAGATGATTCGCGAGGGAAAGTACTGGGGAGCTCTGCGGGTACTCCCCCTCTTTCTTGGCTTTGATGCAAACTTACTGACATTCATCATAGTCGCTTGAAGATCTGTTACATCTTCCTCCACCGTCAATTTCCGAAACACCCTTTTACGCTCATCTCCTATCCTCACTACCCTCACTCCGCTTATCCATCAAAGACGCAGTCACCGCTTCTGAAAAGACCTGGCTGTTCGAGGTTCGGGAGAGTGGTGCAAATGTAGGCAAGCTGGCTTTGGAGCAGATGGGTCAACGAATAAAGAAGTGGAGGGCTAGAAGAGAGAAGGAAGGCGGTGTCAGATTAGCCAGGGTTGGAGGGGCATTGGAGCTGGTCAATAATGAGCGAGTCGAGTGTAAGTCTAACACCATATTTCGACTGGGATTATGCTGATGATCTATAGTCGATGCGCTTGACAACGAGGAGAGCCAAATAGATTTCCGGCCACTGTATCAGTGTATCCATATCTATGAGGCACTCGAGTGCAAGTCTGAGTTGCAGCGAAATTACCAGCAAGATCGAAAGGTATTTTTCAGCTCCCTCTGACATAAAGAAGGACGACTAATGCTGGATCTAGACACAAGCTACTCTTATTCTCACCTCTCGCCTTGGAACAACCCCAGAAACCCTCCTCCAAACGCTTCCTACTCTCATGCAAGAACTTGTCGGCTTCTTCATCATTGAGGCTCACGTGCTCGAGACTGTGCCAGACTTTCGCTCGCAGACTGACGTCGATGAGCTGTGGAATGAGATGTGTCACAGTATGGTTGAGGTCATGGGGGAGGGCCTGAAGGGGTGCCAGTCACCCGAAGTGTTCCTCGAGACCAAGACGAATGTCCTCTTGTTTGTGCAGACTCTCGAGGTGAGCTGGCAGCGCCTTGATTAGGGGGCTTCAACAGCTTACTGTAAAGGGCTACGGTTACAACATTTCTGAGCTCAACGGATTGCTCATTACTCTGTTCGAACGGTACTCGGAGCTGCTCCTTGGAAAATTCAGTACAGATTTCGATCAGGTCAGTGATGTTTCAGTACGTGTGGCCAGCTAATTCACCATGGGACCACAGATTGTTTCAGAGGACGACCACCAGCCGATGTTGGTCAACGACCAAGAAGAATTTGATCAAGTCAGCGGTGTCTGCTGGCTTGCTCCGGGAGAGGCAGAATCTTTAGCTCTGTCAGCTCTTTCTCCTATTCAAGCTGATGTGACCACTGACGCCGGCCAGGCAGGGATTCCCGCAATCGATGCCGTTCTCGCAAACATATCCAATGTGCTGTATCAACATCCGGAACTTTGTGGACCAATTCTATCAGTTTACGGATGGTGTCGCCCAGCAGCATTTGGATATCGATGAGGTGCTGAGAAAGGTAAATGGAAAATAGCTTCGGGAACATGTTCTGACATACTTAGTCTCTGGATGGATTATTAACGGATAACGTCAGTCGGCAAATCAGCAAACGCCTGCTTGGCATGAGCAACTTGTCACAGATTGCACAGATCGTTGTCAATCTCGAGCACTTCGTCACTGCTTGTGAGGAACTCGAAGGAGTCTTGATGAACCTCAGGTGAAGTTCATAATACTCGGGATGGATAAAGACTGACGGGGATACAGAGCATCGCAAAGAGGTGGCCCAGTCAAACTGTCCTCTCGGCAAGCCTTTGCTCAAGCACTCACAGTTGCCGAGAACCGCATTAATACCATCATTGCTTCGAAGCTGGAATCATTCTTCGAATTGGCAGAGTACAACTGGTTGCCTGCTCGTCCGCAATCGACGGCAGCAGAACCCAGCACCTATGTTTTCGAGATGATTACTTTCCTCACCGCATATGTGGACTCTGTATTGATTGGATTGAACGAAGCTATAAAGACTCGAGCATACCGTAGTGCTCTTGGAAGGATCAACAGGTGGTTGATGGTGAGCATTAACTGTGTCTAAGTCGTGACATGACTGATGAGAGAGTAGGAGACGCTATGTGGAAAAGAAGTTACCCGATTCAATGAAGCAGCCTTGACGAGTGTGCTAAACGACGTGTCGTTCATCGAAGCTGAGATCAAACGGTTGGAGAAACCAGACCTCGTCAGCGTCTTTGACGAAGTCAAACATGTCAGTCCCATATGGATGTTTGTCGTGAGAGAGAGTCTGGTCTGACGTCTTACTAGACACTCAATATAGTGCTGTCTGACGCTGTTTCCGCATATATGGAACCATCGATCCGAAACATGTCTTACTCAGCTGTCAAACCTATGCGACTGGCCATCATCTTGACGAAGCTTGGGAAGGCGTCAGCGGCGATCGGCGGAGCGCACAATATGGCGAAGACAGATCGAAGACGAAGAGAGGCAGACGAGGTCGCGAGATTGGCACAGCCGCAGACTCAGACTCAGACTCAGACTCAGAAATAGGCAGATTCATCAGGAACGGTGTGATACATTTGATCATAAAGAAAGCGCGTGTCGCTCCGTCAAGAGAGGGCAACGTAGGAAGGATAGCGTATACTCTTGTTTCTTGTTCTAGTTGTATTCTGCGGCGGAAGTGATACGGCGTCCCCGCCTTTCACCTCGGAACCGAGCTGGGACGTCGTTTAGGTGGGACAGACCGTTGTTAGGTCATAATATTTTGCATGGATGTAACATTGCACAATTAGGGTATCTCGGAAAGCCTTCCCGCTTCTATGTAGCGATCGAGGGATCTCCGTTCTGTCGGAAAACCGTGAAAAGGATCTGAGCATAGTAGTGACCCCATACGAATTTGTAGTCGCGATTGCTGGCACGCCGTGTCGTCGCACCCCTTCTAGACTCTGTCGTTTGACATGTGAACAACGGCGATAGATATGCCGAGATCTGTCCATCTGGTGATCAAGCGACACAAAGAATGAGACAAGAAATTCAAGATTTTGCCGCGCATGAGTATGCCATGTTTAGTGCTGAGGAGTACCAGTTACAATGGTAGGGGTAATAGTAACTACGGGTAAGTGGTTTTTGTAATACTTACTAATGGTACAGGTAGTGGTAGGAGGAGGAGTGGCAGTGAGTAATGCTAACGGTACGGGTAAAGTGATGGAGTATGAACGTGCGAAACCACGGCAAACGGGACATCCATCGAGTAACTCTACCGGACAAGATCGCCGACCGGTCAATCAGTTCCCTGACACACCAGGGACTGCTTTGCTGGCTTATCTACTTTTGTCCATTCTATCGTCGTCGTAACCTAACAATCGACGGGAGGGAACAACGTGTCCTTTCCACCCCCCTGGGAATGGGTCCACATGCCTAGACGTCGCAAGTCTTAATATAGGTACCAGTAGTTAGTAGGTCCGTTCTTCGGGGGACAGAAAAACACAACGGTAACGTTATTTTTCTTGATGCAGGTACATTCATCGGCAAGACTACACTGCAAGATCATTTTGAGTAAATCCGTCTTGAAAATTCGGTGACATTATTGTAATTGAAACATGAAAGGATGAAAATCATGGGAAGCCGGGAATGAATTCGAAGAAATGAGTCTTGACGATCGCTATGACGTCTCGCATGTTACCAAGCGTTAATCATTTGTGTCTCGGTTCAGATAAACCCTCTTTCAAACTCGTAGTAGTCAACGACACTTGATTGGAGACAGACCGAATAGCAGAACATGACAAACGTTTTTGACTCTCCGAGATTCTTGGAATTTGGGAACTTTGATATATATAGAAAATAAAAAACACACGACGCCATACGCCATGGTAAGCCAGCTCGGGTCTCTAAAGACGGACAAGGAGAGATATATATCGGTGATTGATTGCAAAGTTTCTTTTACGAGAGCAAAAAAAAAACACGGGGTTCAACTAGACAATAATGATGGATTAAAAGAAAAAGTCCCAAAAAAAAATAAAAAAGTCAAAGAGTCCTGGACGTGGCGGCGGCGTGCATGTTACCGGGTGCGTGACCCGATCAAGGTTGAGGGGTCCGATTCTTGAGAGTTGAGTTGTACAGCAAATAGGTACGGTACATCTTGTCATGGTATTGAGGTACAGCCGTGTTTCTGCAGAGTTTAGACCGGCTTTGTTAGAAACTAATGCAAAACCATGGTACGGTTAGTCGCGTTGGATTGCATACTACGTTTGAATTCCCAAATTTCTGGTTTGCAAGGTTACCATTCATGTATGGGAAAAAAAAAAACCGGACAAAGGACAAGCTCTTCTCCTCGGGACACCTTGAGCAATGCACTCACTTGCACGAGTACATCAGGTTCGTGGGAAGAATGCCCAACGCCGATCCTTATTCTCCCTTCTATATCATGAACCGCCAAATGGCACTAGAGGCGCCACCACTTGCCTCAGGGGAGGGCGAGTTTTTATTTGTCTTTCTTTTCGGTATAAGCGACAGGTTCAGATGGAACTTTAGAGCCTAATAATAATGCCTCTTTGCAATCGCTCGAAGCCTTATTATTATTGTACACTAATATTACTATATACTATCGGAAGCCTAGAAATGTGGCTTCGACACCCTGTTGATCGATTATCAAACAACTAATGAACCCCTCTTCCTACTCCTCTGTCTATCACTTCGTTTCGGCAAGCAACGTAACATGGTTTGTATAGGGGTGGCCCCAAAGCAGATGGTCGGGGGATTCGTCATACAGTAAAAGGTAGTAGGTAGGGGTTTGTAGGTTTGTAGCTCTACGGTCAGATGCTGTCCGGCATTTTTAGCGTGACAATGTATCCTCCCCTTTCACCGTCCGATGGGCAGTTGAATGGATTGAGTAGGGTGGGATGGGTGTGGTGTGCTCTTTGATTCGCAACAAGCGGCGTATATGACTTGCCAGGGCGACTGCGGTCTACAGAAAAGACGAATGAACAAACTCCCTTTGTTCACCCTGAGTGATAGGTTCAAAGGTCCGTCCCATGGGACCTTGAACAAGCCCATTGTGGCTGTCAGCGAGCGAGCACTTTTTACAAACAGGGATGGAGGATGACGACTTGACGAGAACCCGTGCAAACGCCAAGACGGATAAGCGTACGACGAATCCCAGTTGGTTCATACATAGATCCCAACCCATTTTATTTCCGTGTCTCCCCGTCAATGACCGCAGCCAAAAAGACTTTGGCCCCTTAAAGTCTGTAATAAATCAGGACCCTGCGCCGGTTTTCTAGCTTGACTTGACCCTCCGGCTCCTCCCGCCCTACCGCCTCACCTCCCCCTGCCCCCTCTCCCTTACCTCGAGACCAAAAGGCAAAAGAGAGAAAAAAAAAAAAACCCAACCTTGACCGGACCTATACGACCGACCGATCGTATCGCGACGGTTCTCGAGGTCTGGCCTTTAGATAACTGCACTGCAGAGCGACAAGCCAATCTGACCGAATCAACCAGGCGCCGTGTTTTCTCGTTTCCTGTCTCGTCGCATACTCATTCTCGGTTCAGTGGTCAATCTGTCTGCATAAGGATCCATTGCGAGCATAGTAGAGAAGAGCAGCCAATTTAGAACGCATAGAAAGAAAGAAAACGGGCATCCGGCGACGAAATCCAGGACAGGAGGAACCCTCTCTGGAAAATCAAAGGTGAGCTACCTTGTTCCCCCTCTTTTTTCTTACTTGGGACTGCTCTACCGCTTGAACGTTCCTATCTCTTTGCCGTCTTGTACTTTAGCATACAACAATGGCTCTATCACATGCTCATCAGTGCTGACGCGCTCTTGTTCGTAGCTCTGTGTCCGGGCCGACCCGAGATACAGCCCTGCCCTTGTCTCTGTGAGTTGACCCACCATGTCCCGCGTCACGGCGTCTGCTGACCCGTCTCCTTGCGACAGAATATAACGAGTCGTCGTCAAACACTGTGCATGTCGCACGCCGGTAGATTAACTCGATAAGACCCACTGTGTCGAGCAGCACTTGAACGTCGGTACGAGATTGAGGGTCCGAAATTTCGCCTCGTCCTAGAGCTCGCTCGGTACATACTGTACGTTTTGATACTTGCCTAATACTGCTTCTCTCTGGTAGTGCTGACACTACTCGAAAGGTCTATTCCCTGCCATGTCTCCACAAACCTCTTCCTACACACCGCAGCCAGAGCACATCTCACCACCGTCGTCAATCACCCCGACGCGTCATGCGCTCAATCATGACTTCACTTCCCCCTCGGCATATCTAAATCATGACGCCTACGCGCCGACTGAACCCAACACACCGCATGGTTCCTTGCATATCACTGAATCGGTATACGACCCAGCATCGCATTCGCTCACGAGCTTGCACCACACTCCTGCCGATGATTCCTATGACTTTTCATATGGCGACTTTGAAGCCGATTACGGAATGGAAGATCAAGGACACTTCCTTCCCATGACTTTGGAACAGCCAGAAGACGATAGGACCCCCGTAGTGTCCGATTCTCAACCTCACATCCCTGCATCATCATTACCTCATCATCCCAAATTTCACGGACAAGAGACGATTCGAGCATCACACGCTTCAAAACCCCTCATGTCACCTTTTCGGCAATTTCAAAATCAATCCATGATGGCATATCCCATTCAACAGCAGACATTTGATCCAACAACTTTTTACACTCATTCCACTGCCGCCGCATATACATACACGAACGGCTCTCATCATGATCAGGTCCCAACTTACGCTCCGATACCTCAACAGCACCAGTATAGCACCATGCCACAACCTGGTTTTCCCATCCCCCAACAAGCCTACTATGCTGCTCCTCAACCTGGCTATGAGTTTACGGGTCCTCCGCGCAGCCGCAATGGCTCCCCAACATCTAGCGTTGCCTCTTCGCAACCCTCCCTCGCCCGCTCTGCCTCGACATCGTCAGAGCTTAAGCCTCCTCGGCCGAAAGTCAAGTTGACCTTTGAGGATAAGAGGAATATCGTAGAATTACATCGCGCAAACAGCTCACTCCGGCAAGAGGACATTGCACGCCAGTATGGGTCAGTCGAAATCTTTCTTTTTCTGTAGCTTTCGCTGACACAGCCGCCCACAGTGTCGACCGGAGTACCATCTCAAAGATTATCCTCTCGGCGCACCGCTGGACTCAACCTCAAGAGATTCATCAGCCCGTACTTCCCAAAGCTGCCAAGACTGTCGGGGGGCGATTCCCTGCCATTGAAGCAAAAATGGATGAATGGTTGGACAAGCAGATTGCGGCAGGTCAGGACGTACGCGATAATATTGCAAGGGATATGGCAAAGGCGTTTGCGACTGAGATTGGTTTTCCTGGCGAGCGATTCAAGGCTTCAGCGAAATGGTGGGACAAAGTGAGCTCGACGTTCCTGACATCTGTTGGACTTGAGCTGATATTTGGTAGTTTAAAGATCGTCGTAGGATCCAGGGCAAGCCGGTCACAACGCCTCTGCATCACTCTTTCAACCCATACATGTACCAGATGGGCTACGCACATACTGCTACAATGTCTCCGATCGGTGGTTCCATCCTCCTCTCTCGCTCTCATTCGACTCTGACGCTCAGCTCGTCCGACTCGAGCGGCCAAGATGGCTACCAGCCAAGCCCGCAGTATCCCGCATTGGCCACTCCGAACCGTATGGGATTTGTCCAGTCAACGCCAGATCTCACCGCGATGGAAATGACTCCCAACTCTCGTCAAAGGTCTCAGTCATCGCCTCAGGTCGCTGTGGACGCCGGAGCGCAATCCCCATCGTCCGGCAAAGCGCAACGCTTCGGTCGACCGTCGCCTCTGAACCTGCAACGGCAAAACTCGTATCACGGTACGAGCCCATCGCCTCGTCGACCTGTCTCGCTCAGTCGGACCAATTCGACTCAGTCCGGTTTACGCCGGTCGCGGCCTGGCAGTCTTGCGGCATCGGCTTTTGGTATCACCCCCATCGTGGGCGAAGATCAGGTCTCGCCGCTCAACTCACCCTTGACCAGCGCGAGTAGCAGTGTCGGTACACATTCTCGCCAGCGCTCCGATGTTTCTCTCGCGCCATTCATGACGTCCATGTCAGGCATGACCATCTCACCCGATATGTCAGACTCGGGTGAACCAGGCAGCGTCCTCCCAATGCAGATGACTGTCCCGCCTCTCACGCCGATCACACCTGGACAGGGCGTAGCCAATGGCGTGTTCAAAACCACCGACTATGGCGACATGGCTACTGAAGTCCCTCGTTACGCTACGATGCCTAACAAGCATTATGAAACGACACATTATGGCCATCAGATCTATCCCAGCTCAGACTTTGGTCCGGCGTACGCTCCCCAAAACTCAGCTTGGCAATAGTCAATCAATCACCCCCAAGTGGCTCTCCGTCGCCTATCTGGTTCAATCTCGCGACCCAAAAAAGCCCTGTATCAATCTTCAAACCCTCGTTGTCGTACAGCCAGCAATATACACTCATTTCTCTCTCGGCATTTTTGCATTTTTCCTCCTCCTCCCTCTCCTCCTCTCTGGTCTACCATCTTCAAAAATCATGCCGCATTACTGCATGAGCATAGCATTCATGAAGTTGTTCATCTTTATTTTATGTGCTTAGCATTTTCATGTCCTGTTTCCGTGGGTGTCATCAATCCTGTACCACTTCCTTCCACATGCTATTGGTTCCGTTTACAAGAAAACTGTAGGGAGCATTTTTTCTTGGCAAGGCATCGTGTTTTTTTGACTCGTTGGGTAGTTTCCTTTGATGAACAATGTATTATGATGAATTCACGTGCAAGTCTGACCTTCGTTGCAGAAAAAAAAAGAGAAATGCGGGCTTCCATTCTACCAAGTACTCGTGGACGCGCCTGCTCTTTTTCGTTGTCAGAAGAACGCGTTCAAAATTATGACGTCATTGATGATCGCCAGGCACCGAAATGTCCGGAAGTCAAAACGGAATTGTTCCCGGTTTTGATTCCGCATCGAGCTAGACATTTACAGTATCCGGTCTCATATTCTTTCTGGTCTCCTATTCACCCTCTGTTCTTCACTCTATTTGTTCTAGAACCAGACATGCTTGCACGAAGAATGGCAAGTAATTCTGCTGCCAAGCAGACTAGTCAGCGAAAAATCGTGCTTGTAGGTGCTGGATTTCTGGGTGAGTGCAGCGGTCCTACCTTCTTTTTCCTCCATATCGAAAAGGTCAAATCTCGTTTGCGCGCGGAACTGGTCATTGTGACCTAGAACTCTAGATAGCTTTGGCTTTATATCTTGATAATTCGAAGGGTGGTCCACCCGCTAACTCGAGTGAAATAGCATCGTACATTGCTCGAGCACTCGTTGCTGATCCCCGAAATCGGGTGGTCTTAGTATCTAGGCATCCTGAAGCTCGTAAGCCTTCCATTATTCCCTCCCACACTGTATCTTATTCATAATCTTACGGATATTCTACTCAGTACATGCCAAACTCGTGCCACTTGGGGCTCAAATACTTCCCCCGGTATCAGCAGATATCACTTCACCCTCTCCAACTTCCCTTCAATCAGCACTACAAGGTGCCTCAGCCGTAGTATCCATGGTAGGACTACTTTCTGCTCCAGCCAAAGCCATGTATGAGGTCCAAGAAAAGGGAGCGCAAACGGTGGCGAGATTGGCCAAGGAGGAAGGTGTAGGGAGGATGGTCATGATCAGTGCTATTGGAGCAGATGAACATGGCCCTACACCTTAGTAGGTTGTCAACTATCTGTGCTGGAGGTTGATGTGGCTGACGGATCTGGTGTAGTCAGCGGACCAAAGCAGCAGGGGAGAAGGCCTTCCTGGAGGCTGATTCGACCGCGACAATTATCAGGCCATCAATCGTATTCGGACCAGGAGACTCGTTCTTTACTGTGCTTATTTATTTTCAGTCGATGTGAGGTGGATAGAGGGCTAATACTGAACAGAGATTCGAAACGCTGGCAAAGTGGCTGCCATTCTTGCCGGTGTTTGGTGGTGGAGTAGTAAGATTTCAGTGAGTTCAAGTTGTCAGGGAGGCAGAGCGACAGGAACTGATGCTCACCAGACCGGTATATGCCGGAGACATCGCTCGTGCAGTCGAGATCTGTTGCCGAGATGATCCACAAGTCGTCAAGCATGTCGGTGGCAAAATCATCGAGGCAGGAGGACCGGACAGTAAGTTATCCGTCACAACGTTACCTCGAGCTGATATTCGAAGCTTTTACTTATCGAGAGATCATGCAGCTCGTCTTGCGATATTCTGGACTTCAAGGACGACGGATGATTTTGTCCCTCCCATACTGGCTTGGCATGATCCAGGGATTCTTCCTTGAAAAGCTACCAGAGAGTATCTTTACTGTGACCAGAGATCAGGTACGGGATACGCCTTGGCCTTTTGCAGGGGTATCGCTTATATGACATGCTCTAGATTCGCCAACTTCGCAACGATAACATTGTCGCAGTTTCAGCTGTCTCGCCGCTAGGCTCTGTAGATTTCGCAGGGCTGCTATCGGCGTTTCCGTCATCCTTACCTACATCGTCACCGCCAGGGCAAGCAGGACTGACGAGCGTTTATAAATCCTTGCCTACGTACCTTGGTCCGGCAAAGGGTCCAGTAAGCGGGAAGAGAACACATGGGAGGGGAGGTATAGAGGATAGTTTCGAGGAGGTCAAGAGATTGAGCGAGAAGGCAAAGAAGCAGTCATAGGTAGTGCAGGTCAGTCTTTCTCTGCAGGATCATCTAAAGGCCTCTGACACCGTGTCTAGTTTCGGGCATATGTATATTAGGCATGCATTCACAGTAATCAATGCAGTCAATGTTCCAAGATTCTACACACATCAAATCCACGTCGTTCGTCTACGGCTCGTCACAGATCGCCGAACTTTTTGCCTTTGTTGAGATCAGTCTCCTCCGTGTCGTCGCCTAGATGAGCAAGTTGCCTTTGGTAAGCTTTGAGCCTTTCGGTGATCCGGTCCTCCAGCGTAAGTTCGGTGGCCTGAGAGCTAAAGTAGTGTTAAATCATGCCTGGCGACAATGAAAGGGCTCACTGCACTTTGTCACTGAGTTTCCTGCATCGAGGGTCAGCAAAGATTTGTGATAGACGCGGGAGACCTACCTCATCTCTTCCACGACCCACTTTTCTCTTCTGGCGACCTCGCGTTCCCTTTCTTCGACCTCCCGCTCCCGTTCGCGTTGCCGCTTTTTTTGCTCGTCGAGCCGCTCAGCTTGCTCTCGCCTGGCCAGGTCGCGCTCTTGGTTGTTATCCGTTTCTGTCGGTTCGGGAAGATATCGCATAGTCGGGGCGGAAGTGGGACTTGGAGTGGTACGTGCCTCTGCGAGCTCAGCAAGCAGCCTGTCACGGAGGAGTAACGAGTGCGTCAAGGCGTTCAGCGTGGGTGTATGGGCTACAACGGTGTTTCTCAGCGCTTCTGCTTCTGGATGCAATGGGAGGGAGATCATGGGAAAAGGGCTGACTGACCTCCGTCGTGTTCGCCCATCTGCAAGACCCAAACCTCTCTCTCGGTACCATCACCACGACTCTTGACGACGCTTGCGCCCTGTCCAAGATCTTCAATGGACCACCATCTATCACCGTCTGCGCCAACCCCAAGGTGCGTCCCCAAGTTGGTGTTCCAAAACTTCAAGCCGGTACCACTTCGTACCAATTCCAGCTGCCTTCGATCGTTGAGCGCCATGACACCTGACGAGATCGGATTGGCAGGATCGACAGGACTGATCAGATGCGCAAGTGGTGGGGGCAAGAAAGTGGCAAGTTGCGTCAAGAGTGCCAATTTCTCTTGTACGAGTCTTTCCTGTGTCTAGAAACCTCATCAATATCATTTTCTTGAGCTAATGTCATACAGTACAGAATTCCAATCAATGAAAAAGAACTAGACGAGACGAGACGACGTACACGTAGGGCTTTATGTCGACCTGTCAGAGTTGGTAAACTTCCTTTGGGCACAGTGAACAGTAAAGTCCCAAGGGAAATGATCATACAGACCCAAATAAGAGGATGTGGCGCCTGAGATTTCCACGACAAAAATCCGGCTCCCTCACCCTGAGATGGCCTCACGGGTGGACCAGAGGTAGCTGGTGTAGGGTATGGATGGACGTATATGTCTGATCGTTGGATTGGAATTGGTCCAGAAGAACCAGATGCAGCATTGAGTGGAGCATGAACTTCGTTGGGGACATCATTATCGGGTTTGAGATGAGGATGGGGTGATCCAGTAAGTTTGGCTCGATACGTCTCTTCCATTTTGGAACGAGAAAAAAAAATAGAGAGAGAGAGAGAGTGGTTCCAGCTACTAGACTCCTCCAAGGTATTTGGTGGGTTCGTAGAAGAACGTCAAACAGAGTGAGCGGAGTACGAAGGAAAGCATTCAAGGCGAGGCTCTGAGTGATCCAAAGTCATCATCAAGGCGTGTTTCACTCATGAAAAAGGATCCCCCCCTGGCGCCCGGGCCTCTCAAAGCGCAGATCTTTCTTTGTGCGATGACGAAACACATACAGTATTTGAGAGGTATATGACCTGGAAATGAAATACGTTCATACTAAGTCATTTGATCATAAAGCACAATAAACGAATTCAGAAGATACAAGGCCTACTCGTAGAGCAATCATCACGATAAAAATGGGAAACCAGATCTTTTCAGTTGACACCATCGCATGACAATGAGTCAGCCTTCTCCTTCTTCTTCTTCTTGTTCTCTCAATTATTGGAGACTATGCATACTGAAATGAATGAATGGGTCAAGCCAGAGCCTAGTTCGCTTCTCCATGCCTATTTTCCGAGATGGTGGCGTATATCTACAATAAAGGCGAACCATCCTAACACAGCCCCCAGCCCCTGATTTGGCACAGCCTCATGAACCAAGCTTTACGGTATCCGACTGTGATTGTCAATCAATATATACACAGCAGTGTCATCTATCCACCACTCCTTACCACTCCCAGATCAACATCTTGATACTCTACATCCTCCTCTCTCTGCTTCCCTTTACCTAGAGCTATAGGGTCTCTGACTGTACCTCCAGATGAACCAGATCCGGTTCCAGCTCTACGGTCCATAGGTACTGATATGTGTGGTAAGAATTGGCTGGATGCAGGAGGAGGCGTCGGGAGGTCAGTGTATGGGTCTGGGTCAAGAGCGTTTGGGAGACCCTAAACAGTGAAAAATGAAGAAAATCAGCGGATCCGACTCGGGAAAGAAATGATCGTAACGATAGACGTGAAGCATCTAAGGAGGGGAGACATGGTGCCACCAAGGGTCTGGTATATGATGAGGAATGAAGAACCATGAGCGACATACAGTAATAGAACCAGCATCCGGAACACGATCAATCGGTGCTCTCCCTCGATGTTCGTACCCTGACTTGACCCTATTATTCGACGTAGATTCTCTATGGACGACATTCAGTCCCTACATCCAACCTAGCTAGAGAACTCACCTGATCTCTGCCCGAAGGTCTTCGACGCTCCACCAATTCATCGGACCCAAAACGACATTTCGTCTCCAGAATGTCGCACCGGGGAGTTTCGCATCATAAGGTCCTAGAGTCGCGTGGGCGTGTAAATGGGCATAAGGCGATTGTGGGTCCTCTGGAGTTTATCAGCTCGACACATGAGACGACAGATAACAACAACGACTTACTAGATATTGGTCCGACGAAGCCTACTCGCAGATCAGAATCATTGAATGATCTTCCTCGTTCCGAGTCGGAGCCTGGAGCTGGTGGTATGGAGGTCAAGATATGACGTGCGAGCTCAAGGATACGAGAGAGGAGTGGAACGTCTGATGGGCCCTGTGAACATAGTGTAAGTAATGGCATTATCCGTCTATCGCGACCCAGTTGATGTGGAGCGCTGTGTAGTGGAGAGAGACATTTCTCAAGCACCGGGTAGCGGGTAGCGGGTAGAAGGAAGGAGGAAGGAGACACGTCTGAAGCGTAGGGCAATGGGTAGTGGGGGGCGAGACACACAACAAGTTATAGTGCTGGGTAGCAGGGACAGACGCTCAAGACTCACCAAATCATAGACGCTCTCCAAGTGTTTATTAATAATGACCAATAAGTGTCTCCCTCCATCCACCAGCCGTTCTTTCCCCGTAGCTCTAACGACAGTAATATCCTCATCCTTATACAACACCTCTCTCCCACCAGGCTGTGTGGGCGTTCTTTCTTGACTTGCTGGCACGTCTCTTTCTCTTTCAAAGGGGCTAGAATAAGTCGGCAATCCGGTCTGAGGGGAGGGTTCCGTGTCCAGCGGATGCGGGAGGAACGTCGACGTGGTGCGGGGTGAAGGACCTTGTTCATCATGCGACGCCGCGGATGATACTATACTACATAGAGTACAGCCTGGATGAGAATGATAAGTAGGTCTCGATGACGATGTTGGTCGAAGGAGGAGATTTGAAGACGACGATGAAGCTCTTCGTGAACCTGCTGGTTCTTGTATAGGTGCAGGTAGCGCAGTACGTGATGAACTTGCACTTGCACTTGCCGACGAAGGTGAAGCCGACATGATGGCGGTGTCGGTTGGTGTTCCTTTGTGAGAGAAAAGACGAGGTGGTTGAAGCAAGTGGGATGTGGGATGTCTTGGCGCGACCTGAAGCCCGAGTAACGTGTCTAGGTCTGTGTGTTGAAATTCAGCCCGAGTGACCGTAAAACGACTGCGCAGACCTGACCTTTCCGCAGTGAGTTGAAACGTAGGAAAGGTGGTGTATGAGGATATAGTGGTAACTCCCCGATCTAGTGGATTATGATCGAAGTGAAATGTATCTTGTTCGAGGGTCAGAGAGGTAGATAGATGAAATATAGCAGAGGGTTACGTTGGAGGATCTACAGTCAACGATCAAGGGCCGGGCTTGAACGCCACGTGGTATATACCTCCCGCTCTATAAATGTCCTCGTCGTTAGTCTTTCAGCAACATGAAACACCCTTCTGAATGGTCCAAGCACGGTAAGCGTCCTTTCATACTCATGCTACGCCATCAAGCTACTACATTATTTGTAGACGTGTGTCACAATTATCGTATGAAAGTAAATAAAGTTCAAAACCCTCCTGTTCTTTGTGATTCCCGCTCTATTACCGGCTTGAACAGGTAAGATACTGTATCTTTTTATGAGCTTTATAGGACCAAAGAGTACCCTTGCCCTTGCCCCGTTTCAAGCCTCGAGGTCTTGGATACCTTATGCATTAATCCAAGTTTGCTTCTCTGCCCAAGAATAATAATGGACATTTACAGGAAATCTTGCGGGGCTCCTAATGAAATCACGAAATCCTTCGTCGTTGCTGCTCGAGAATCTTTGACGCATTTATCATCGCTATTCAATTTGAAAGAACTCTTGAGGTCTACTTGGATATCATCCCCAAGCCAATTGAATCCCCACTTCATCTCTCAGGTCGATGCTCAATTCAGATCTCAACACCAAGTAAACCATTTTTCAGCTGCTACTTCGAGATCATATCTTGATTCAACCTAGTAAACCAGCTGGTGTATCGCTTCAAGTCTAGTCGTCTCCAATTTCTAGTCCCTAATAACCATCCAATCCTCCGCAACCGAACGCCTCCTTCTTCGAACCCCCAATCAATGTCCGAATTCGACCCGACCAGCACCTCCTCCCTCCTCTCATCAACACTAGACGACCTCGAAGCTTCCCTCGAACCACTCCATGCTCGTCCTTTTTCTGAAACTCGCGATGAGCTAGATCAGCTCTCACGTGCGAAGATTGATATCATGTTGAGTTATGCTATACATGATTTGATTTGGGGTATGTCGACTCTCTTCTCCATCTCTTCACGTCTCTTCCATTCCTCATGTTTTCTTCTTCTTTTCTTCTTTGTCTTACCTTCTTACCTTCTTCCTTCTTTCCTTCTTCCTTCTTTCTTCGTTCTTCTTCCTTCTTTCTTCTTCCCTGTTTCCTCTCATTTATCTCTCTGGTCATCTATCTCTCTTTTTAATGCGGTCATTGAGGAAGATAAATCTGACAAGAATTACACAGTTTATCTAAAAATGAAAGGCATTGATCCAAATTCACATCTAGTAACACCCGAACTAGCGAGTTTCATCCTCCTCTCATCAAAGCCTTTGTGAGCTTACGAAGCATACCTGATAGGAAAGAATCAAGACGTATTATTCCAAGGTCCGACGAGCAGAGGAACCTGAGCAAAGTAGGTTTATTTATCATCCACTCAGACAGAAAGTTTCACTGACTTACCACTTCGTTTTCTTCCCCTCCCTCTCCACCCTTCCCCCTCTCTACTCTACTCCACTATTCTCCACCCCTTTTTGTCTCTCTTGTCAACTTTCCTCAATTAATCTGTTTCTCGTCATAATCGTTCGGGTAATAGCACGTAAATCTAAAATCGATATCCCCGCAGCAAGACGACACATCCATCATTCACTTCCTAATTCCGGTCGACCAGCATCAACATCAACGAACGATCTTCCTGCTTCAGACGCTGCTTCGAGAGCTAGAGAAGAGGCTATGGAGGCTGTGAGGGAAAGTACTTCGAAGAGGTTTAGGTTTGTTGCTGAACATGCGGAGAAGGTAGTTCCTGGACAAGCTGAGAAGAATAACACAAAAGGAAAAGGAAGGGAGAATATAACAGGAAATGGAACGGGTACGGGGAATGAGTGTAATGACATTGAAGCATATGAGGATGAGCAAGAGCTGGTGGTTGAGGATGAGGCAGAGCTTCAAGATGGAGAAGACATCGGGCAAGTTGAAAAGGATGGAGATGAGGTGGAACGACAACGAGGCCTCCTGGAAGACGCAGAGGCATTTATGCGAGAGGTTCAGAACGAGATGGAAAAACAAGAAAACATGGATGTCGACTGAACCAGCAGTCTGTGAGTCTCATGAATCCATCACACATAAATGTACATGACCATACAGCATGCATGTAGCATATTTTGTCACAACGATATCTACAACACCCTGTACATCCGGGTTATTTTTCGCCTCTTGTTTTAGGCCGTGTTTCAACATGCAGATTGTCCCATTTGATTCGTCTCTTTCTCCTCTTCCACTGGCCCCCTACGCCGCACGCTCAGCAGCACCGCAATCCTGGCAAACACTCCACATGGATCTCTCTCCAGTGACGGCATCTGGGTATGGACTAACCACAAGCTTTGGAATGCTCTTGCATTGGGGCCCATGTGTCGCGCGAGCTTTTTCGATCTCACTGGCATTCTCTGGGAGAGGCGCTGCGATTGATGGTTGGATGACACCCCGGATTGGCGAGGCCACCGGCCGAAGAGAAGTTGTGAATGGTTGTGCCGACCAGGGTGAATTAGGAGAATGTGATGGATGATTCGAAAAGTGATTTGGATTCGGGTGAGGCGTGAGAGATGGGTACACTGCTTCTTGTCAGCTACCGCCTAGCGACGAGGTCCTAAAACTCACTCGACTTGATATTCGCCTCTTCCATATCTTCATCCTCCTCGGCACCAGGTCCGAATCCGAAACCGCCACTTCCCCCACCTCCAAAGGTATACAACGCCTCGCCATCCCGGATAGAAGGGGATGTGTTTCCTGGCCCATATCCATCGTGCTCAACTTCATCTCGGTCACCATCCATATCCATATCCATCGCTTGGTCCTCGTCGGACGCAGACGCGGAGTGGTCCGCCATGAGATCCGGAGGAGGGAAGGTGGTGTTGCGATGGAACGGTGGTGGAGAGCACATGCGCATTTGCTGCAGGCAATCAGCAGGGATTCAGAGATGAAGGATGAGGCTGAGGTCCGAATGCTGAAGGACAGGAGAGGCCAAGGAGAGAGCGAAAACAGGCTAAGCGTCACTCACCTTGCCTTTATCCTGGTCAAGATCGTTCTGCTCCTCATCGTCGACATACTTGCGCTTGGTCTTGAAGCTTGAGCCTGAAGCGTGTGGCTGAGCCATAGTAGAGAAGAATGGTTGGTAAGTCATCTTTGGCAAGGCAGGCGAGCGAGTGAGGAAGGGTATCCAATATAATTCGAAAGTAGAAGATAGAAAGTCGACGTATGCAGTTCTGAAGATGCGCCGGTAGAAGAGGGAGAAAGGAAAGAGGAGAAAGAAGGAAAGAAGGAAAGGACGGGGTGCTATGTGACAAAACTTCCACAACGAGAGAATGACCACTCTAAAGGTCAAGAGGTCAAAAGGTGGAAAAAGTGAGTCAATCGACGCGCGACCAAAGGAGAAAAATAAAAATAAAATAGAAAACGAGAGTGAAGTGAAAAGACAAAATTCCAAAATAAAAAAGCGAGCGCGTTTGCGGAAGGTTCAGTTGCGGGCTATCCGGAGTTGCCTCATGGGGAGATTCTTCAGAGATTATCCGGGTTTGGAAGCGAAAGGAGGGTGTTCTCGTGCCGGACTAGGTTAAGCGTGTTTGCCCGAAGTAGGCGCGTGGGGGGAATCCCTTAGTTTGTTGAGAATGTAAGGCGTGCATGTCACGTGTCCAGTCTACCTGATGCTGTAGACTTAAGAACATACTTTACCGCTTTATTTACACTTCACTCTGCTGTCCTAGTCAGAGAAAGAGAACATGTACGTATTGAGCGTCGGTGTACGCCATATACTACTGATCTTGCTTTGATATAGGCCCAAAGTACCTCCTCGTCCTGGACCTCGAAAGTCTAACGCTGGTACACCGAATCCAGGCGATGATGGTCCCGTGAGTATTGTCTTTGTGCTATTCCATATTCTGTATCCCAATTGTGCCGCCTTGCATCTCCCTCCACCTAGAATTAGGATCCAATACCAGGGTACCCAAGCTTTCCAGAACAACGATAGTCTGCTTCTGATCCTCCAATATCCAATATCCTATTTTGTTTTAATGTTCGTCTTGAAATTACTGGCTGACTGACTACGTATTTCAAAGCCACTAGCAGAGAAACTATCATACTATGATTTCGCACGACCGTTCAAATCCGCCACTTTCCACTCACATTTAAACACGCGTACAGCCTCTGGAAGCACTACATCGGTCAAAAAGAATGCCAAGCAGATTCTTACTTTGGAAAGAGAGAGATATGGCGGAGGAGATGGGTTTTTGAGTGCTGCTCAGACTTTGGCGAAAGCCAGAGGAGAACCAATCGAGATGGGAGGCAAGAAGAAAAAAGTCAATCCTATTGGAAGAGTAAAAGTTCTATCGGGTGCTGCTGCTAGAGGTAAAGCAGGTAAAGCTAGTGGTGCTGCGGGTGATATTGGTGGTGGTGGTGGGGGGAGTAGTAGTAAAGTTAGTGAAGATGAGGATGGAGAAGAAGGTGATGAAGATGGTATCGGTTCAACGATAGTGAAGAATGGAGTAAATGGCAAGGATGGGGTGGTTTCTTCAGTAGAAGGAGGTGGAGGAGGTGGACCTAGAAAAGAGATTTTCACATGTAAGTCATTCATTCATTCGTTCTTCTCCCTCTTGTCTTGTTTTTTGAAACATGTAGGTTAACGGACCGATATAGATCATACACCTACAGCACCGCCTTCTCTCCTCCCCCCGAAAAAGTACTGCGATATAACAGGGTTACACGCATCGTATACTGATCCCAGATCGAAATTGAGATACAAGGGTTTGGAAGTTTGGCATGTTGTTAGAGGATTAGTGAGTATTCTTTTGGATCGTTTTTCTTGGTTTGGTTTGATAGCAGAGTTGGCGTGCGATGTTGGGTGTGTCGCTGATATGCTACTTCTTTCTCAAGGGACCAGGTGGAGATCAGGCTTATCTCGCTGTACGAGGTGCTCAGACTTCACTCAAGTGATAACGAGCTATACTTCGGTGACTATGACGACGAGTTCATTGTTGGGTTGTTGATCGTCTGGAGGAAGATACTTAGACGAGTTCATTATTGGGTTGACAGTCTGGAGAAAGATATTTAGACGAGTATATTATGGGTTGGTCGTCTGGAGGAAGACCAGTATTGAACGACTGAATGGGATGCAGAATCCGTAATCAATGTTTGTAGTCTTGACATGTAACTCGACCCAACACTTCTTGCCTGTTGTTTACTCGTCCAGTATTGCTTCTCAACGCTTGTGTTCGCCGGTTGTGAGCTCAAGTCTTGAATAACCATATCCGCCGGAAAAAAAGATAGTCATCACGTATCTCTCTATGGATATACACTGCCACTTTTTCGTTCTACCACTCCATCATCCACCATCGTCTTCCATTATCCACAGTCCATAATCCACCATCCCCCATCCCTTATCCACAACTCACCATCCCCCATCCACCATCATCTTCCACCATCCACCATCCATTCCACCATCCATCCATTCCAATCCCAATGACGATGAAAGACATCTGCCATTTAGAATTTGATAATTTCGAAAAATCACGCTTTAACAGCATTTTTGACCTTATCGACTTCCTCCTGAACTTTACCCTTTACAGAATCAACACCCGACTCGATTGGATGTTTCTTCTCCCTTCCACCACCATACCAGTAATTCAAGAAACGTGCTTCTTGGACTAACTGGGCTGTCGCGTTTGTGGCGTGGCATGCGAATAGAAGGTAGTTCCTTGGTTGAACTCGCCAGGCGAATCTCATGAAGATCATTCTGTTTTGATCAGTTTTAGTTTTTTTTTAAAATGGAAAGGTGGTTCAGTGTTTCAAAAGAGGTTTCGTGTTTCAAAAGAGTTTGGGAAGGAAGGGGAGGGGGAGGAGAAACAGATTTTGAAAGTGTTACGAGTTGGATGAATTCAGGAATTAAGACAAGTATATGCCCAGAGAATGTTCAATACTAGACTTTGAACTCGAGATACCTCGAATGACAAATGACGAATGACGAATGAAAAATGAATGAATGAAAAACTCACGAATAACCAGCAAGAGTAGGACTCATTACACCCGAAATTGTTTCTTCATCTTTCCCAATAATGTCCCCTAGAGCAGCGATGGGTAGACCCCAATTGGCCATCTGTGGGTATTGTCAGCTTACATGTGCTGGGTGAAGAGAGTATTGCCGACGAGGAGAACGCTGGGACGAGAAAATGACTCGGAAGAACAAAGTCGAAGATGACACGGATAGGGATAGTGGTCATGGCGATGATGTGAAGTTTCGAATGAGAGAAGGGATATCGAGATATGTAGGGAAATAGAGTGAAAGTGTAAAAGTGGGAAGTAAACTCACAGGACCCCAGAAATGCGTACCTGTTAATAAGAATCAATATCAGCTCTTGTATCGTTTAACCCAACAAGCCATAAAAAGCAGTAGTGAAGGTGAGTGATTAAGTGTAGAAGCGACGAGTGAGAACAACATATACGCACTGAAGAAGTATTGTCGACCTTCTGGGGATTTGAACCATGTTAAGAGCCGTCTGTGATATCAGTCATGTTCACAACGACATTGTATCTATCGTTCAACGACTTGATCCCATATCCCGTATCCTTCGTGAGTCGTCCCTTGACTTGAGGAATCAAGATCTCATGTGACTCTCACTCTCAACCAATCAAAGATGGAATTTCAAAAGTAGCCAGACAAGGGACAGAGAGAGAGAAATGTTTCAATCTTTTCATTACCCAGCCAGACATGACCGAGTTGACGAGTTAGAAATGGGAAATAGGAAAAACAACTTACGACCTAATTCACCCTCGTCAGCAAGTCTTTCAATACACAGGTAGCCACTCAACTCACGCCATATTGTCAATAAACAAATACCGAGAGAGATCTTAGTTGTTGATTGATTACTCGAGTACAGTCAAGTTGAAAAAAGACCGAGTAACTCGTTGACCCCCCCCCCCGAAGAAGGTCCAGGAACGGCAGTGCGTAACAAAAACCTCGTTTTCCGTTTCCGCGCGGGTTGCCGTGTGGCGCCAGGTGGCAAATGACTTGATCAATTGTGCTTCTTCTATATCTTCGCATTGTTTTCCTTCAGTGTGGGTCAAGGTGATGTATGGTCAGATATGCGAGAGACAGACGAAAATGTATAGATCATGTATACATAGCATATCATGACGTTCCTCAGATATCATTACCCCTTAACAAGATTATCTCTACAAAGACTGAGATGAGACTCTTATAACATGACTGACTCGATGACCTACGGGCATTCATCACTCAGGCCCATCAATAACGCATTTAATCACAAACTTGCCATCCTTATCCTTACCGTTCTTTGTGATCTCAAACGCCTCAAGTGCATCTGTAAACTTGAATGTATGAGTGAGCAGAGGACGCAAATCTACCAATCCGCGCGAGACGAGATCGATGGCAAGTGGACTAAGAGAGATCCAGTATCAGCTTCAGCTATGTGCGTGATATCCAGCCACACGAGTCAGAGCAGACAAGCACGTAGACTGAAATCTTCGTGAAAATGATCTGGAATCTGGACGATGGATGATACTCACTAATCGCCAATTCCATATCGCCATCCACCTTTGAGCTTGATCTCTTCTGTAGTGATCCTAAACATTGGTACCTGGATATCCGGCGAACCAAATCCAGTCTGCACGTATGTCCCACTACCACCTTATCAGCCTTAACCCTTGCAGATCCAAGACCTAAAGCAATGTTGAACATACCCTGGTCTAACAGCATTCAATCCCATCTGTATACACACTTCTGCTCCCGTTGCATCCATAACGAGATCGAGAGAACCTGGTCCCCTTGCTGGCGTCTCAGTCGAAAGCAACAAATCATGCGCTGCTCTAAGTGTATACTGAGGTCTTGGTTCATCCGCCTCGGGCTTAATCTATACAACACACAACACCTCCCATCAGTGAAATGGAAAAACCCAATAACGTAATTAGATGGATGTGCTGACATACCGGGACATAAGTATGGGTTGCAGCATATTGTTTCGCAAACTCGAGTCGTTCAAGATTGATATCCACTGCGATGATCTTTCTCGCTCCAAGACCTTTAGCAACAGCCATGGCGAGTAATCCAACTGGTCCAGCGCCCATTATGAGGACGTTCCAGCCTGTACGCATTCCTCCGACATTCGATATCGCATGTACAGCGACAGAAAGTGGTTCCATCATTGCTCCGTGTACTAACTCGACGTTGTCCGGTAAAGGATAGACGAGATCCGCGGGACTAAAACGACGTCGTTAGCTATCTCGTCGGTTGATCTGAAGAGTCACTTGCAGTTTGTAGTATCGTTGTAGAGTGCCGTCAAACGGAGGATAAGCAGCGAACGCCATATGTTGGCAAATCTACTCCAATCGTCAGCTTACCTGGTGCTGGCCATGATCATCGTATCTTCACTCCGTTATCCACCTGATTCCAGCTCAAAGTCGCAGGGTGATATGTAAACTCACTTGATATTGTCCAGCCTTGCAATCCACACACATCCGACAAGTCACCCCAGGTTCAAGTGTAACCCTAGTTCCAACCTCCAATGCCCGTTTACCAACCACCTGCTTGACAGACTCCTTATCCCCGTTCTGACTTTTGGCCAGAGAAGAAGCCTTTTGGTTGGCAGCTTCTGCTTGAGCTGCGACATTTGCGCCGAGCTGAACAATTATGCCGGATGATTCGTGGCCTAGACACATTGGGCTGTTGCATGATACCAGACCCATTCGGCCAGTATTATAGACTATTCGATCAGCCGTCTGCTGTAAGATGCTCAGAATAGATAATATTCACAATGTACATCCGAGCCACAGATACCCTGTGAGAAGTCAGCCAAAGCCACACCGGTACATGAATCACTCACAGTCTTCTTGATTTCCACCAAGACCTCGTCAGGACCGACAGCGGGAACGGGTAACTACGGGAAATGTCAACTCATACACCATCAAGTAACTAGCATCCAGAGAAGGAATAGCGATGTACCTCGACATAACTCGTATCAAGCTTCCCATTCAGTAGAAACGCCGGATTGTCTCTCGGCTTGAAATCAGCCGGAAAAGGTTGCGCAGTGGGCGCCTGAGTTAGAGCTGAAGCCATGATCGGCTTATAATCTTACTTTTGCTTCCAGCGAAGATATCAGATGCTTTAATGATCAGTTGAACAGCAACGATCCCATCCAAGCCCTGCTCGGTGCTTTGAACAGCCGGCGCCGGAGAGAATCACTACCGGACCTCGTAATGCGGGGCAACACGGGCCGAACCTCCACATTTCGAAAACACGTGGCAGTGCCACATCTCGGATCGGCCGAATTTCCCGATGACCCTACCACGTTTTTTTTACCGAAGCTTACGGCCCTGAGGGATCTTCGCTTTTGCTTTTTTTTTCTTCGACTCGGTGGTCGACCTTTTGTTTTCCAGTCTTTCTTTACCATCAACGCGACTCAAAAGGGACATATAACGCCCATTCCAAACTCATTCGCTTTACTTTGCATATCATCAAAAAAGAGCTCATTAGCATCATGCTCACTCGTCCAGCTCGCCTGCTCCGCACCCTGCCCTCTTCCTCATCAGCAGCAGCTTCGCAAACTCGACTGCTGCAACGCCGACAAAAATCCACCGATCGTTCTTCTGCCCCTCGTTCCGTCCACACCTCGTCTGTTCAAAATGCACCTATCGTCCAGATCGACCCAAAAGTGCTGAGAGACAGCGGTATCACTGTCGAAGGGAAAGCACGCGTGCAAGCGCACGTTCGTAGAATCCAGAGCTCGTCTAGCAATAGCGCTGCTCCTGCTGTCCGTCCTGAACCAGCTCAACACTTCCAACTCCCTCCCTCAGCTCTACCAGCTGGTACACCCGGAGCCGAGAATCCCCTCGAGGGAGATCGTCAGGTAAAAAATGGTCTCGATTACTCGTGAGCTGCTTTAGACCGATCTGTTCAGGAAATGCTGATCTGGCCAGATTTATCGGAATGTCGGGCGGCCAGATCTTCCACGAGATGATGCTTCGACATGACGTCAAACAGGTCTTTGGCTACCCAGGCGGTGCTATTCTCCCGGTCTTTGACGCTATTCACAACTCTCCTCATTTCAACTTTGTTCTCCCAAGACATGAGCAAGGCGCTGGTCACATGGCCGAAGGCTACGCTCGTGTATCTGGCAAACCCGGTGTTGTGCTCGTCACTTCCGGACCTGGAGCTACCAACGTCATCACACCTATGCAGGATGCGCTGAGCGACGGTGTACCAATGGTCGTGTTTTGCGGACAGGTGGCGACAAATCTGATCGGTAGCGACGCATTCCAGGAGGCCGACATGGTTGGGATCTCAAGAAGCTGTACAAAATGGAATGTCATGGTCAAAGACATTGCTGAACTTCCACGGAGAATCAACGAGGCTTTCAAAATCGCCACGACTGGTCGACCGGGACCTGTACTTGTTGATCTCCCCAAGGATGTCACCGCTGCCATCCTTCGAACCCCCCTTCCATCAAAAGCTATCCAACCAGGATCTACACCATATATCCCTTCATCCCCGCTCAACCCCGTCACCACCCCATCTCGACCTCAACCAGGAGAGTCATCCCTAATTGCTGCTGCCGCGAATCTCATCAACCAGGCTAAGCGGCCAATTGTCTACGCCGGTAATGGCGTGCTTTCCTCACCAGAGGGGCCCAAGCTTCTCAAGCAGCTCGCCGATATCGGTAATATCCCAGTGACCACCACCCTACAAGGTCTTGGTGCATTCGATGAGCGAGACGAGAAGTCGCTCCACATGATTGGCATGCACGGAGCAGCATATGCCAACTTTGCGATTCAAGAGGCGGATGTTGTCATTGCTCTTGGTGCAAGATTCGATGACCGAATCACCGGCAAAGTTGACAGTGAGTGTTGAAATGCGTCTTGTCTTCGAAATCCTAAGCTGATTGCTTAAAGCTTTTGCACCTGCTGCCAAGGCAGCCGCTCTTCAGGGCAAGGGTGGTATTATCCACTTTGAAATCCAGCCAAAGAACATCAACAAGATCATCGAGGCCAATATCCCCGTGCTTGGTGATGTCGTTGCATCTCTCGCCGAGCTCGTGCCTCAGATCAAGCAGGTCGACCGATCTCAGTGGATCGAACGATGCAAAGCCAACAAAGAGAAATACCCATTCGCGTTCACACCTAGCCAGAACGGCGAAAAGCTTAAACCGCAAGAAGTTGTTCGTGAGCTCGACCGTCAGGCCGAAGCTATGGGCAAATCGAATTTTGTCATCTCGACTGGTGTTGGACAACATCAAATGTGGGCTTGCCAGCACTACCGATGGACTGAGCCTCGATCATGGGTATCGAGTGGTGGATTAGGAACGATGGGTTTCGGTCTTCCCTCGGCTATCGGTGCCAAGGTCGCTGCGCCTGAGAAGGTGGTGGTTGACATTGACGGAGATGCCTCATTCTCCATGACTGCCATGGAGCTTGCCACAGCGAACCAGTACAACATTGGTGTCAAGGTGCTACTGTTCAACAACGAGTTCCAGGGCATGGTTGAACAATGGCAAGGTATGTCTAATAATTTCTTTCGTAAGACCGAGCAAGACCGAGCTGATTTGTGTTTCTTTTCTTTTCTAGACCTATTCTACGAGAACAGATACTCTCACACAAGAATGCACAACCCAGACTTTGTCAAGCTGTCTGAATCAATGGGTGCCAAAGCCTTACGTTGCATGAGCATTGAAGAATTACCGGCCAAGATGAAGGAGTTTTTGGAATACGATGGCACACGTCCAATCGTTATGGAGTGTATCGTATCTAGCGAACACGTTTACCCAATGGTTCCAGCCGGTAAAGCTCTTCATGAGCAAATTGTGAGTAGCAATTCCAAAACAAAACAAAACAAATCCTTAATTGGGGAACAAGATCGGAAGCTGATTAATGGGAATAGCTTCACCCTTCTCTTCGAAATCAATAATCTGGAAAAATGATACGAGATGTTGTTGCACATAGTGGAGTTATGAGGCTGAGGGTTGTTGAAAAATGGTCCGGGAGGGCTGTCACGCATTCATTTTTTTCGTCATGAACTTTATGGAACATTTCGGTGTAGGCATAACATGCATTCGAATTCAAGGTCAGATTTACAAAAGTGCAAGGGACATATGACTATGTGATATATACACGTTCTATGTGTACTTGTATGTACATACAAGGGAGGAAACGGTGAACTATGAGTGTAAATTGAATGAACAGTCATTATAGTAATTGGCGAGTACGCTCAGCAAGGGTAGAAAGAACATCTACGTTTACTTCTGGGATGAATCCTAAAGGAGGTAACACTTGACATAACACGAGGAACGCATCTGCGACTTCACCTGTCCTTGGGCGCCTGAGTGTTTCGAGTTGAATAAAATTATTGATTGTTCGTAGAGATGATATTGCTCGAAGGAGTAGACGACGTCGTTCTTTCGTTTCTCCTGTTTCTGAATAGGTTGTCGATTCTTCTAGTTTGATTAAAGCATTAAGTATACCGTTCACTAGTCGGATATTCGAATGTGACGAATCGAACGATGAAGCTATTGGTTGTAGAGCGACAACGTACTCGTCTATCAAAGATTGAGGTGGTCGTCGTTGATTAGCCTTGGGGATTCTTGAAGGTAATGGAATATCCGCCAAGAGATCGATAATCGAGTCGTGTCGAGTCGTTGTCGTTGTTGTTGTTGTTATATCTTGATCAATCAACATATCATCGTGAATATCGGGTCGTATCGCCCCATTCGTATTCGTATTTGTCGTTGTCGTTGTCGTTCTTGAGTCATGTGGTATTTCGAAAGAAGCCTTACCATGTCGATAATCTTGCATCGCTTGTAAATCCAATTCGATCTCCATATCGCCCTCATCACCTGCCTCCTTCTCCCCACTCTCGATCCCAGTCCTGTCCTGTCCAATCGCAAGTCCAAGGAGATGATCAAATGTCATACCTCTTCCTGGTATAGTCGATATATCATTACTTTCTGCTAAGAGAGCAAGATTACGGTCATCTGTCCATAGTCTTACACCGAGTGAACGAGCTTGAAAGTAAAGACAACAATCAAGAATCCTATCATCTGGTTTCATCAACTATAACACATCAGTGACGCTCGTAGGCCAGAGAGATAGGAAGACTAACAGAGGAATCATTCCGCTCGGACCATCGTTGGCAATGTAGTATCTTGCGTTTTGTGCTGGTTTGATTACGTTGAACGTCTAGAAGAAACGCTGTGGCTGTACGGGCGGCTATACCGAGGGTTTCATCGTCTGACCCTCGCGAGCCTAGACCATCTAGCTCTGGAAGTTCATCAGCCATTACGAAAAGATAAGTAAGATGTGACGGTAGAGCTCACTCACCATTTATCACCGTGTATGGTATCAGGAGGACCAATGGTGTTGATTCGTCGTCTGGTTGAGCGAGACGAGTATATGCAGTCTTGTCTATTGGAGCGAGATGATTGTATGCGGTCTTGTTTGATACAGCGAGATGGGTGTACATAGACTTGAATAGAGGAAAGTGACTGATCAAGATATTCGTGTCGACTGCTAGGTAATGAACGTCTTGCAGCTTGGGGAAATGTCAGTTGAAGCATATGTAGATGATCAGAAGAGCATACAACAGATGAATTTGCGTCAACAAGTGCAGATCGCTGCCCTGGTATCACATGTTCCAGTGACGTTGTCGCCCAATGAGTCTGGTAAGACCACTCGGCATCATCCATATCCACATCGTCGGTTATTAGCTCCATGTTGCATTGATACCTGCTAACAATGTCTTGACGCTCGAAAGATGTCGAGAGTTCGCAATTGTTATTGCATGTTTTTGAGAGCTATAGATTGATATTAATCAACAAGCATTGCATGATGATAAGAGCAAGAAGAGCATTCAAACGACAATAAACGACCGGCGAACTTTGACTTTTGACTTTGACTTTTTGTCTTTGTCGTTTCAGCTCAACCAACCTGGGTCTTTCCATAGCAGGGCAGCGACAAAGGCTCACTCAGCCTCTCGGTTTCGGCATGTCGCTCTACAGTGGTATCAAGTTCACTGCGGCCGAACTTGCTGCAGAGGCAGCCTTGAATGCGTCTGAAGCTGCAAAGAAAACCGCGGCTGCCAGTGGTACGTCTAGACACCTTCGTCTATTGTATAGCGCTCACTCACTTCTAGCAACTGCTCCAACAACATCATCATCCTCATCATCCCCCAGTGGAATCAACAAGCCAGCTGTTCCTGCCAAAGCATCAGCAGAATGGTCAGCGTCGCTCAAATTCGCACCTCGGCTGAACAAGCCGAAACCCACAACCACCGCACGTCCACCCACAACTTCATACTCTGCTGAACCTACTGTTGCCGTGGGCATAGTCAAGCCTTTAGAGACTACAAACAAGACCAAGGAAGATGAGATTGTTCTTGGTGTAGATGGAAAACCGCTAGCTAAGGCACCAGCAATGACATTGGCGGCGGCAGGGCAGAAGGAATGGTCAGCTAGGGAGAAGGAAGGATGGGGTGCAAAGCGAGATAGAGGAGCAGCAGATGTCAGAAAGAAGAAGAAGAAAAAGGTATGTGATTGCTTATTGGTCTACTTGAAGGGGTATACTGATGTGGTCACGTAGAAGAGACGGCAGATTATGCCTACGTTTGATCCGGATGAACAGTATGATCCGAATCGGCCAAATGACCTTGGCGAGTATCAGCAGTATCGCAAGCAACTCAAAGAGGATCGGAAGGCGAAATTGGCTGAAGAGAAGAGGCGCAAGGCAGCTGGAGAGGGCAGCGATGATGCAAGTAGCTATTACACAGATAGCGAGGAAGAGGTCGCCCCTCGACGTGATGGTATGTTGACTCAGGCATTTCTGTGTAAGAGGGTCTTTGCATGCTGAGATAGATTCCGGGTAGCGCCTAAGCTCTTTGCGCCGCCAAAGATGTACTCTCCTCCACCTGGCTCTCGCCTACAAGCCCCACCCACGCGTGAAGCTCAACCTTCTGCAGCCGCATCGACCGGTGATGACGCATATGCTCGTCGGCTAGCGCTCTCTCAAGCAGCCACTGGCAATGATGCCTATGCAAGGCGCGCGGCATTAGCTAGTGCCGCTACAGGCGACGACGCATACGCAAGAAGAGCCGCTTTGGCACAAGCTTCTGCTGCTCCACCGCCCCCTCTGGCAACGACTCCTCCTTCTCCTCCGCCGCCACCAATGTCTGCTCCACCTGCTCCTCCTCCGACTTTCGGGTTGCCAACCCCTCCTCCACCCCCATCTTTTGCCCCTCCTGCTTTCCAAACATCGTCATCATCGACGCCGGCCCAGCCGTCATTCGTTCCTCCACCCGCTCATCTCATGGCTCAAGCGCCGCCCTCCTTCTCTCCTCCTCCACCACATCTCGTAGCGGCGGCTCCTTCCGGCCCTCCCCCAGCAAGCGGCATCCCAGGGTTTGGCAACTACGGTCAATCCGCACAACCGCCAGCGCAGATACCCACTCCGCCGATTGCCACGTCTTCCGCTCCAGGAGCATCGCAGGATGACTTCACTAAGATGCTTGAGGAGCGTAGAAAGGCGGCAGAGGCAATAGCAGCAAAGTTCAAGAGTCTTCCCGGAGCGCCACCCCCACCTATGTCGGAGGTTCAGTGAGTTCTCCCTTCTACATTCTTGATCATGTGCTGACCGACACTCAGAGGTGCAACGTTCGCAGAGAAGAGTCAGTACACTGCTGTTCGAGAAACGTTAGCTGATCCTGCCCAGTGCTCAACCGATACGGCCACAAAGAGGGCCAGGGTCTTGGAGCTCGTGGAGATGGTATCCTTCACGCTCTAACCACAGAGCACGTTGCACCAGCGCCCAAAGACCCTTCGCAGCCACTCTCAAAGCGTCAACTGGCCAAACAAAAAGCTGCAGCAGCCAATGCAAAGACCCGTAAATGGGTTCAGCACTCTACCACACGAGGTAAGATCGTCAATGCAAATGAGGAGGCCGGGGAGAGAGAGAGAGACGCCAGTAGGGTGGTCTGCCTAATCGGTTTGGTTGGGAATGAGGAAGAGGTGGACGAAGGTCTGGCAGATGAGATTGGTGAAGAATGTTCCAGAATTGGGTCAGTATCATCAATCTGATTAAACCCCCCTCCCTTCTGTTAACAAATCGCTGACATCAACAGGGTCGTGGAGAGAGTCCTGTTGCATATGGTGGAACCACCTCCGCCTGAACCATCAGAATGTTTGCGAGTATTTGTGGTGTTTTCTGGATTAGCTGGTGCGTGGAGAGCCACGAAAGAGCTGGATGGCAGGTTCTTTGGCGGAAGAAAAATTGCAAGTCCTCCCATTGGCTCGTTCGGGCCTCTTGTGCTAATTTTCGTAGCGAGCTGTCTACTTTGATGAGGCCAAGTTCAATGCTGGCGATAGGGATGGTCCCGTTGAGTAGGTATATCAGCATGCAGTGCATTATCGTGGAGCGCGTAGAAATGGTGCGGAACGACGGAAATAGCGGATGTATCTACTTTGACTTCGTTCTTACCATTATCGAGATGCGAGGCGCACATTTGAGTTTGCTGTGACGGATGTAAGCTTGTCTACACCATGGTCAAGACTGTTTGAAGCTCTGATGGCCTGGTCCTGTCACGACTGTAAATTTTTTCACCGTATCGATGTATAGATGAGGCATAATTGTACTTGTAGCATTTTTCACTTTAAAAGGCACGGACCGAGTACGGACCGAGTACGGACCGAGTACAACATTCGGTCCTCAATGAATCTCATTCTAAGGAAACTTTACAGACCATCTCATTGCTGTACGTGATCGATCAGAGGCTTCATGTAGAAAATCCAGTGCTTGTACAAAGTCGACGCGGCCATCATGCCCCGTAACATATACTGTCACTGTAACCGTCATTTTTGGTCTGTATGAATGTCTGCTCTGGATTTCGCCACTGAACGATCACAGAGCGTGTTGTCGCGACCGATTCCGGCCTGTCATTCGATTGATCACGAAGACGTATCGTGTTCTCCCCAAGTGTTCTTTGTGTGGCCTTGAAAGGAAGGAAGTCAATGATGTCATGCTATGCTCTCCACGGCGTTTGTGAGTCGACGACAAAGGCCGAATTGCTCCAAGTGAAGAAAGGAGATTCCAAGGCTGCTTAAAGGAGAGCTCGGGGACATGTTGGACATTATCGTCATGCTGTGCTGACTGTCCGATCTCCGGCGTCTGAAGAAACGGCGGAGAAGTATCACTACTTTCATGCAAGGGTTCAGCGCACGTCATTTGAGAGCCAACAATTCCAACTCGTCACTTTGTGGCCTTCATCAGCCCCTTATAGAATGTTAGAAGTTCCTCGGCGGAGTGTTACGAGGGGTTGAGGAGGCAAGGCCGGCCGACCAACAAAGGTTGGGACGTGCTTACTAAAGTCAGCCCGAGTCGAAAGACGATGGTATAAGATCCACACACAAGTCCCTCCCCCTCCAGTATCTTTCCTTCATTCCCCTCCAGCATCCTTTTCTCTTCCCCATCGAACATCGTTCCCAGTCAAGTTCGCTTTCATCTCACCTCCTCTCGCACACGACCAACATATCGAGATGAGCAAACGTACCAACACGAAATACTCGAAGGGCCCGACGGTTCCTAGCGCCCCTTCGGCGGGTTCTAGCGCGCCTTCGCATCCGCCTCTACGTTGGCCTATTCACATCGAAACTGGCGTGTCGGAAGGTACATACACTGCCACAATCCTAGGTGGGGATGCCTGGGACAGTGCGTCAGGCAAAGCGGTCTCGATGAAAGAATATCCGGATCTTGTCGCAATTCTACAAAAGGCCACGAAAATATGCTCATCGCTCGCGTCCCGCAGGGGCTACAACAGTGATGTTTACAGGGATTTGTGTGAGAAAGGTTTGGCAGCAGCTTTACCGTTTGTGGCCGTTCAAGACCGTCCTACTTTCATGAGGGTTCGGCATAGGTATGAGATCGCTGGGGGTTCATACTCCGCAGTACCGCAAGAGAGGGGAATCTATGACTTGGGAAGTTTGGAAAAATTCGCCGGTTCGCCAACAGGATCTGAGTTTTCGAATCAGAAAAACGGCGGATGGAGTTGGAATTCTCCCAGTACTGACAAACCCACTGCGCGGGAAATCGCCGGGACCGCCTTGAGCGCAACCCTGCTAAGAAGAGGAATTTCAAAACGAGGAGGCGCGACAAGCTTGGGTCAGCCTTCGTCCTCGCCCTCCAGCATACGATCATTTTCGCTGATGAGCGAGCCGGAACCACACAGTGTGAATCGGACGAAGGCGAGAACGGCTGGGAGCTGAGAGCTGAAAGCAAGCTTGCTCGTGCTTTTGGATCAAGAAGAGGTTTCATGGTGGAGGTCAGATCTGTAAATAGATTGTCCAAAGAGTATCTAGAGATTTTGAAGTTGGAAATTGGAAGTTGGAATGGAATGTATCGGTCAGTCAGTCAGACGGACGCATGGTTCGAATCCTTCTGTATTGTGGCATGAATTTTATCCTCGTGATCATGTTTAGGAATGAGCTGGTCAAGCGCCAACGAGTCTCTAGGTTTCGAGCGCATCTTAATCGTGTAATTGCCACTCAACACGGCAATACATGTATACATATATTTTCAGTGACCCGATAGTACATGTAGCAATATTTAATGTCAAGCCCCGAGGTGGTGAACCGCAGCCACACTAGCGCCGCGCCTCAGCTACACAGGGATTGCACCAAAGGGAGAGAAGGCGACAATCTCGAAGGTGAAAGGTGTGTAAAAGGAGTGGACATCAAGGGAGAGGAAAGAGAGTCATGAAGGAAGATGTAAGAGACGTGTGAGACGCAGCGAGTTCAAGGGGTAGAAGAACAAGGGAGATGGGCGTACGTGCTTACAATGCCCGCTTTCACAGGGATTTGTCATCGTATTTGAGTACCTGCATTCATCGGTCAAAGACGGGGAAGTCCGTGCGACACAGCACATATATCTTACTAAGCTTCTGTTAAGTTCACAGCGTTGATGGATGCAAAGTCAGTACTCTTATTCAGCTCTGATCCATTTCGTACTGATTAAGCCGAGCTCCATGCATCACATTCGCACGATGAAGCAGCCTTCGATCTTGAAGATGTCCTTCCAAGGCTAATTCCCCCAGTTTCCCACCCTTCACAAAGGACTGCCTTGGCCAGCAAGCGATCCAGCCTCTCGAGCCAAGGTGGAAAAAAGTCCCCGGAGGTCCAGATTACAAAGGATGGCCAGTAGCCTTCGCTTTACTGCGGAAAAGGTGGAGCGCAACGAGTATCGCCTGAGTGAAGCTGATTGGGGCTGTCTGCCGTATCAATTATCGGCTTCTGTTTAGAAGAGTCGAGGATAAGTAATCATTCTTCCTTACGTTTCAAGCACGCCAATATGCCTTCGACGATCACCGCAGAGCCAGAGAGAAGGGGCCACCAGTTAGTGATTCTAGCAGTTTCCTTCTTGTGAGGAGATTGCACTATAGAGGAAGACTTCCGCGCTTCCCGCAGAGAGATATAAAATTCGACCTAGTCAGTTATCCTACTTGTACCTCGTCTCAGATCCGAACGCGAACATGGGTCAATCCACGTCCAGCCGTCGTTCAGATCGCACTCAGAATGACCCCTCCGCCGCTATCGAATCTTCTACTGCCGTATCTATTCCCTCCTCCCGGGATCTCATGCGTGCTTTGGGGGTTGACAGGCATACCCAATCCGTTGACCGCTCACCACTTCATATCTCCTCTGTCTCTGTCACCCGTGACAATGCACAGAGCGTCGTATACACGATGACGTTCCGGATCCGCCCCATCCAGTACGGTTTGAGAACTTTTCAGCCTGACAGTGACTATGATCTTGAGGTGACAACTGCCCTCTGGTTGCTTGCATCCGCAGCGTCGCACCGAAGTGTTTTTACGAAGCGAGAATTCGAATCGACTTTGAGGTCTTTTTCCCAAAGTCTGTCACTCGAACCAGATGCAGTGGAATGGACCTCCATGAATCAGACACCCAACAAGTACACTATCAAGGTGGTCGTGGGGGGCAGTTCTCCCGGTTCCTCAACCCGTGCGACGATACCAGAGCTCAACAGCAATGTCACTGCTGCCAATAGTGTCGAAGAAGAGTCAGAGCTGGGTGACGTGGGCGCTTACGCGGGGCTCTAGCCTCTCATCTTGTCCAAGCATACCTGCTGAGTCAAGGCTTCGGATCCCCATCTGGAGGAAGCAGAAAAGGAAAGTTGCTGTCATTCTTCCGCAGAGGGTCCCGCAGACACCCTACACCACTTGCTACACCACTTTCTGCACCACTTTTCCCAAATTTTTTCGCCAGTGTCCAGAACTACCCCTGGTACGCTGGCAGAGGCACGATCCGTGGCTTGTTGGATACGGAAACCATACGCATGTACAGCGCCGATCCAGTGGTGGACATTGGACCGCCGCGGTTCAGGTCCGCAAGTCAGACGGGAGACGAAACGAGGGGTACTAAGGGGGGTAAAGTTCCAGGACACACAAAGTCGCCACACGTAACAGGCAATGAATTGAGCGTCGGGTTAGGACAAGTCACAGACGAGGACTATTGTATATTGGTGAAGGCGAGGGTTTGGGACATCCATATATGTATATACTGCAGAATTGTGAATGCGATTGTTTTGGCCACTCCCGCCTCTGTGCCGTGAAGGCACAAGTCCAGTCTCACATTTCAGTAGCAGCTGTCTCATCCGTCTCTTTTAGTTGTTGAGCACAGTACTGACAACTGACGCTGTATCAAAACGTCTGTCGACCGAGTGACCATCCAGCGTTAGAGATACCTAGCCAAATCGATCTTGTCCCGGCACGGCAAGGTCTATTTTGCTGTTTACTCAAAGGGCATACGGAATGCCCCATATCCACCTGAAGAGACCAGAGCGTCTCGGTCCAGGGCATGAATGGAACGCATCGTCGGAGCACTGATGGATGCATACATATACGTTTGCCTACACCAGAGAAGCTCATGCCGGCTCTACCAAAGTCAAAATGAACCTCTCTCCTTCTCCCAGCTCTTCTGCTCCCTTTACCCTCTTCTCCACTCCAAGTATTTTCCGTGTTTCGTCGATCTGACTAGCATCGACCGGCACACCTCCAAAGCTTTTTACTAACGATTCCTCATTGCCCTCGATGGCTTTGCGCAAAGCGTCTTCTTCGCCATCATCGTATTTGTAGAAGATATCGACTCTATCTGTCGCCTTCAGCCCCGCTTCTTTTCGAAGCTTGTTGACACGTGACGACAATGCTCGGAGGAGCGCCTTGGCTTCTAAATCGGCATGTAATCTGATATCAAGTAGGACGATGACGTCGTAGTCCGTAGCTGAATCGTGGGATTCAGAATCCGCATTCTCGACATATCGTGTAATGATGAGATCGCCCTGGACCAGCTGCACACCTGCTACGTCCAGCTTGCCCTCGGTAACAAACGCCCTGCAAACATCGCTGGTCAAGCTGGGCAGAGCTGACTTGACTTTGCCAATGTCTTTTCGAAGCTTCTTTCCCAGTGTCGGCCAGTCGGCAGTCGCCCTGTACTTGATACCCACTTGGGCTTCGTCCGAAGTATATACGACATTGACGATGTTGAGCTCAGCAGCCACATAGGATTCGAGTGATTTGACGTCGTCGAGGTATTCCTGGTTGTGGTGGAAAACGACGAGCTCCTTGAGAGGCTGCTTGACCTTGAGGTTCTTCTTATCCCGGATAGATCGGCCGAGGTCAATGACTGCTTTGAGGCGTTGGACTTGTCGCTCGATGACAGGGTCAAAGTATTCTTTCCGAACGGAAGGGAAAGGCAGGAAGTGGATCGATCGAACGTCGGTATCGTCTATGGATGGAGGCGTTGTAGCGCGAAGAGCCTGGTAAACTGTTTCGGAAGTGTATGGGGTGAAAGAAGACTGCACAGAATCAGTTGGAGCTTTTCATTTGCAAGCAAGGAACACAAACACACCATAGTCAAACAGAGGGTAAAAAGGGTTTCGTAAAGAGTGTTCAATGCCGCCCTTGTATCATCGACACCGCCAGCACCCTTCAGACGAGTCCGGTTGAAGCGGATATACCAATTTGTCAAATCAGCAATGAGTTCCAATAACCGAGGAATGACAGTGTAAAGTCGGTATGCTACAGCAGATCAGCTTCGTGATGCCCTATCGAAGTATCATGACTCACCGTCCATCTCAGACTGTACATGCTGAATCAATGATTGACAGCTGGCCAGGATCCAGCGATCCATCACATTGGCACTCTTTGGCGCATGGGGATCATACACAAACTTCTCGCTATTTCTTTGGTCAAACAGCTCGACCTGGCCGAGGTAGAAGTTAAGAGAATTGATCCACTTGAGAATAACATTGGTGAGAATGTCGCGCACACCCTCTTCACGGAAACGCAAGTTCTCGGCTCGCACCACAGGCGAATTAACGAGGAATAGTCGAACACAATCCGCGCCGTATTTGGATACGACTTCCATGGGATCGGGATAGTTTTTCAACTTTTTCGACATTTTCTTGCCGTCCCTGTCCTAGTTTAGCTGCTAGTTATACAGTGATTTCCGAGGACTCACTGAGCAAGAACCAAACCAGTCACAATAAGGTTCTTCCAAGGAGCGGTTCCGAGCAAGTGGGTAGCAAGTACAAGCATAGTGTAGAACCATCCTCGGGTCTGGTCGATACCCTCAGACACAAAGTCCGCTGGGAAACGAGCTTTGAATGAGCTCTCATTCTCGAAGGGGTAGTGGGAAGAAGCGTAGGGCATGCTTGGAGCGCGTCAGCTTGCTTCTGGCTAGGTGGAGTAGGCAACATACCTTCCAGATTCGAACCAGCAATCAAATACTTCCTCGATCCTCTTCAAATTTCCCTTGCCCTGCTGTGAAGGTATGGTGATATGGTCAATGCTCTCTCTATGCAAGTCTGTGATGTTTGAGACGCCCGATAGCTTCTCGAGTTGCGCAACTGAGCTGATGCAAACGATCTGAAAGCATAATTAGCTTATAAATTCGAGTGCGATAGAGCCAGCTTACCTCTGAGTAATCTTCACTGGCCCATAATGGGATCGGGTTGCCCCAGTAACGATTGCGCGAGATGTTCCAGTCTCGAGCAGATTTCAGCCAGCCGCCGAATCGACCCTCACGGACATGAGGCGGTACCCTGAGGGGAATGGTGAGCTTTGGCTTGATCTTTGGGCACATCTGTGGAGCTTACCATCTTGTCTTTTCGTTATTTGCCACGAGTTGATCGGAGATGTTTGCGACTCTGACAAACCAAGAGGGAATGGCTCGGTAGATAAGGGGAGTGCCGGATCTCCAGCAGAAGGGGTACGAGTGGTTGATGTCACTTCGTACAATCAAGCGGCCCTTCTTCTGAACGTCCTTGATGATCTGAGGGTCGGCATCCTTCATTGAACGTCAGCAATAGTTGATTGTGCGTAAAGCTAGAAAGCAGACCTTGACGTGAATGCCTTGGTACTCTGGCACCTCAGAGGTGAAGCGTCCAGCCTCGTCAATCGGACATGGGGGAAGCTCATCATCCCGGACAACGCCGTGCTGGACGGCAATGCGGTGATCGTCCTCACCGAAAGCAGGAGCTTGTTGGACGATACCAGTACCAGACGTATCAGTGACGTAGGTATCTGACAAGACGCGGAAGGCGCGATCCTCATACTGGCAGACAATCAGCGACTGCACTTTAAATCAAGTTTGGTGAATCCCACCTGTTCGGTGAAGTAGTCGTACATCGGAGTGAACCTCCAGCCGACCATATCTTTCCCCTGGAACGATCCAATCTTCTTGAACTTTGGTTTGTTGTCCTTCTTCTTTGGATCGTACCCCTTGTACACGGTAGCAAGCAGGTTTTCGAGAAGGATGAAATTCTGGTCTCTCTCAAAATCGTGGATCTTGATGTAAGTGAAGTCTGGGTGAACACAGACACCCAGATTGGCTGGTAAGGTGTAGGGTGTCGTGGTCCATGCAAGCAAGGATGTTGAAGGGTCATCAACGAGAGGGAAGGCAACAGTGACTTGGAAGATATAAGCGCACGTGACGAGCGAGATTGGAAGAGAAGAACACTCACTCGCAGGATCTTGTGTATCTCTATAATCCTCGCCAGCCTCAAAGTTACTCAGTGGAGTGGTGCAGGCAGTCGAGTAAGGCATGACTTTCAATCCCCGATAGACCTGACCTTTCTCCCATAGCTGTCCAAAGACCCACCATACACTCTCCATAAAGGTAAAGTCAAGGGTCTTGTATCCAGTCTCGAAATCGATCCAACGGCCCATACGTTCGACGGTATCCTTCCACTCTCCAGCATATCGCATGACGATCTCTCGACATGCCTCATTGTATTTGTCGATACCCATAGCCATCACATCTTCTTTGCCTTTGATATTGAGGGCCTTGTCAATTTCGTGCTCGACGGGTAGACCGTGCGTGTCCCATCCAAAACGACGTTCGACATGATGACCTGTTGCATGAGCATGACGAGTCACAACGTCCTAAAGCTCAGCGTCAGCTGATATCCACCTTGAGTATGAGAGATTACGGCTGACTTTGATGGTACCAGCGAGTAGATGCCCGTAATGAGGCTTGCCAGTAGCAAATGGCGGACCGTCGTAGAAACTGTACTCGGGTTTGCCTTCAGAAAGCTTTTGCGAGGTCTTGAAGGCATCGATATCTTTCCAGTATTGCATTACCTTGAGCTCCGAGGTAGGAATGTGAACGGGCACCGTGGCTGGGTGAATCAGCAACATCTAATCGGGTCTGTGCTAGAGTGAATCAGAACGGCTACTCACGATCATGCGCCGTGAAGCTCATCTTGAGCAGCAATCTATTGGGAAGTTCCGTCTAGATAGAGCGCGAGAAGTGTCTTTGGTCGGTGGCGTGGAAGAAGTCGCCGTTGCAAATGAGCTGATGATTGAGCTCACACGAGTCGACAGAGATTGGTGATTATTGATCGACTCGACGTCGTAGGTAGACAGCGATTAGGTCCTGGACCACACAATGCCACTGGATGTCCTAGATAGCCTGTGGAGATATCGTAGTCGCAGTGAGAGCTATAGATAGCTAGAAGATTATGATTTTCAATGTCGAGTCGAGAGCAGCTGCTGGATTTTGGCGAAACGATAATGCTCGAACCTCAATCAAACTTATTTTCTCCCCTCAAATAAGATTACCTTCCGGTGGAGTTTGATGTTTTGACAACTCAGTTTTCAATTTTGGTAGCTCAATAGACAGACCAAGGCTACCATGGTAACACCCACAAGCAGTGTCAAGGTCAGACAGAAGGCCATGATTCCCCTCACACCCATCACACCCATCGCTGGTCCTTCAAGAACTCGTACGAAAGCAAAGCGGCGGAAAAAAGCTGTCTCCAAGACACCTATTACTGCAGGTTCGATTATCGATCTTACTGGCGAGGATGAGGAAGATGGTGCTATACGATTTCTTGGTGGGGAGGACCTAGATGATGCGGTGTCTGTGGCCTCGACGCCAAATGGTGGTGGACCGAGCAGGACCAAGTCGCCTGGACTGTACACCCCTGTATCTTTCACTCCTCTTGCTTCTTCTTTGGGTTCATTAGGAAGAAAAAATCGAACATCGCCGATCGAGACAGTGAATCCACCTTATCCATCCGATAAGGTCTCGTTGAATGACTCTGTATTGAAGAATGGATCACCGCCTGTAGAAGATGGTGGGCATTTCGACCCACCTGCATTGTTCGGTACTTCAATGATGCCAGAGCCGGTCGAGCTGGGACCCGACACTGCAGAGGTCCAGGTGGAACTTCGCCCCATTGCCGAGGACTCAACAACTAAGTCTGACAAAGAAACCGGACTCCTTTTACCAGCAAATGTGATGCTGGAGTCTGACCCAGCGGCAGATGAGCAGGACGGTCCTCCTTCATCGCCGATAGAAGGAGTCCACTTCCTGGACGACCAAGTCACACGTGTATGTCTATTAATTTCTCATGGAGAGTGCATTGAATGATGGTTGGAATAGGGTGCACAAAGATACTTTGATCCCTCTGCTCCTGCAACCACCGACGAGCAAGCTGCGTTCCTCGCCACCGCCGATCAAGCTAAGATTTGCAAGCGCTGCAAGAAGCCTGGGCACCATGCGCGCAATTGCACGCACGTCATGGTCAGTTCTCTACATCTCTGTAGATAGACTTATGCTGATATATGTAGTGTCATTTGTGTGGCGCGATAGACGAGCATGAACGAAAGGATTGTCCGATGGGTTTGGTGTGCTTCAATTGCGGGCAGAGGGGTCACAAGAATACGGTGAGTCGGCGTGGAGGCATGATGACTGGACGCTGATCATGTCCGGTAGGATTGTACTCAATCTAGGGCTGGATCGTCAAGACATGGGTGTACTCTCTGCGGTGACAGCGGTCATCTTACTGGTGTACGCTTCTTACCTCTCTCCCATTCACAACTATGCTTACAAGTGTTTAGAATTGCCCTACAGTATGGAGGACATACATTTACCACTCTACTTCGCATCTTGAATCCCACCGCGCCACGCGATTGACATATACGAACTGGCACCGAGAAGCAGCTGGTGGTCATCCTAGCGAGAGGTGGTGTTACAACTGCGCTCATGAAGGACATCTAGGGGACGATTGTCCACGACGACGTGGATCTCTCGCTCGAGTGACTTTTGCCAGTGCTTTTAGTGCCGAAGTGGCAAATTCTGGTCCGTTCCAGCTTGCGAAACCTGCCAAAGGTACTCATTTGCATTTCGACGATGAGCTTGAAGGACAGACTGCAGAATTTGCAGGGTTGGGTGCGGGGAAGAAAGGAAAAGAGAAAGCGAAGCGGAAATTAGAGGCACTGGAGCGTGAAGCCGATAATGAAGAGGGAGATTGGTTCAGCTCTAAGCGGAAAGGAAGGAATGGCATGAATGAGTCTGGTACGGACGAGGAAGAGGAAGAGAGCTGGATGAATCGACCTACGAATGCTCGAATTCTTGCGATCCGAGGAACGGCGACGCCTACTTCTTTACGTCCTCAAGGTGGTGGTAGAGGTGGTAAACCATGGGATTCTACACCTAGACGTCATCCATTCAGTGTCGTTGGACTACCAGCTTCTGTACCTGGACGAAGAAGCGCCGCTGTCAACGGCGATACCGACTCACCTTCCATCCGAGCAAGTAAAGGTCGTGGTGGTAAATTTGAAAATGGGATAAATAATAGCTCAAGAACGAACCTCAATTTCCCACCAACACCTATATCAGCGACATCTACACCTACGAATCCTAAAGTCAAAGCGAAGAATAAAGCAAAACGTAAATCCCAGCTGGATTCGAATTCAGTAGTGGATATTTCTCTAGATACACCAGTAAAGAGTATACCTCAAGATTCACCAATACAGAGTATAGGTCGTAGAGCAAGGAAGAAGAAACGCGCAGAAGGGGGGGGAGAAGGGGCAAGTCGAGGTGAAGGTGGGGAGAGAGATTGGGAAGGAGAATGGAGAAGAAGTGGTGCAGGTGGTGGAAACGTTTCTACTTGGGGAGGAGAGATGGATGTGTGGGAAAAAGAAAAAGAAAAAGACAAGGAAAAGAACATTGGAAAAGTTAAAGGCCAGAGATATACCGGTGGTTATTGATGATTCCTCTTACTATGGTACTGTAATCTTTGAGGAATAGAATTGGCAGTGGATTCGTTTTCGTTGATTAGTTTTCACTTTAGACATCTTGTATCATTCATTAGGTACCTACTTGTACTTGTCAATAGCAGCATTAGTTACTGTCATACATACCGTAGCACGTCATGGTATACATTAGCATTTGACCTACAATGCCACATTGGTTGAAGTTGACCCGGTAGAATTTGAATCTGCTTGCTGTTGATCAACTCAATGTATGCAATGAATGGAAAGTCTCATCATGATCGGATATATCATGTCAATCAATACAAAAAATCAGGTAACAACGAAAGAGAATCAATACAAACTCAGAACAACTTGTCTGCGTACGTCTGTCAAAGTCGAAATGATCTCTGATGGACGTAGCAGAAGAGGAGAATTAAACAATAAACAAAAGTAGAAGGAGACTTAAAGAAGTAATAAAAACTTATACAATCCCATGGTGTTGGTCGGTTCGTACAATGCCCAAAAAGTAATGTCGTGTCAGTCGGATGGTTGTGTGTCTTCTTCGGCTTTGTCACTCTCTTTCTCTCATCCATGTTTCGTCTTCGGTGTCTCTGTTCCGATTTCCTCCCCTCATCGAATGACTCCTCCATCATCACCACCACCACCCACTTCCAAGGCAACTGCACCACCGCCGCCAATCACCACCTCCGGCCGGTGTTAGACGCCGTGCAGCCTGTAAGGCGTGCCACCCGGCGACTTGGATCTGACCGACATCCACCTTGCTACAGGCCACGCCGCATACTCGCTACCAAGAACGATTTCACTGTGGCTAGGACGTCTTCGTTCTCCACTACTGCTGCCAGAGCGACTACCACTGCTCGTACTTGAAGACGAGTTCAAGTCCGATACCTTGGTGGCGATACCGGGGAATTTCTCGTCAAAAAATCGACAGTCAGCCATATGCCGTTCGTCGGCAGCCGCGTCTTTGTCCATTATGCGGTCGACGCTTTTGTTCATGAAGTGAAGGAATTTGTCTTTGCGGTCATTTTCAACGTGATCTGTTCATCTGGTGTCAACACCGTAACAGTCAGACCAAAAATGCGACTTACAGCCCACGGTACAGACCCGAGATTTTGTGGGATACTCTACTATGTTCCCGCACCTTGTACCGTCTTTGTATTCCTAAGAAAGAGAGTCGGATAAGCTTCGAAAGATCCAGGAAGCCACGACGGGGCAAGAACACGTACTATCTTGCACGCGTGCTATGGATACGTCAGCGCGTGCACAGCTTGTGGATCGAGACAGATAGACGAGGGGAGCAAAGGAAGGGAAGGCGGTATTGACGCGCCTGATCCACGATCGGACGACGCGCCTTTATCTAAGCAGTGGCGATGGCGATGCAGGTGTGTGCATGTGTATCCATGACGTCTAACTCACGATCTCACAATAGACGGTATCCGGACGGTGAAGCTCCAAGCAATCGCCGTACCTGCCAGAGGTCTTTAGATTGCACTGGGTGTATACGCGTTAGCATTCAGTGGCGAATGAGAGATGAACGAGAGAGGGAAGACTCACGTAGACTGCGCAAAATGCTTTCACCTCAGCGTCAGTTTCGGGACGTCTACGCAGTCGCTTTGGGAGTACTTGACCCGTGGGAGGTGGAGGACGGCGTCTGCGCTTTGGTTGTTGCGATGTAATCATCACGATAGGTGCCGAGGTCGCGGATGGAGAGAAAGCTGTCTCTGATTCCTGAGTGAATTCCTCCTCTTCGGGGATAGGTTCTGGTGCGGAAGGCTCAGGTAGCGCCGGCGAACATGGTGGCGCGGGTGGAATCGCAGGTCCAGAAGCAGGTCGATAATACGACATGGTCGCGAGGCAGAATGATCACTAAGGACCCCAGGTGGTGGATAGAGAGGTAATGAAGGATTGTTTGGTTCCTATCGTGCCGTCAGGGTTGCTGATCCGGAGTATTGCGGGGCAGCTTGGATCACTCGGCAAGTGACTTGTACAAAGGAAGAGAGGGTGGCGAGTGAGATTTTACGTGATGTGGACAATGTTGAAACTCACCCTTGATGCGAGACGAGCGGTGAGAGAGACCAGAGGACAAAGGAAGCTTTGAGAGCTTTTACAAGTTGAGAGGTGATGAGAAGGAAAGAAAGGAAAGAAGAAGCAGAGAGACGATGGACGCAACGGGGGGGCCTTTTTGACTGTGGGGGATGGGTCGCGGTTGGCTGGTTGCCGAACGGAAGGGTCGGCGAGTCTAGTCGGTTCTTTTGACAATTGCAAGGAGCCCAGCTGGCTGTCTATCCGACGAGCTCGACCAGTTCCTGACTATTGCAGTCGAGTAGTAAATGCAAGCTTGTTACTGGTCCGGAAAGATGAAGCAGGGTATTACCCGAAGAGTGTTTGTTACTGCTGTTTTTTTTTTTTTTTGGAGAATGAGTAGGGGAGGAGATGAGGCGTTATTGATGGCTCACGGCTGTATATGTATGACATGTCCCTTTAAAGGCTTCGGGATGTGGAGACAGAGACAGAGATGATTTGAGCTCTGACGCACGCATGGATCCTCTCTGCGCTCTCTTGATTACCTCGATCAAACTGCCGCCCCCCCGGTCTGGCCAAAGGACCCACCCATAAGACTCGATCACTGTGTTTTAGACCATCTTTCCTATTGATCCTTTTGACCTTATTATGGTAGTAGATGTTGTTCGTTGTTGGATGCATGTTCCCCGTAGTCCGTTCAACGCGATCCGTATTCCGTTTCCGCACTGACAAACGCGAACGTGGTGGGGCAAGCGGCGGTGAATGAATGATGTAAAGTGTTTCACGTTTCATATTCGGACGGTTTAGTTTAGTTTTAGGGTGAGCTCAAACCTCCCCATCCTCTTCCCCATCCTACCAACCCCCAAATTCTATTCTATTCTCGCACCAACAGACGGCAGACACAGAGAGACATACCTTTGATCTAAAAAATGGCTTGGCATCCGACTAATAGCCTGTATCATCAACGAGCTATTGCCGCAACCCTTTTTCTTTCTTGGTCTGACTTGTCTTCCGTTGGATTCGGAAGTCGAAAGGAGGGTCTTTCAAGCCGGAAGGGGAGGATCAAGGATTGATCCGTGCATTGTTTGTTGCCATCCCTTTCTTACGCGATTTCCGGCTAGAGACCATGTAATCGTGGGAAGATAAGTGAATGATCAGATCCAGAGGGATCATCAATAGTGGATTCAGCTTATATTGATTAGAACTGATTAGATATCTAATCGAGGGGATGTGAGATCCTACATACTCCCTCGCTTTACTGCCTTACTACCTTGCTGATCAATAAATACAATGCTAGTAAGTAGTGGTCAAAGTAAGTAAGGAAGGACGCAGCACTACCGGTAGTCGGACAGTTTATCCGCTTCCATCAACCCAAAGGATGTCGACTCAGCATCGATTCGAAAATCATTGATAGTCAATTTCGAATATTCTGGGTCGACTTTTGATCACGCACCACATCATGATGTGACTCATGGGACACGACACCAGTGAAGGTGGCCCAAATAGTTGGTGCCCGAAACGAGGGTCTTGGTCGGGATGATAGAGGTTAGGCACTAGGGTGTGTGCGGAGTATAATAGCTCCTACACATCAAAGCCATCAGATCTCAGAATGCAGCAGGATTGAATCATGACGTTGTTATAAAGTAGTGACGCAATGTTGTGTCATGTGACAACAGAGGCTGTTGATCTGGTTATCACTTACCCCAAGGTCTGGTCGTATTGCGATATAGCTTGTGCATTATAGATACACTGATACAGATGTTGGTCTCCTGGATGTACCTATACGTTCAGGCTTAGTCGTCGGTACTGACGCTGCTGCTGGGATTGATCCTTTCGACTCATTATTTACAACTATGCGCAAATCAAATTCGTCAGCTCATTCACTCTTCAGCAAAGTGTAAATAGGTAAAAAAATGATCGCTTACTCTCCGCCCACTCTGCTACAGCTCTTTCATCGTCTTCTTGTTCTTTTTTCTTCCTATCGCCTGCTGAGAATCTACTATTCCTTCCAAGCATAGCAGTCAACAAGCCAACATCACCACCTTCTTCCAAGCCGCTCTCTAGACCTTTTGTAAGTTCCGTCCTCTCTCTTAATCCAACCATTTCCAGCTCTTTCCTAATCTCAACATCTTCCAACACTTGTCCATCTTTGACTTTCTCAATCAACCCCTCAAGGACTGTTATTTGAGCAGAAGATAATGCTGATTCTCGCTCAGACCGTTGACGTAATTGTAGTAGATTGGTCGTGAGAGACGTTATCACCGTCCACCAGAATAAGAATGGTATAAGAGGTTTTAATCGTTCTTTAAGTGGTGGAACTACAAGATCACGAGGATCAGGTCGCATTGATAAGTCCGGGAAAAGTCGAGACGATTGACTATTTTGACGAAACGGTACTCGAGCTACTGTTGGCTGGATCGGAGTATGTGTTTGCGTTGGGGTTGGGGTTTGGGTTTGACGAATAGCTCTTATCCTCGATGGACCAGCACGAGAAAACATGCTTTGTATCTACTGTGATATAGAGAAAGTGGTCTACTCTCGAGTCACCAGTATGTAATGAGTAATAAGTAGACCAGGCAGGCTGTGAAAACGAAACACATTCCGACATCATTTGACATTGTTGTTTCGCATCATTCAAAGCACGTGACTTTGTGGTAGATTGCTCCTCAAACGTTGTCCAACGTCCGAGCGTTGCTTGCAAGACCGGTCCAAGCGACTTCGGAAGTAAGGACGAACCAAGTCGACTTTACAGCTCATCATCTGTTCAAGACTTTTTGACCTGGAACGGACTGGAAAATCCGCGTTGACAACGACTGGCTACATGTAGCAAAGTCGGAGAAAGAATGCCGAGTATTTCAGGTGAGTACATGTTACTTACTGAAAGATCAGACAAGCAATCCACCTCTTCTCTTCTCTCTCTCCCAATGTCATTGTTTCCACTCCAAAGCTATTATATCCACTCCAAAGCTACATGCAACTCATCATCTGTCGTTATCCAACTCAAACGCTTGTGTCTCCCATCTGTAACGCGAACCATATCCTTACCTGTGGCAGACCGTCTGTCCATACACATATCCTTTTCTCTAACCCTCACAAACTCAAACATAACGTCTTCTGTCTCGTTATCAGTTTAGATGAACCAAACCATTCATAAACCCGTTTTATTCTGCTCTCTCCCCCTGTCTCCGAGCTATTCCCTCCTTTGTATACCTTGAAACACAGGGACAACGAGCTGATCGTCGCAGATTCATGAAAAGCTTTATATCTATATGACCTCTCAACAACCGGAATCTCCCCGTTATATACAGTCGTCAACAAACCCTTCCAAGGTTGTTCATCCATCGTTCCCTTCCTGTCAACCTGGCTAGGATAGGAATATGTTCATCTTCGACTGAAACCACTTACACTTCCACCAACATTGATCTCTCCCTTTACCTTGAAGGAGATCAATTACGTACACAGTACAGTAAGTCCTTCTTTTTGGCTCCACCTTACATGTTCTGCATCTCTCAAAGGCTCCTTGGGTCAATCTCACAGCTGCCTTTGAAAGTGATCTTCCTACCCCTCCGAATAATCAAAGGTGATCGTCCATCCGGAGCTGACGTGCCTTTGTCATCTTGTAGGCATTCAACGTTAAGTTTCGGTAGTAAAGGTCCACCTCGACGGTCTTGGATGAGATGACAGGATCATCTACCGCAGCTTCAACAGCAGGTGAGATGTCGCTATCATCTACAACGGACTCAACAACATCGGGTCCATCAACACCTACCGCAGGTCCATCTTCATCGACACCATCGTTGATCGCGGGTCCATCTTCGTCCACACTTTCTTCTATCGCAGGTCCATCTTCGTGGTTCTCACCTACTTTGAACCGTTCTTTTCCGCGCTTGAGTGATCACCCAAATACACCACCAAAGAACCGTCCTCGACCATCTTCACCCGTTCTACGCTCCCCCTTCACGTCACCAACGACTCAACCTCTGCCATCATCTGATCAACCTGAGCTACTACCATCTGATCAACATCCTCCACCATCCTCTGATCGACATCCGCTTCATTTCGGGGCTTCTTCAAGCTCTCGACATGATCATTCTGACCCACCACCACCTCAACCCCCTCCAAAAGATGCCGAAGCCTCCCCCTTACAATCAGTACGTCTCAAGATGAGTTCCCATGATGCCGAAGCAATGCGAAAGCTACGTTCAACCATGGCGGAATTAAGCGCCGGTTCAGGTTCCAAACCACTCTCTTCACCTCTCAGTCCTACTTTCTCACATAATATACAAGCTGGACCATCCGAAGAGCTGCGATCTCGCCAAATGACACTTGCCATGCCGATATCGCAACGAACTGATGACCCAGATCGGACACCTAGACCAAACGAAGTAGGCCGAGTGAGTTTTCTATTCCAGGAGAGTTAGATTCGTCGGGCTCATCTGTCCTAAAGCCACCCGAGTCCAATGCCGACTTTGTAATCGCTGTTATTGGTCACCAAGGTGTAGGCAAATCCACGATCATCCGCCGTGCCACAAAGCCATGGGGTAGCTCGAGCCCACTAACCGCCAACATCCACGATGGGCATCAGAGTTGGTTTCTCTCACTTGCGCTAAATATACGTGAACCGAGTTGACAAAGATAGTATCTTCATGCTTTTCTCGAGTCCCCCCAGGAGGCAAGCTACGCTACGAACGGAAAGTTGAATTTGTTGAAATCCCTCTATCTGCTCTCAACCTCTCCGGTTCTGGTACCCTGTTCTCACAGGACATGCCAAACATCTCGGGTGTGTTGTTATGCTATGATGCTACGCGTACTTCAACACTTCAGGGTATCCCGGAAGCGCTTAGTGAGCTCGGGCGTGATCTTTAGATTAACGGAACTAACTTGAATCTAGGCGAACTGAGCATCCTTGGTACCAGCACAGTTCTGCTCGCATGCAAATCGGATCCAAACGCGGTGCTCCAAGTGCAACCTGCGCAAGGCAATGCATTGGGTGAACCATATAATATCGGTTTAATTGAAGTTACCATTACTACACCAGAGGGGAAGAGCAAGATGCGTAATGGACTTCGATGGTTGCTATATAAGCTCGAACAACGTCACCGTGAGTCGACCCTCCTTTTCCCTCCCTTCTACCCCAATTAATGCATGTCCCCTTTTCTGAATGCCCTCCCTGTCCTCGTTGCTTAGTTGCTAAATGAAATGCACCAGACCGTCGAGAGCGTAAAGCATCGAACGACTCGACAGGAGAGTCATCTCGTACCCCACTGAATCTATCGAGACCATTTGATAATCTTATCTCTCCCGAATCAGACGCGTCAAGTGGCACAGATCGGATAATGTGGCATCGCCAGGGGAAAAGATTGAGTGCAACGGGAGGAGACGGACATGTTTCAGATACCCGTTCTAGCTCGAGCAGCTTGCAATGGATCATGAACGGACCACCGAACGGTCCGCACAGTGGAGGGAAGCGAGATAGCGTCGGCAAGTCGTCACTGGGAGGGAAGGAGCAGGTAGATCAGCCCTTGGAACCGACTGCCGAACAGATTTCAGAGAAACAGCCTTTGGCTGGATACGCTTTGTGAGTACAGATGTTATGGAATGGGTGGCGAGTCTGACTTGGACAGCGAACCTCCATTGTACGCCAGTCTGGAGGACCTTGATGAATCAGCTTTTCACAGCGATTGTATCTTCTGAAAGTTAGCTAGCTCCTTCGCGTTCCCATGCGAGCTAAGCTAACTTGCTGTCAATAGACGAAACCTTTGTTCGCGCATTTTTCATGACTTATCGTCGCTTTTGCCACCCTTACGAGCTCATGGCCGAGTTCCTCGAGCGATTTCGCGAGATCGAACGATATACTATCAGCAGTGATACACGGCGTTGGGCGTTACTAAGGTGAGCTGATATGCATTCTGTTCACTCTGTCTGGCCTAGCTTACGTTACAGGTTGAATGGTGCATTATTAGACTGGACCACAAGATATCCGGGCGATCTCGCTTCAGAACAAACTCGAGCGACCTTGCGCGATATCCTCGAATTGCTGCTCAAATATACCTTTATGGCTCATCTTACGGCTGATCTCGTCAGTGTCGAACAGTCTACCCATGGTATTGTCGATATCGACGCGTCATGGTCGCTTCGTCTTGGACGGTCTGCGGCATCTGTCGCATCCACTAGTACCGAGATCGATGTTGACAAAGAGCTCTTGTACGATCTCGATTCTCTAGATACTGGTGATAAAGACAAGGCACCATCGGGTCATTCCGTGTCTACGACGAGCTTGCAAGCGCCAGAACCTGGAATGCAGCTCAATCGGAATAAAAGTCGATCTTTCACAAAGCTGGTTCGTGCAGGATCAGACGATTCGGGCATGTCTGCGAGCAGGTTTGGTCTAGGCGGCAACGATGATGTTGGATTTCCACGCTGGACAGCGGCGTGGACATATGTTGTTCAACAAGATGCGAATGACTTTGCTATGGAATTGACGCGTATGCAATGGGAACTTTTCTCTGCCATTCGAGTAAGCAATTTTGAGATCGCCTAGGATATGTCTCTGATAAATGTAGCCTCGGGACGTATTCAGACACGATTTTGGGAAAGAGCAGGACGATCCTGTTGGCAAGAGTATTCTTTTCTTCAACCACATTTCTAGATGGTAAATGACATATCTCGGCTCGTGCCTATCGACTATGCTGAAACGCCTGCAGGGTAACGACAATGATACTTTCCCATCCAAAGGCGAAACATCGTGCAAGGATATACGAACGCTTCATGCTCATCTCGCACCAACTACGTCGGCTAAACAACTACGACGGTCTCTACGCTGTTATTTCTGGCATGTCTGAGACGTCTGTACACCGTCTTCATCAGACACATCAGCTTGTACAGGCTGCGGCGGGCTTGCAGAATGATTTTCAAAGTCATATCAAACTCATGGATACACGCGGAGGATACATGTATTATCGACGTGTGTTGGCTGCAGACATGTTACATGGCAGACCTGCAATTCCTCTTTTGTAAGTGACAAGTGACCACCAGTGCTTCGAAGCTGATGCAATCAGGACTACTATACTAAGTCTTGTCAATCGATTACAAGGTGCGCGAAGTGAAGATCGCCGTGCAGATGGAATGATACAATGGGACAAGTTCGCACGATTCGCAGATATGGTGTCGGTCATCACAGAGTGTCAATCAAAGGGATCGATGGTCAGAGGTCAAGTCTCGATGGCGTTCAAGTCGTTCATCGAGGATACTCCAATTATAATTAATGAAGATGTGAGTCTTTTCCAGCTGATACCCCTCAATTCTTTCTCGTAAACCCCTCATTCATTCATTCATTATTTTCCGTAACCCCCATTCTTTTCATTCTTTTCCGTAACAGACCTGATAATGTATTAGGGACTATATGAGCGGAGTCAAATGTTAGAACCTCCAGCAGGAGGAAGCACAGCTGGTAATATACTTCGAAGACTTGGTAACTTGGGACGATGAGGAATCTGTGTGCCGGTGTGGAGGCAATCCATATCTTCTGAGAGAATTTATCACATCATGCGGACATGATTAGCCCTGTTGTAGGGTCACGAATAGAGAGTACCCTGCACTTTATATACCTTGATACGAGTATGACGATGAGTTGTTACATGCATTGCAGCAATGACAGGAATTCCACTTAGCGTCGAAATGTTCCGCCACGTTTGAAAGACACGAAATACTCCCGTTCGCTCAGCTGGACCGTTCGACCCCAAACTTTGCTCAATTTTCTTCTTCTTCTTCTTCTTCTTCTTCTCTACGCAACCTCAAATTCACTGCTTTATCGACTTACACTCCCACATCTGGCAGTGCTTGCTTGTATCTCTTCTGGAGATTCAACGCAGGGTTGCAAGACTCGACTACTGCGTCCTCGTTTGAGGGTCGTCATCGTATTTTCTCCACTTTGACTTCCCATAGTTTGGACGTACAGATTATAGATTACATTTTTCCAATTTTTCTTTTTGTTCATTTCGTCTTTGTTTTCTGTTTTGATGTTACTTTTATTCGTCTGTTTAACATGTACTATGTCAGAATTCATTGACTAAACGACTGATATACGAAAGGCACTAGACTGATTTTCTTCCCTCCTTTCTCTGATCCTCTCTTGCAACTCGCCAAAAGTTGTATCCCAGTCACCACTCCGCTTCTCTCATCCATCGGCGAAATCCCGAACATGCGCAAGACTTGGAACACCGACTTTTCTCACTTGCTCATCTCCCTCTTGCTGATATCCATTCATCTAGTCTACGTCTACAGAACTTCAAGACCCGATTTTCGACCTTTCCCCCGACGGAGACGGACGGACCTCTTTCTGTCTTTTTCTTTTTCTTTTCCTCTTCCCTTCTCTTTGTGTATCGAGCTCACGTAGACAACAATAACACTCGGTGTTTGATTCGCATTCGCTGACTAGTAATCCCATCCCTTGTTCCATTTCTTCACTCTCCGCTCCTCATACATCCCTTGTACCACCCTTCACCTTTGATTCATCCCTTGCACTCTTCATCCAGTCCTTGCACTCTTCACCCAGTCCTTGCACTCCTCAAACCCTTATACTACGACGTCACTCTTCACACCCTCAGTTGTTCTACTCAACACAGCACGTCATTGCTCTTCAACTGCGCGCGTTCGTTGCCGCAGCATGCATCAAGTCACCGAGGTCTACCTTTCTCATACGTCTTCATGTGGTCTTCGAAGAGACGCGGACTTTTTGAGGAAAAAAAAAAGAAATGTCAACTAGCAAACACCGAGGTTCTGTCAGTCTACACTGCTCAGCTGCATCTTCCTTTACCTATGACACTATCGCCTTCTTTCTCGTCTTTCCCTCGACTCTGACATTCACACTCGCATCCTCCCCCTTTCCCCCTCTTCCCCCACTCACTCATCCTCCACTCTTGCTTTTTCTTCTTTTCATCTTGAACACTGTCTATACGCAGTCAACTCGCCGTATTCCCCTTGGTGTTTCCTTCTTGGTCAAGAACATAGAGCACAACTGACAACTCCGCCAATCACAGCGGAGACGAAATACTGCGACACCTTGAAGAGTATATCCTCTAAGCCTCTCAAGCGGATATCTCTCTTCTCCCTCCCACTCCTCTCTATTATTACAAACACTTGATCCTAACCCTCATCAGAAGCTACACCTTATACTTCTACAGACGGAGCTCGCTGTCAAGTTCTTTTTCACCGTCCGACCAAAGACTCGAAGCCTTATTTCCCCTCTCTCTCAAGACTCTCCGAACCAACCACAACTTCGAAGCGAAACCTCAAGACCGAGCTCATTAACTCAAGGGACATGCTCGCACGAATGACCTCTGCTTTTGGCGGTGGAGGCGGTGGCGGTGGAATGGGCCTTGGCGGTGCTTTCATGGGTGTTCAAGTGGAACTTCAGCAACTCAAGTCGGCCCCCGTTCTCAATCCCCACTTTCACATGGTTGACAAGTAGTGCGTCTTGACTCTTGACCCCTTCTACCCAAGCACCACTCTTCCCTGTTCACGTACATAGTCCCATTCAACTCTCATTCCATCGCTGTGTGCAAAAGTTACGGTCGTGTGACAACATGGCTGATATCTGGCTCTCTTCGCACACTTAGCCTAGACTGTTTGAACCGACTTATGGATGCACTGATCACTACTCAAGGTCCTGCGATGGGTGTGAAAACCTGGTTGATTGAAGTCCAAACACTGACTCGTCTTGTTCAAAAACGCGCATTCCAACGACTCCCTCTGTAAGTCTTACAATTCATCCATCCATCTATCTGTCCATCTATTTATCTATTTATCTATCTATCTATTCCTCACACCCCACGGACAGCTCTTCTCTCTTGTCCCCCCGACAGTTTCTACCAGTCTTCTACATACTTTGTTCTGGGCCTTTCCCCACTTACAAAAGTGGGATTACCAATCCGTCATGACCCTGGTATGAAAGGAAAGCCAAGCTGACGGCGCCACAAATACTCTTTAGGACTCCACAAGAACGCATGGCTATATTGAATTTTGCAAATTACTGGCGTCAAAACGTTTCTGCTCCGTACTTCATGGGTCGACCAGAAGCTCAAATCGTACTGATCGCTCTTTCAGAGCTCGCCACTCGATAGTGGTCCCCTCTCATCATCAGAGTGAGAGTGATATCCACCTCTGACTCGACTCCATCTCTTGCTTGTCTCTTTACGCATTGATCGTCGCTGGTACTTACTCACTCACTCACTCGCTCCCCTAGTATTTCTTTGTGTGCAAAAATACATCTTATAGATCCCATGCAATGCATTGTCGTTCTGTCTACATGACTCTTTCGCCTCGTCTGACTCGTCTCTCATTTGGCCTTTCTCTTTTGAATGACCGAGACGCGATTAGAGGAATGTACCAAGCCTATATGAAAGGACAAAAACAAAGTGCATCAGTCCATGTTTCTCCTTGTTGATGCACACTACCGGAAAGATGAATAAATGATCCCGACCAAAACCGCTGACAATCCCACAAGAGCAGCGATTCCCACCACCTGCGAAGTCGCTAAACGCTGGCTAGGCTGTGATTTTCTTCGCTTGCTCTTCTTATTTGTAGGACGTGTGCGTTGGATAGGAGTACGGAAGGAACGGGAGGATGAAGAAGCTACTAACCCCATTTGTTTGAGCCTGTATAATGAATTTGGTCAGTATTGTATCCCTTGGGAAATGGATAGTACACAAAGACATACCCTCGGATGTAGAAGCTATCGAGAGCCTTTTCAATATCAACCTCCTGACCAGAGGGTACACCTTCAAGTGTGAAAGTGGCCGTAGTTGAATCTGATCCTTGAGCAAGTACAATAGTCATAGTGCCGTAATGATCTATTTACATTGATCAGTGAAGCTGTGAGACAACTAATGAAACCCTTTCCTGTGAGCTCACCAGATGGCCAATTTGGGTGACGAGGTTGCCAAGTCTGTACGAGTTTTGTAGGTTTTTCGACCTGTTCGATTTTACCCCTGACATTTCCTCCGAAAAGTTCAAAGGGAGATCCAGGCGTCAAGCTCAACTAGACACACCAAATTTCAGCTCGTGCTCTAAAAAGAGATATTGTCTGTGTACGCGTGTATGTATTGTAGATGAAAGATGACTGGTATGTATGTACTTACCTTTGCAGGAGATCTAGACCACATTGGGATCCTCGATTCATCCGTAAGTAAACCCCAGATGTCCTCAGCGCTAGCCTGGAGTTGAGCAGTGACTTCTACCGAGGAAGTGCTCGCTACACTCTTGGATTCTTTCTTGGTCTCAGGTTCAGGAGCAGGAGCAGGTGGAGCAGGAGTGTATGCTGCCGTGGTAGTAGCTGGAGCAGAGGTGGGGGTTGATGTGCCTGATGTAGCGCCCGAGTCTGGATTACCGTGCACAGCGAGTAAAGCAGGACGAAGACCGTTGAATTTATCCGATAAGATAGGAGGGAATGCGGTTTTAAGGTAAGTTAATAGGGTTTGCGCAGCTGGTGTCGATGTTCCACTTAGACGGAACTCGTACTAATGCATATATCATGTTCAGCTCGCTGATTAGACACATGCAAGGCGGAAGACAAGCAGGAGCCGGACAGTAGATGAATAGAATATAACTCACAACGTAATCGGATAACCCATCGATAGCCTCATGGCTGACTTCGGGAACTTTGACACTCCCCTTGACCTCACTTCCATCCTCAGCCACACCAGTCCAAGAAGCCTCGACCTCGAGATCATATATCGTCAAAAGCCTGCACATGTCAGTATCACTTCGATGCTTCTTGACTCCTGTTGACGATCAGACAGCGTGAAGGTATAGACGCCAATGTTCTTCGCCTGTTGACGAGCTACCAACTACGGCGACTCTAATGATAGACGAGATCGACTCTAGAGACTAGACACAAGAGACGAAGAACGAGAGACCTCTCTCTTGACTTGAAAGCTAGCATTCCAAATGGAGATGTAAAGATAAAGAAGTTGTATAAACTGTGTTCACTCACTTTCCCTTCCTTTGTCCAAGATCACAATCACCAGTGACACTGGTAACCTCACTGATCTTAGCAGATTGAGAGCCCTGTTCGACGCTTAATCCAGGAAGAGAGGATTTGATCCATTCTTGTGCCCAAGGACCACAATTTTTGTTCTACACACAAAAATCACACATACGATCAGCTCTCACTCTGAACGAAAAGAATGGATCACAGGAGGTAGCAAAGTGGAGGTAGTCATGTACGTACGCGCCAATGATATGTCTGTTGATAAGCTGTCAAAGGTTTAGGATCACCCATTTCTTGCTTTTTTTGTCTTCCGAGGATTGTGGATTTGCCTAGCAGAGATGAAAGATTGATGACGATGAAGGAGATCAGAGGAATATCAAACAGAGTGGTTCGGTCGTAATCAACAGAGAGATGAACCCAACTTTCCAGAACTCTCGACGCACGGATTAATATTTGATTCCGTTCTCAGACTCCTTTAGTGTCGCCGCTCGAGTCAATGATTCCTGATGTGGTTGATCGTATGCTAAATTGGTTGCACACTCAATTGCTTGTACAGTAGAATGCATAAAAGACATCCCAAATATGATTATCACATATCCACACGTCTTTTGAAATGGAGACAGACCCTATGCAGTATGATGGGGATATAAACAACAATGCTTGGTTTGGTCTTGTTTTTTCTCTTACTTGCTTCTTCACCTTCTTCTTCTTCTCCTTCTCGGTTCTCTCTAAGACCTTCTACACGGATAGACCAACACAACTATCCAGGTAAACAAACACCTGGAATCGTTCACTAATCTCTGCTACACCATACACCGAGAACCATTATCAAAACCTCCCGTTCTTTTTTTCTTCAATTGATACCCCACCAAACCCCTTCAAGCTCTTTCAACAAGACCCAATCTACTCCTTTCCCCATAGCGACTTCTACTAGCCTCTCTTCTTGCGCAGCCAGCCATCCAGGCTGGACAATCTCACTGGCGAATTTCCATCCTTTTCCATCGGCAGCACCAGAGCCAAATGACATTCCTCTCACCGCATCACCACTAGCCGCCACTGTCCCATTCAACACGCCTAGGGTCTCACACAGTCGCCTACACAGGACAGCGAATGGGTTGGCTTTGAAATCGGGTCCTCGAGTCGCCGTGTCGAATACTATTCGAGTCAAGACTGCTGATGCGCCGGGTGAAGAACGCATCGCCGTCCTAACGCTCAGCGGAGCGAGGAAGGCTAATGAGTATGTCGATAGAGCTAGACATTCGGTGTACCCTAGAAACTCTTCAATAGTCACCATTGCTTCTCGACTCCGGATAGTGACGGGGTACAATCGCATCAGACTCTGAAATAGCGATAGAAGCTCCGAAGACGGTACTCGACCGAGTACCTCCCGATTCCCATCGGGTCCAGCCAGTTTCGAAAAAGCTTCTAGAGCGCGATAAGTCGAGTGCAAGACTGGAGGTGGCGATTCTCGAGAAGATAAATGTGGACCATAAGGACTCTCTAGTGATAAGAGCGTCTCGAACCCGCAGCTCAAAAACGACGCAAGTAGCCGGAATATCGCCAGTGTAGCGTCGAATGGCATACTAGGTAATCTCACATGAGCGCCGAGGTTCGCCAGGATCGTCACCACATCGCGCCGAACTCGCCCAAACTCGAGTAACGAAAATGGTCCTTCGCTGCCTGCTATTCGGCACAGCCGTGAGTCTGATATACGCGCCAGCACGACGAACAACATTGGGTGACTGGCCATGATCGCTTGATTGTCGAGAAGCATCGAAAAGTTGCGCAAAAGATTCAAACTCGACAAGATGACATCCGTATCACCACCTGTGATATCCCTCGGATCGGCAAAATCGGGATTGCGACCTAACCGTTCCAGCTCAAAATAGCTCATCTTGTCCAGCGAGTTATGCGCCGTGGTCACGTTCCACTCTGCCCATCCAATCTCACCAAAGGTCTTCTCCAAAATCAGGTCCAATACCTCCTCATACACCTCGACAATGTGCATGATAGGTAAACCCCCAACCTTTTCCTCGGGATGGGGCATTGAGAGCATGAGAAGCGTCGTGATAGCGTATCCTAGCTCTTTGGGCATTCTGGAACGCAGACTCATGAGCACTGCCTCCATATCGACGATCCCAAGTTCATGTACAGGTCGACTCGGATGACCAATGTTGTTCTTTGGGAACGTGGAAGCGATCATTCTCTCGTCCCATCCTCCGAGAGGGTGCATTGGTAGGTGAAGAGGCTGGTATTCGACCTTATATCTCTGCCTCTTTGGAGTCGTCACTGCATCCGATCCAGGTGTCGATGCAGATGATCCAATGATATCAGGTTTCTTGTCTCGTTTTCGCTTTTTGCCACTTGATGGAGTATCTGGTGTGCTTCTTGCCGAGTTAAATGATCCATTCGTTTGGATTGGGGAAGGTTTGTGTGTTGGTCCCAAAGATTGCTGAGAAACATTTGTTGGTTCCACTTTGATTCCGGATGTATTATAAGGCTGTTGGGAAGAAGACACCATTTGAGACTGGATTCCAGTTGTTTGTGCATTCGATATGGGTCCGGGTGTAGATGTGGCACTCGATGATGGCGGGACAGCTGTGGGTGCTGATGTCGGTGTAGATGGAATAGATGGGGTTGGTGGAGGGACAGAAGCAGGACTTGGAGCCTGGAGGGATTGACCATTCGTGACGATTGGCGGTGGAGGGCGTGCTTGCATTTGTCCCGCCTGAGCCGCATGCTGTTTCTTCAATACGGCCTGCCGATGTGCAGCCATGTGTATCTCGAATCCCTGCAGGTACGCCGAGTATACAGCCATGAGCCACTCGACAGCACTGGTGATTGTCCCTGTTACTATTGCTGGATCTGAATTCGGTGGACGAGGCAAAGCAGTTGGTTCAGGTAATGGATCTGGAATCTTCTTGCTTGCCAGAAAATTTTTCCACACGTCGCTTTCAGGCTGTTTGAGCAGCTGGCAAGCGTTAGTGAAACACAAACAACAGCTAGTTAACAACTCACCAATGCGCTTCCTCCTGTCCGCATGACGGCCATGAACAAATCTACCAGATCCACCCACACTCCTGCAACTTTGACTGATCCATCCCGCTCGCCATTGAACACCTGAGGTGGAGGCGCCGAGTTGGATATACGGTGGTAGTTGGACAAGGAGATTAGAAACTGTTTGCGCTGATCTACAGGTGGAGGACGAGCTGGTCGTACACCTGGCGTGGCTGTAGTTGGAGTGAAAGGGGATGTGGCAGAAGATCCTGGGGTCGCGCTGACCGGTGGACGAGCAGACATTTGCGCTTGCTGCGCGACTCGCATACGTTCCTGCTGAGCCAGAAGAAAGTCACGTTGCTGCTGGGTCAAAGCGGCAGTGTTGGACGGGTTATCTGGAGTAGTTGACGCGACCGGTGACCCTCCTGGGACGACAGTGATGGGGGAAGCGGAAGTGGGATTTGTAGGAGAAGTTCCTGCGGGCGGAGACCCGGGACCAGCACCATGCTGAGGTGGTGTACCTTGAGAACCAGCCATAGTTGACCGAGCTCGTTGTGCATGAGAATTCTGTAGGGCATGAAGCTTGAACAGAGTCAGCGATGTGGGGGAGATGGACGTGGCATGAGAGAGATAGACGCGTATGAGTGAGATGGACGCGACGGTGAACTGACCTGTCTCAGGAGAGCTTCTTTGCTCGCACCCTGCATGTTATTGATCATGCCCATGTTCATCGTAGGCATCCCAGGCCAATTACCTGCCCCAGTAGACCGTGGCTGTCCATCGTTACTGCCATTGAGCACCTGTGATGGTGTTTGTGGTGAAGTTGACGGTCCAGCTATGGGTTGATCTGTCGGCTCTTGAGCTGGTTGTGGTATTGGATTTGAAGTGGACATATCCCACTGCGTACTGGACCTAGTTGGTGGACGACCTCCACCGGCCTGTTCCAAGTAAACACGACCGACGGGCGAGGAGGGAAGGGGGGTTTAGATTGAGGGTGACAGGTATCGGGTATGTCGGTCGGCTAATAGGCTTTGTGGTTTTGTATTTGTTTTTTAAGGCAGTACGACCGAGCTCCCAAGGTTGATGCGGGGGAGGATTTGTGATTTGTGGGGAGGCGTAGGTCTAGGTAGATCTGTGACCAAGAGGGGACGGGCGGGCGACTGTGCTGCGTGTCCGCGGGCTTGGGTTTGGGTGTAATTGAAAACAGCCGTACAAAACTGTTACTTCTAAGGGCTCGTGTGTGCCCTGATCGACGTCGGGGGAAGCGATGGCGGTTGACGAGATAATGTCTCTCTCTTGGCTCTTTGCTCTTGGCTCTTTCTTCTTTCTTTCGGGCCCGCCGGACGGATCGGATTGCTTTTTAAATGTCCGGGAGATCCGGAGACCTGGCAATGGAAATTCAACCACCTGCCACCTGATTTGACTGCGCTGCGTGTCCTCGTCTTCCTCGGCTTTGTCGCTTTTCGCTTTGACGTGTTTTTCGCCCAAAGGGAAACAACGGCGTAGGCGGACGTGACAGCCGAAAAAGCAATCAACCAGTTGCACCCGGCGGAGGCATTCAATTTCACTCAAAGCGGTAATTTCCAGCTTTCTATCCCCCCTTCCCTTTGTCACTGGAATTGCCGCTCAAAACTCCCGATGTGGCACTCGGTAACGTGGCACCAGCTATCAAGTCACTTTAGAACACCTAGTAGACCTAGACAGTCATTTGGGAGCATTTCAAGATTCGCGATTAGATAGTTGGTGTTATCCAAATACGGTGCATGACTTAATGCGACGCCACGCGAACAGCACCGATTGGGGGGTCGCTATTGTGACCATCAATCAGGTTCCACGCGTGCACTGATCAATTAGATAATGAACTCGTCGCACTGAGTCTATGTCGCCAACGGCGTGGCTAATCTGGCATCTCTCAAATGCAGCATAAATTCGATCTCTATATCACGCTAGAGGAAGTCTCCGTTCTATATTAGGCCCCCTCTCTCCCGTCCCTCTCTTGTAGCCTCTCTCCTACCCTCTAGCCGACAAAAGCTCTAGAACGTGCAGCATGGAAAAAGAATCCGTTTTTTTGGCTTAGCAAGCATTCCCACAAAGTTTAACAGGTCCTACCTCTGAGCAAAACCTGCTTGTCAATCACCCAAAGCGGCATTTTCGGGCGTCTCGGCCTTGAAATCTTGTCACTTTTGGCTGCTGTGGTTTGTTCTAGCCATCCACTGCCTCGTCTGTTTCCTCGCCGCCGCCTGTAAAGCTTTCACGACCGAAAGTATCGGAGTCGACGTCGAGGTAAATCTGTTCCTCCACTGCCGTTAGGCGGAGCAAGGAATCAACTGGCAATCAATCGCATCCCTTCAACTCACTGTAAACCAAAGGCAGTGATTTTTGGCTGGGCCGCGTCGTCATCAAGCTTTCCTCGAAACATACCATCTCACCTTCCTTCCCTTTTATACGACACACCTTCAACCTTCAGTGACTGTTCGACGAGGGAAAAAGGTGGTCGTCCTTTGTTTAAAGGCCTTGTAACAGTTCGGAGTCGCCTTCTTACACTAACAGTTACCCCCTCGCCGCTTCCCCCTCCCCCTCTTTTTAGCCATGGAGCCGCTCACACCCAACACATCCGCTTTTCTTTCCTACCTCAACACCCAGATGGAATCCGATACTTCTGAAGCCAACCCTGCTCCTACCTCACTTCCTCCATCCGCCTTTTTCCCACCTCCCAACGATACTGCTGAGAACACACCCTCGTCCAACGACGCCTCGCCAGAAGATCAGACAAAGAGTGCCGACGTCTATCCAGCTTCTGCCGATTCTGAAACCGACAGCCCCAGTACGGGAAAACAAGACTCTTTGGCGCTCCATAAACGCAAAGCAGGTCATGGGCCTGCTCATCCCATAGAAGAAGATGAGGAAGATGGTCAGTTGCTGGATCCATTGCCTAACTTTTTGACCGAATTCCAGCTTACGGTGCAGATTCTGGCTCGGAGATGTCCGGCCATGAGGACAAGAGGCAACACGGCTCCAAGTCTGGTCACAAGGGAGGACGCAAGTCAGGTGATGGTAACGAAAAGGGGGGCAAGGAAATGTCAAAGGCTGCTCGACGAAAGGAACAGAATCGTGCGGCCCAAAAGGCCTTTCGGGAACGGCGCGAGGCCAAGGTGAAAGATGTACGTCAAAGCTAACTTGTTTCGTTTCGAGATTGTCCTCACACGTCTTGTAGCTCGAGGCAAAAGTCGCAGAGCTCGAGGCCAAATCATATGGAACCTCGGTCGAGAATGAGAATCTGAGAGGTATCTTAAAACGCTTGCAAGAGGAAAATGTCGCCCTCAAACAGTCTGCGTTTACTTTCCAAGTACCTCTATCCGGTTCCGGCTCGACACCACCCGCCAACAACCCACTCTTCCAAAACCGCAAACCTAGCAAACCTCCCACACCCCCTCTTTCGGCATCGGCTTCTGATGATCCTTTACGGAGTATCAACGACCTTCCGGCTCTGACTCACCGTGCGTCTTCCGGGACCGGCGAGTCACCGGATTCCCTCGTTTCTCTCAGTAGCAACAATGGCGCAAGTACAAGTAGTTCAGAGCATTTGAACTTGTTTGACGGAGACACTTTCAATGCTTTCGCTGCAGGAGGGCGGCCGTTCGAGAAGGAACAAGCTATATTGCGTACAACGTCCAGCTCGAGCGGTGTTTCACCTATCACTGCTCATACAGAGAGCAAATCCGATCTTGACGCATTGTGGGCGAGCTTCTACCCAAACGAAGTATTGCCCGCAGCACAAACAAAGCAAAATTCACTTTCATCCGCATCTCCCACACCTCCCTCATTCTCCACCCCCGGCCAAAGTGCAGTGTCTAACGCGATGGCCTGGCGGGATCCATACTCGTTCGGGCAGATTGCTACATCGCAACCACAGCAACAACAACAGCCACAACCACAGCCACAGCAACAGCAACCACAGCAACGTCAACAACCACAGCCACAGCAACAGCATCAACAACTACAGAGCGTGACAGATTGGGCGGGTCTGAACGCTGGTAGTGTCGACGACTTCCTCTCATCGCTCAGTGGCGGCAACAGCAACGATAACGATTTCGGCGGCGACGACGATTTCAACGCCCAGCTTCAATCGATCCTTGGTGCGAGTGGAGGACAGCTCATTCAGCCTCAGATGGGCTCTGGATTCAGCCCGACCAACTACCTGAACATGTCGCCATCGCCGCTTGTGCCATTATCGAATGGACAATCACCAGCGAGTGGGTCGAGCGGCTCGGCAGGCGCGTCTCCTGAGTCATCAGGCGCGACATCCGCCACGTCGGTTCATGATCCATCTATCTCTGGAGTTGCTGCAGCTGTATATGGAAGTTCCCCGGCACTCAAGGATCCTGTGCTGGCCAACAGTTCAATTAGCGCAGCGGTTGCTGCTATATATGATCGTAAACATGTGACACCGGAAGAAAGGGTGTATATTGAGGATGAAAACGGAAAGATTGTGAAGCCGTCGGACGTTTGGATGAGGATGGGCATGTCAGATTCGGTGGGTGTGGGATTTGTTGGTCAAGATGAAGATCCAGGCTGATGGAAACACAAGCACAATGTCGAAACACTCGTCATCGAAGACCTGTGCGAGCAAATGCGCTCAAAAGCAACATGCAGAGATGGTCAGTCTGCGACTAGCGGTCGCAAAGGGGGTGGATGTATGAGCTGACTTTTCTTTTTCCGTCTTCAGGACAACGTTATTTATCAGTGAAAGATGCTGAGAAAATGTTCCAGTTCCGCCAAGAGGATGTCAAGATTGATGGACGGATGCAAGAGCTCGAGAAGGCGATCGCTTCCAAGACAGTATAATCTGTTTTTACGTGTTAGAAGGATGTGTTGGGTTTTCTTATGGTCGAAGGATACTGGTGACGTCCTCTGGTCTTTATTCTTTTTCTCCTTTTCGTTTCTTCCTTACTTTGCCTTGTACAGTATGGCTTTTGGTTTGCCTTTACTCTTCGTATATGACTTTTGAGCTTCCAATGGCTTAAATTCACCTGTACTTGTGCGTCTGTGACTGAGCAACACGACTCGACATGCATTCCCCCGTGTACAGTACATTGATTTCATTTTAACTCCAGTTAGTGCTGGACTATCGCGGGTACTTCTAAGCACTCGGTCATTCAAGCCTCTTCCTCTTGTGTTCCTTCCGATGGTAGTCACCAATATACTGCTGTAAGCATATTGAGGCACTGACTGTCCTTGGGGCTTTCTTCCTTGGGAGGAAAAGCAATGAATTTAATGAGACAGACAAACTACCAACACCTTCCTGATCCGTCGAAAGGGGAAGGGGAATCTGAGATCTGACATTATCTTGAATATTTTTTTGATTCCCTTTTCCCTTTTCCTCTTCGTGCGCAAGGGACAGAGAGGAGAGAGAGATGAAACGCCACAATTCACCCGTTTTTGTCTCAGGTATCATGAATCATTCAAAACGTCTATCCAGTGTATGTCAATAAATAATATCTAGCTACTAACCAAATCTCTCCTGTGTCTTACCTCTCCCCTTCTGCCAACTCTCCCCTTTCCCCCTTTCCCTCCCCTTCCTCTGTTCTCTCTCTCTGTACTGTGCCAGAGTCTACCATCTACATTCTCGATTTGGTCCATGAACATGTCGATCAGAGACAACATCGACTATTCGTACTCCCTTACTCTTTTACTCCCCGTCACTCACTCATGGGTACTTTTTGTATAAACGCCACATACATCCATACAAGCCATTTTCTAACAACACACATTCACTCTTTCGGTAAGTATGTAGTAGAGTACGTACTAAATGAACCGCATGCATTCTAGATTCCCATCGATTTGGCTGGCTTGCTTGCTCGTTATTAGTTGGGTTTTTTTCTCATCGGATCGTTCGTCTTGTCACTTCTTTCTTTTCTTGTTTCTTTCGTTCGCCAGGTAGTGAACGTGAACGAGAACGTTGGTCTCTTCAATCACCGTCTGTGACGAGTGAACAAATAATACCCAACCAACCAACTCTTTATTCTACTTCCATTTCCATTTCCTCCCGTTGATCGAGAGTTTTGGATCCCTTCTTTTCTCCCTTGTACCCGTTACTTTCCTCCTACTGTTCTTGTCTGGTACATATACAACATCATATCGTCACCCGAAACCAGATCTACATATTCGGCAGAGTGATATTGATTATATAATTATAATTGATATTCCAACCACTTCTTCCAACCTGAACAACAACCACTAGAACTCTCACATCTACATCTACGCCAACATCTATATCTACTTCGTCTCTAACCCACGATCAATATGTTACGAACTATCATCACACCACTTGTTCTCCTCCTCTCTCTGTCGTCGTCCGTCTTGGCTTCGCCTCTGCCGTCCATAGCTGGTCAAGCAGTATCAAAGGTTCCATTTGAGCTCACCGCGCCAGTAAGTACCAACTGTCTACCTCTTACCGACCATAAACTACCACACATCATCCATTGACTAGACTTTTCACTTCCATCCTCTCTGGCTTTAACTATACGAGTACTACTATACTCTCTGGCTTTGATTAGACTCTCTGGCTTTGACTAGACTCTCTGGCTTTGACTAGACTCTCTGGCTTTGACTAAACATCTCTGGCTTTGACTAGACCTTCACTCTCATTCTCATTTTCTGGCTCGAGTAAACCAAATCAAAACCATGATCAATAGTAGCTGACAAACATTCCTCGTCATAGTCTTCATTATCGCAATGCAACCCAGCCACATTCTCATGGACACCAACTCAAGGACCATACTCAATCACCCTAACCTCCTCCGACGAGGCTATCATCATCCCCTCTCATGCACAAGCTACATGGATGGTCGATCTTGCTGTTGGAACTGAGGTCGTCCTCACTGTTACGGATGGGGCTGGGCAAACAGCTTCGTCCAAGTCTTTCGTCGTTGGGCAAGGTTCAGATGCCTGTATGGGTGAGGACGAGTAGAGTCCTGTACAAAGATAAGAATAGTCGAGGATGGATAATAAGAACAATAATAAGTAGATGTTCAATAATAGGAAGAAGGAAGAAGGAAAGACGAGAATAACAACAGACTAAAGGATAAGAGAGGATAATATTGAGAAGACAAACAGGAAAGGGAATGCAAGTTCGAGCACTCATAATTTAGTAACTTGTATTTGTATATTATAATCTCTGTACTGTACAAATACATGGATCATCATAACCTAACGGTAGCCTGATGTAATCTAGTCACCAAAGCAAGTAATGCCACGTTCTCCGAACCCGCATTATATGTCACAACATCTAGATGAAGCTAAGATAGGTACTCATCAGCACATTGCATTTCACATTGCTTGGAAGCCCATGCTCACCTTCGTGTGTCGGTCAAAGTTGACCTCAAACGCAGATAACACATTCCACCTCTGACTTGCCTTTGCTGGATCCGACTCCGTCATTGGATCCGCAACGAACTTTGCTAGTGCCGTGTTGAATGAAGTCTGATACGAAACAAACGTAGACATCGTCCGCATCAACTTGGCATACACCTAAGCATCTCTGTATCAGCTCTCATAGCTCCGCTTTAGATGCCAATTCCCACAGTAACTCACGCTCAAGAGCTTCGACGTGGTTAACATGCACTGTTTCAAACAAGTGTCCAAGAAATCCACATGGTCGCGCAACAGCTGGTCCACCGTCTGTACTTTTGCAAGTTTACCCTCCAATGCACGCCAATTGGTCTCGAGAACCTCGCCTGTAGCAAATGCCAGAACCTGCCGCACGAACGCCAACATTCGACTCCGTAGCGAAAAGATCCGCGTCTTCCATTTCTCCATGTCGTCGTTACCGCAATTGCTTCGCCACTGAGGCGCCTTGTGTTCCAGCCACATGGCAGACAGTGCTGATTCGAGGTGGTGAAGATGGAGCAAAAATCGGAAGATGAGCTGATATCGAGTAATGGTTTTGCGTGATATCACTAGAGATAGCGGGAACTTGACTGAATAGTCGAAAGACAGTGCATCGATAGCTAACTGTCAGCTCATCACCAGCTGGCTTCACTCACCAAGCAAAACCCGTTCCTTTTCTCCTTTCTTACCAGCATCCTCGTCCGTCCGCCCATCGTCCACTGCGAAGTCCAGGTCGCCATCTTCGGTCAATCCTCCCGTCTTGCTCACGATCTTCAACAACCAGTCATACAATCCTTGACTCTGCATAGTGACCCTGAGGTCATCCTTATACAGGTCATTTGAGCTAGATGACGAGGGATTCCGCACAGCCACATCCAGAAGAGATTGCAATTTGACCAAAGACGCCGACTTTGCAGGTTTACGAAGCTCCGACGCGGACAGGTCGAGAAAGTTGGTGAGAAAGTCCGACTGATCGAGGAAGAAGAAATGTTTCATGGATCTGAGATCAGCACAAGACCGATATTTCGCGCTCACCGTAGATGAGGAATGAGCTCTTGCTCCTCGAGCATAAGCTTGAGAAGTGTCTTGTTCGCATATATATAAGCATCCTCGATCTGCTTGTAAAATCTGCAACTATCAGCCCACGGCGTGCTCCTATGTGATTATTGACATACCTGGGCTCGTTCATCGCGACCATAGCATCATCCTGATCATCTACCTCGCCAGCTTTCTTAACCTCAATCCCGCACTCTCGGATAACATTGAGGTATTTCCCCGCCAGTAATATCTTGTGCTTCCACGGTTGTAGAAACGCTGGGACACATGCTCCTCCAGGTAATCGAGCCGACCCAGGTCTTGACGCTGGGACACCTGCAGACAGTGATGGTGCTGATTTACCAGCTGCCACTTTGGACGAAGCGATCGAAGATCCATCTCGGAGCTATTACTGGTCAGCTTGACTGGAAGATTTGATTTCAACGCACAGTATACCGTCTCTCCCAGTACTCGTCTGTATAGTCGCTTTCGAGCACACCCTTCGTAATATGTCCGCTCTCCTTGACCATGAACTCGTCAAATGGATCCTTCAGATGACCTGTGGAGATCCACCGGAGCAGCATCCGATAGTATGGTTGTGACGCGTGAAGTAATAATGTCGAATGTAATGTCGATGCTGTTGGATCTCTGAGAATGGACATCAGCTTCGTCCGTGAGCACGACAATCCACTGACCCGCTCATAGTTGCTTGTCGTTCACAGATGATTCCTAGAACCTCTCCACCAATCACTGGTCCTCCACCACCTGTCAACCCATCCTGCGCCTTCAGGTTGCTCATCAACCCTTTCAATCCTGCTCCTCCCAGACCCAACTCCTCTGCCATACCACCTAGAGGATCATCATCATCGTCTGAATCATCCGCTCCTTGAGCAACGTCGTCGGTGTCCATCGCTAGACACAGTGACGACAACAGCGACATAGTATGTAATGTAGGATGCAGGTGAAAATAGAGGGTTTGCAGGGTGAAGGTGGACGACTGCAGGAAGAGCGACTCCAGCTGAGCGACAAGGACTCTGTACTCTTTGAGCATGGACCGTATGCCGCTGCCGAGCGCATGGCTGACCATGCCGTGCTCCGGAGCGTTTCTGCGAGACGTCAGGAATCTGGATGATGCGGCTCGCTTACCTCAGTTCCATGTACGCCTCTACTGAGGTAAAGTATGTAGCGAGGGGAAGAAGCCGCTCGACCAGCGATAGAAGGGATGTATCTGAGCGATCAGCAGTGCCGATTGGTTGACAAAGACATACCTAAGGACGGATCTATGTGCCATCTCGCTCCTCGTATCCGCTGTATCTCATCCAACGAATCATACGCCTCGTCATACCGTATCAACGAGCCTTCCACACCCTGAGCCTGTTAGTCATGCCTTTGGACGGGTGACCTCAATCATACCTGCAGCACGTATAGCAAGTCTTCGCAGATCCACGCCTCCTGCACTTCCAACGGGACCCTGTCCAAAAGCCTAGCTTCTTCGTGGACATCTGCATTCACCGGCTGATCACGGATCTCCACTTGTACCTCTACTTCCCGTTCTCGTACCGCTTGCTTTCCATTTCGGGAGCGGATGTCATCCCTCTGACTAGACGGCGGTCGCACTGCTGTCGAAGATGATGGTCGAGAGGAGGAAGAAGGATCATGTCGGCTAAGTGAGGATGACGGACGGGATTGCTGTAACGATGGACCCGCTCTTGACTCGCGATGTTTGGGCGCTCCAGTTGGGGCTGTCAGACATCAGAAGAACTCCTTATCAATCCCAAGGTAACCTACCCTGACGTCCAAGGAGAAAAGCCGCATCTCCTGATTGATCCAGTTCTTCGATGATTGTCTTTGGACGGACTTTGCGAGTTGACGCTAAGGTCCCGGCAATCTGCATACAGCATCAGCAAGTCAAAGCAACCCGCATGCATGGCCAGCGACCTATCGAAGATCAAGGAGTAAAGATCCGAAATGATCGATAACGAAACTGTCAACAAACCTGGTTCAACTCTTCTTTGGTCAAAGTATAACGACTGTTGCTCGTTCGCCTACCTGGCTTTGGCGTAAACGGCACTGTCGATGACGAGGGTACTCTTGCTGTCGCCATGTCGGCTTCCTGTTGATCTGTCACAGTCCCTTGTCTGGCTGAACGATGAATGGAGCCTCAGAGTGGAGTGGGACGTCAGACGCGTCCTCTCTTACGGACGCGCGTGTAACGGGGTCTATCTAAAACAAGTGTGGCATTTGTTTGTGGCACTTTTCGCCGTGTTCTCCGTGCGTCGAATGGATCCTCCCTTTCACAAGTGCACTCTCCTTTCGAGACTTCGATGGTGTGTCACTCCAGCGAGCGCCGTGCATATAAGTATCAGGAATGAGGATGATGGCGGCGCAGACTCACCAGTATCGTACCGTCATTCAACAGGCGCAATGGTCGAAAAGACAGCACTTCATGTTCGGTATGCTTCGTTGAATTAATTGCCCGTTCAGGAAGCTGACAACCTAGAAGGGGCGAACTCAATGCTCTCAAAACCGACATTTACTCTGCAAAACGTCAATTGAACGATGCAATCGTCAGTGATGGACGACAAGTGGCCCCACTACTGGTTTCGCCAAAATCCGTCAAGGTCTCCCCTGAGAAAACACGCTTCTCTCGCTTCACGAATTTCCGGATCCCCCGCCCGCGATTCCAGAAGAAACAGTACCAAATCATGGATGAAGGTCCGCTCCTTCGACGTGGATCTGCCGACTCGGCTATCACCATAAACGAGACTCAAGTTTCCTCGTCATTCCTGCTCGGAATCCTCGCCCCGCTGGTCGCCACTCTGCAGCGCGTCACTGCCAAAGTGGCGAATCACACTGGTCAAGGAATCAAGGAGCTGGCGAAAGAAGCTGAACAGATTGGATCTCTTCTGAATGATATCCTGCAGGACCTGCAGACTCAGATGGAAATCGGAGATGACGACCAGCATGAGGAGGAGATGCGGTCCCTGTTGCTTTCCGCTCTGGGAAAGAAGGTAGAGGCGGAAACTGCGAAACTGCAGAGGGTCATCTCGCCCCTTTCCATCCAATCCGAGAATCCTTTCATCGTGCACGCGACGGCCCAAGCTTTCTTATCGAACCGTCGTCAATCGAGTACCCCACGAAAGATTTCCTCAGCTCAGATGGTTACGCCCACGGCATCCTACTCCGCCATACTCGGCACCAGTCAGCAGTCGGCGGGATGGGCGATGAACCTTGTCAGGGTAGGGAGTTTTCAGCAATCGATGTTGTTTAGCGGAAGTCCTATTGCAGTACAGCGCAAGGCCTTGAAGCAAGAGACAATGGGAGGCTTCAGTATTGAAAGTTGAAGATGCATGCTTGTATGAAGTGCCTCCTTGATGGGATGACCGAATTTCCATCCAGCGAGACGAGTCGTTCCAAGAGACAGTGACTCATGCAAGGTCCGAGACTCATATTATATACAGGCAGGATACTACCCGGGTAGTTTGAGTCGACGTTGTCAGCCTCTAACTTGTGTTACAAGAGGATATGTCCAAGTATTCTGCCTTCTCGTCTGGGCGCAGAACCTCCCAGACACGGGCAGCCAGATATGGTATCTTCCACAGTTCATGCAACTATAATGAGGCTAAGATCTGACACCATCCTATGTACCAACCTAGATGGCTGATTCGTCCGTAGCTCTATGAACACCCATACGTTGCCTCCCAGAACGAAATTGTGGCTGATGCAGCCTCGTTTTCGAAAAATCCCCGACGGCCCTCGGTGTCGTGGATCTGTTGCAAACACCGCGTCGATTTTGCAACAGCGCCGAGGTGGACACTGTCGCTTCGTGTCTCTCAGAAACGCTCATGACTTTCCTTTAGCCTATCGACTGAAATGGCAGTGTTGCTGCTGATCTCGACAAGCCCGCTCGTGCTCGCTAGCGTATCGTGTGGAAGATCTGAAATTTCTCCAGCGAATCGAGCCAAATTGACGATTCAAGGAAGCTTTGAGATCCCGTTCAAAGATATCCTTGACTCTTTCATTTCCGCCGATAATTTCGAGTGTGACTGTGTATGATGATGGCATCGACGCGGTGAATCATGATCTTCAGGATCTCTGCCTCGGTCTCAAAGTTGTCTGTCACTGCTTTGGTATCTGTCTTCACCAATAAGTCTCTCATCTCCAGCCATCTCGTGACAGCTTGTATGCATCCTGGAAAATACACATTTGAAATGTTCAGCCAAGTTATGTATGTGACAAAAATGTAAGAAAACACCAGACACATCCGTTCCACAGCCATCGTTGCTATCTCTCCCGGCACTCTCTCTTCAGATCGTCAATCCTTGGATCCCACAATAGCAGCGCACCTCGCTCGCGCTTCGTCCAGTAGGGGAATTTGGAGCCAAAACCCATCACATGTTGTGGGAAAATCAGTTTTATGTTTCAGACATAGTACCGAGTCCGCTCGTTTCAATGTCCATCACCGGTACCGGTGGTAGTACAGTATTGTAAGGATCAGTCCTATCCCAACCCATCAGGTCCGTCACCGTTCTCTCAGCCAGTCGGGCTCCCACAACTATTGTCTCGTCAATATCGAAGGCAGGTTGAGGGCAATAACTGCACACGCCGTCTTGGTCCCGATGCTGAGCGTGAAAACGACGTTGTTCATGTCGCGCCACGTCCAATGACCTCTGTAGTTGATCCTCCGTCATGAAACTTTCTGAAACAGGGGACTTTGTGCACGGTTCTCCGTAGCGGGAGTCATTTCTGGGTTGTTGAAACCATGTGAGAGAGTGTAGAGGACCAGCTGTCAGTTCATCTGGATCTTTGATGGCTATGCTGCCCCATTCATAATTCGTCCAATCCATGGCCTCCACATCCTCGGTAATTTCGGCAATGCAGAGACTGATGCTCTGCCGCAAGTGCTCATCCTGCTGCGAGATCGAAAGCCCGCAGCGTGTCAGCCAGCATGCGGAACTGACTTGTCGAAACATTGACGTGAGATACTTCAGTGTGAGATTGCTTGGTTGCCAGGTTGATGGAGTCATTCCTTGCCGCGGCTGAACGGCCAGCTGGTAGTTGTATTGGGAATGGAGGTTGTTTGTGGTCATAGACACACAAGCACGCCAATACACCATGGAGTTGGCGGGCTTGTCGGTAGCGGGAACGGATGTGTTGGTAGCGGGCACGGTAGCGGTGATAGAGGGCATGGATGTGTTGGTAGCGGGCACGGACGTGTTGCTCATGTCGGATCAAGGGGGCTATGTTGTCACTGAGAAAAAAGCAAAAGCAAAACCTCGGCAGCTTCGGACCTGTCTTTATGCAATATGTATCAAGCGTAGCCTTCTGAAATGGGCCATGTCGTCAGAATGGCGACATAGAGAAGACCTCACAAGGCAAACTTTTGCCTTGGATACCACGCCTTGATTCACATATTGCCACCGGTGGTCGTGCGGCCCCACGGCCCAGAGCTCCACCCTCTCTTTTGCGAATATGCATCTAGGCCAGTAGAAAGGTAGAACGTTGCCAAATGTTTGAGCCCCGTGAACGTATAACAAAGGATGAGGTCAGCAAGGCAAATGCGAGTGCATTCTCTGTACATATAATGTCACGCAAGGGAAGCCGAGGTTTTGCCACTAACAATCGACGGCTTTTGTGTCCTGTCGGCCGCATGACCACGTATTTCGGCCGTTTCCGCCTACTAGGCCTACTCAGACGAGGTGTGGTTGGTGACTGGTGGTCTTATTACTGGTCAACTGGACAGTCGAGGTATATAGATAGACATTGTTTGTAGGAGGGTTTTGTCCGCTAGAACCAATGCAGCTGGTAGCATCTTAACTTCAGGGAAATTAAGCTAAGAGTATGAGATATATAAAGGCTACACTTTAGACTACGAGTTCCCCAGAGAAAGTATCTCTTGTCGCTTTAGTTATTACTCTAGTTCCCTCAGTCTAGGTCTCGTCCAGAGGCAGTCTTGATTCCCAAGTCGCCGTCCTGACAAGTCTCCCTACAGTGATCTCTCGATTGAGTTATTCTTGTATCCTTGTTCCACATTCTTGTCTTGCTTCCGCTCATCTTGGAGCGTCAGCCATGCAGGTCTAACCTTAGCCTCCAAATCCGACGAAAAAAAGATAGTCCGGGTCGAATTCAGCTGTGTGATCGGTGGTACCGGTATAGGAAACACCGAGCCGTCGTGATTCCTATTGTGTATAGGACGACCAAGTCGGGTTTTCAATATACTTCCCTCTTCACCCAAGCACCCACCTCGAGTGTCCTTGAAAATCCCTTCGATACATATCCTTAAGGACCTCAACAGACCTAGGGAGGCCGCTGTGGTCACCTCTCCCCCTCTCCTAAAAATGCAGTTAGATACTGGAGCACACGAAGGCTCCATCGGAGCTGGGTGATATCACTGCATTGTGAACCCGAACATTTAAAATGCCGGACTAGAGTATGTACTCGAGTAGAAGAACTCTCTTTCCATCTTCGGTAGATATACTATAGCTGTTCAATTGTACTATGGCGTGTGCTGACCAGCGAGACCCGAACGTGTCATCTAACAAAGCTGCTTCTCCTATGCAACACACAATATCCAAGGGCACCAGCGAGTGATCTCGTGGCAATAATGTGCATCCTTGAAAATACACAATGAAAATGTTCAGCCAAATCAATGAAAAGAAAAGTCCGATGAGTACGCCCTACAAATCCGCTCCACTTCCAGAACCTGTGTGGTACCACTCTTGACTCAATTCATCCATTGTCAGACGCCAAAAAACCAGCGCTTGTCGCTGTTCCTCCGTCTTATGAGCATATATGGGATCGCAGTCACTGCATGCCAGAGGAGGTCTTTTTTGCCGACTGCGTCCCTCATTGCGTCTTTCAATATGGTGGCAGTAGTGGTCAGCGTACCTTCGAATCCTTTCAAGCTCATCTTTTAACAAGAGATCCCTCGGAAATTCAATGTAGCTTTCGTAGGAGATGAAGGGCCCACTCTGAGTTCGGGAAAGACCCATTTCAGTGGGAAAATCTGCTGTGGAGTCACCATACCCAGTGGAAGGACCACCACCGCCTGTGGAACGACTGAGCCTTCTGGAACAAGCATAGGGGTGATATCTGTTGGGCTCTGTGGGGTGGTGTTGTTCTGTGGAATGATACCGCTCAGAATAGCCTCCATGCTGGGAGATCCGAAGGGGTCGTGTATCCAAGACAGTGTCAATCTGATTCTCGATTCCCATGTATCTTATAGGAAAACCGTCCCCGTAGAAAATCCGCTCCATCTGCGTATCCATTTCAGAAAAAAATGGGTCTCTATCGGGCAACCCGGTCGGAAGGAACTGGCCACGATGTTGGAGGGTCCACCAGACTGTCGACGCAGTAAGACGCGTCGCATGTTCGACCCTAGCCAGGTGGTCGTCAAGCTTGCGATTCCTTCTTGAGTCCAAAGGGTCGCCGTACATCCGCCTGACTGCAACTTGCATTCTCACATGTCGATTGCCAGATCGTTGGGTGTCAGAGATTCGAATATCAGAGTATTGAGAGGACGAGGATCGTCTGTCTGTTGGAGGGTATGTCCCATGCTCGATGCCCAAAACACATTCGAATCTCGTGTCTTCCTGACTCTCGTCTTCACCACCTCCCGCATGCATCTGCAGGGATCAATATATCCAGTGCACTGTTGGAACCCGCTCGCAAACACCTCACTCAAATTCATCCGAACGCATATACCGATGGGCTTGACTCTCTTCATGACAAAGGACAGTAACATCCGGAAATCGCTAACCCATGCTTACAAAGCGTTTCGTCCTGGTCAAAGTACTCTTCCACATGGCCGACAGGGCTTCACCACTGCTTCGAGAGCGTTTGGCTTGTACTCAAGATTATTCACGATCCTTGTAATGACAAACTCAGGCAAGACTGCCCCTTGATGCTGGCGGGCTCGTTATCTGACCCCGTCTGTCCTGAGGCCTATGATCGCACGGACCGTACGGAGAATACGGGACACCTATTCCGAAGCAATCGATAAAACACCAGATGAGGTACACTCATGGGTATCACGGTAGAGTAGATTACGGTCTGGTGCATCACGAGTTCTGAATGAGTTGTACATTATACGTGTCTGGTATACATGTACCGTGTCCTGTCTTCCTACTTGACTTCCGTTGACCGGAGCTTTTGATCAGCTCGATTTCATTCTCCCTCCGGATTCAGCCACGCTAGGTTGACTCAATCACCGAATATGAAGACAAAAAGATGCTCAGGCCCGACTACAGCTATGTGATTAGGGAACATCGAGGCGTCGTAATGCCTATCGCACCCCACTTCCGTCACCACGCTGAATACCCTGGGCACGCCACTTAAAAGGAGTGCGATACACTGCTGCGATCGCTCAGCTGACTGAGCTTATGAGTTGCCAGGGCATCGTCTGGAACGAGAACATAGAAAAGCCGCACAAGCCTTGGCAGGACAAGTGATCATCAGGTACAAGAGCTTGACAACCAGGAATCTGTGCATGAGATATCGTGGTCGCTATGCTATGGGCACCAAAACCTATGACCCGCTCCATAAGATCCCACCTCGGCATGTCTGCATCAATATACCTCATCTTCGCTATCATCTTCGTCCAGCCCAAATATCTTCTTGATGTCCGCCAAAGAAGCCTGCTTGTCTCTCTGCGCACCACCAGCTAATGACGCGTTCACTAATGCTGTTTTGGACCGTTCTGCATTTTCATTAGCTGCTAGGATAAATATTAGAAATGACAAAGACGCACGGATCTTGATAATCCGTTTCTCCACGGTCCCCTTGATGATGTATCGGGTCACAAAGACTTCGCGGTTCTGTCCTAGTCGGTGGACTCGGTCGATGGCTTGTTGCTCGATCGCTTCGTTCCACCACGTATCCATCATAAAGACATCTAAAGCTTGTCAGAGGCACCGAAGGCGAACGAGGGGACGAAACTCACGATTGGCCATAGTCAGATTCAAGCCCACACCGCCAGCTTTCAACGAGATGAGCAAGACAACGGGTTCCTTGTGCTTTTTCCCAAATTCTTCGACAGTTGTAGCCCGCTGAGCTTGACTCATCGAGCCGTCGAATCTCAGCCAGCGTATTCCCGCTTTTGTCAACGTTGACTCGATGAGGTCTTCACAAGTATATCAGCTTTGAAAACGAGATCTCCACTGGACTGCAAACTAACCGAGGAAGGATGTAAACTGCGAAAAGACCAATGCCTTGAATTCTCCATCCTCAAGCCTCATACTCTCTAGCTTCCTAACCAATGCACGCAGCTTCGTGCTTGATACGAGGTCGACCTTTCCGATAGTCACAGCTGTATCGCCGGCTGTATGCGGCTTGCCGTCATCGTCTATATACGTGCCAGTGATTTGGTTGATTCGCTTCCGGCGTCGTTGGACAGAACGAAGATCAGTCATCTTGACTGGTCCCTGATTGCAGATCGGGCAATTTGCGACCTTGTTTTGGTCTTCGCATGTACCAATATAGTTGACAATACAGTCTTGACACCTAGAAATATTGTCAGCTGCGAAGCCTTCCCAATAGATACGACTCACCCTCGATGATAGCAAGGTAGTAAAACCTCATCGAAGATCTCGCTGGCACAGATGAAGCATTCAGTCGTTCCCTCGGATTCGCCGATCTCCTTGAGGACTTGCGCGGCGTACGCTTTGTCTACTTCTACGGTGTCGACATCCTTTCCACCTCCAGCATACAAGGCAACCATGTCTTTCAGGTTACCAATTTCATCGCCGCTTCCTGCATCTAGCAGCCGGTCGCCCATCTCATCCTCAGCTGAAGCTTTTCCGAGAACCAAAAGGGGATGGTCCACGCATTGGCGCAACCTATCAAGGTTAGAATGTGTTCTCGTCACCGCTAGACTCACTTCATGAGCATTGCCAAGATCGACGTGTAATTGGACATCGCCCGACCCTCAGCATCGAGCTGGATAAAGCGTCGCTTGGCCCTATCTTCGAGGTGCTTGTATATTTGACGTTCCGGTCGAGAGAAGTCCAGGACTTCGAGAGCCACCTAGGTATGTCAGAGATGCACATTCATATTGGTTCAGAGCTCACAGTCTTCTTCGGCAGGTCCACGATGAGTCGTCCATCTTTGTCTCGCATTGTCTTTTCCCGACGCAGCAGACACGACTCGAGGATGTACTGCACAACGTTGAGAGCTTTGGGATCCTGATTGAGAAAGGGGACAGTGACGAAGCTTCGGAAAAAGGAGTAATGACCCCATGGCTCGAGCCTAAGGAAGTGCCTGGAAATCGTGAGATATTTTCACTCCGTAGGTCAGGTCCACCTACAACAGAGAATACAAATCATCGAGACGATTTACGATCGGTGTGCCGCTTAAGGCCCAGCGTCGTTGACCCTTGAGTTCGTAGCACGCCTTAGAGATTAGCGCTGTCCGATTCTTGATGTTGTGTGCCTCATCCAACACAATTCGCAAGAAGTCATCTGCTCACTGATCAGCGCAAAGACGACTGATTTTCTGTCTGTACTGACGATCGTAAACACTTCCACCCTCATAGCCCGGCTTCTCCTTGTTTTTGTTCCACTTTTGAAACTCGCTAGCCAAAGTTCCGTAGCTGGTGATGATCACATCAACGCGCTTTTTTCCCTCTTGGGACAATAATCGCTCGATGTCCACCCGATCATTGCCGTACCACATGTAACTGCTAAGACTCCCTTTGACGGACATCTTCGAGAGCTCTTCGTGCCATTGCGACGCAAGCGAGACGGGGCACACTACGAGAGTTGCCCGAGGCGCAGACACGGGTTTTGGAGCCGTTGGTACAGCGCGCCATTGGTTTGATAAAGTCACCTGAACAAATTTGGGTCGCTTTGAGACTGGTTCGGTATCTGGCGGGGACGAGGCTCCATCGGCCTCGCCTTCTCGATTCAAGTGCATTAGAGAAGCCATCATACAAGTCTTTCCCATGCCTGAAATGTGTCAGTCGAGCTTGACATGGCAAGGACGTTACTAACCCATGGCATCGGCCAGGATACCACCCTTTGATCTCGTGTTCGAAGTGGGAAAGGTCAAACTTAGCTCGCCGCTGTAAGGATTCCAATAGAATTTTCGACTAGGATCGATAATATCATCATCATCCTCGACCTCGATAGGCTGGCCTTCGTTGTGCTCTTTTCGAAAAGCATATCTGTTGGGGCCAGCGTCAGATGTGCGACAGTCCTGCTACCAGCCATAACGTACTCTTCCCACAGAGGATGTAAGCTCTGATCACGGACACTGGTGTCACCAGTTTCCCGTGCATTCATCCAAGTCAAGGCTTGCTTCTGGTATGGTCGCAGTGTGTAGAGGAAGGTATTTGGGGGATTGGTCTCTTCCAAACGATTATCGCCTTGCTGTGCTCTGCACCATTCAGCATGCGTGCAGGTATTATTGATGGCAGCTCACTTTCGATAGATGTTGTCCAATTCATTGAGCTGATCATCGTTCAGTTTCTCCGCTTCATCACCACTGTCCTCGTCCTCCGCCTCATCATCACTGTTCCGCACTGATGTTTTGCCCTTGCCTTTACCTCCCGAAGAAGTGCTGCCTTTTGAAGGGCTCTGGCTACGGCGAGTGAGATCTTTAGGGGTTCGACCAGAAGGAAAATGCTGCAAAGACTTCTCGTTGATTACTGCCGAACCGTTTTGCTTCTGAGCAAGGAGAAGGGCATTTGACTGCAGCGGTTTAACACCGATTCGACCTGCGCACGGTCAGAGTTTGCCACTCGCGTACGAAAGGGCAGCTCACCAAAGAGCAGTCCGAGTGCATCTTTTCGTTTCCGCATTGCTTCTTCCTCTATGGTCTCTTTTTGCTCCTGCCAAAAAGTTCCTCCTTCCTCGCGCCCTTCTTTCTCTACTTTCTCGAATGCTGTACGAGTCAGATAGACTTTGACATTGAGCAGAATTGTAGCGCCTGTAGACAGGATTGGTGGACAATCGATGACATGACCTCGAAGCGAGACTGACACATGAGCTAAATTGGTCCTGTAGACTGTGTTGGACTCACTGATGTTGGTGTCCAGCAAATGCACGAGAAAGCTCGCCTCAGTCACGGATAGACGTCCGATTTCAAAACCTCGATCATTACTGAGATATCAGCGTCAGGAAAGCCCGGCAATCGAGAGCATACCGAAATCGTATTATTTGGTCGACAATCGCTTTTGCAGGGGGCTTCTTTGTGACCTAGTCATGGGTAAGTCATTATTAATTTCATTCCTTAGAACCCACAAGAGGAGCAGCCTTCTTCGCCATCATCGCTCCAAGCGTGACCTGCTTGCCCCCTGCGTTCCCCTTGGCTTTCACAACTTTCCCATTGACCAACCTTGTCGGTCCCGCATTCTGTCCACCTTTATAGACTTCCTCAACAGCTTTTGCCGGCTTTGGACGCTCGAAGACAACTTTGCTCCCTGGGACGCAATATCCCTTTCCTTTTGATAGACTCCAGCCTTCACAAACAAACTCCCCCAGGTAGCCATTGCTGAAATCGGATGGGATAGCGCTTGAAGATGAGCGGGTAGGTGAGGGACGTTTTGATGGCCTAGAAGGTCCAGCGTCTGAAGATGAAAGACCAGCTCCAAGCGACGATTTAGGTTCCAGCTTGGGCGAGATGGGGGTAATGTCAGAGTTCTGCGAGGCAAAGAAGAGAGAATCGCCATTGCTCTGACGATGACCTGAGCCCTTGACAGATCCGTCTGGTGGAGCTACAGTAGCTTGAGTCTCCGTTTGACCATATCGTAAGGTGGCAGCAGTTCCGATTGATTCGTTTTCGTCCTCCGAATCAGAGACAGGAAAGAATAGATCGGGCTCGGATCTTGGTCTCGACCGTGAGCTTTTTGGTGATGAATTCGGACTCATTGATGTCCGACGATCTTCTTTGTCACTTGTCCACCTCCAATGTGCTTTCTGCGAGTCACAGAGATGTATGCTAAGGCAAGTAGAAAAATCAAGGAAAGCTAACGCGACGGTCATCTTCGTCAACCGGTCACGTGATCAGAGTACGCGTAAAAGTCACGTCTAAAGTAGCATGTCTCGATCCTCTGGTCCTCCTCAGCCGACATCTAGGGGCTCTCTTTAGCCTCAAGCAAACTCTCCTAGATGACACCAAATGCCGACAGACTGTGTTGTGAATAGAGCTTGGAAATCGAAAACTGTCGCTTCGATATGGCTTCTCCTCCACCGCTACCGGACCCAGATCCATCGGTCGGGCCAGTAGGCGCCAGGCCCATCTATTCCTTTTGGGGTTCTGCGCGTCCAACGGTGTCTCAGGCAGGTCCTAGCACGGTACCTAAGCGTAAGAAACGGAAAGCCGGTGAGGACCACGGTCAACAGAAGCTGTTTGCCGGCGATATCAATGGGCTCAATCGCATCACCGCGGAAGATGGAGTAGTTGTACCTGGGACGGCGAACGGGGAGAAGAAGAAAGTCCAAGTGTCAAAGAAGCGGAGCAGCGGTGGAGGCGGTGAAGAAGCGGAATTGAGGGATATGACGAAGAAGGGCAGGAAGGGAAAGGAGGAGCAAAGATCTATCGATGGTCAGGAGAACAGGAAGCTAGGAAGCCAGCCTATGGAAGGCGACCATGATGCACATGTGGAAGGGGCTTTGGTATTGGCAGAAGGTGGGTTCACCTTCAAGCGATACAACACATTCTGATCTTCAGCAGACAAAGTCAGCACTGAAGGTACGGTATCAAGCATCACTCCCTCTCCTTCGAAGCGCAATCGAGGACGTCCTCGTAAAAGTCTAAACACTCCGTCAAATGCCTCGGAAGAGGTGTCCATTCATGTCCATCCTCCTGAGTCAGGCTCCTCACCTACAGAAATAATCATCACAGGACATATTTCATCTCGCCCTCTCTTGTCGCGCACAGCATCCACCTCTTCCAAGGGAGCGCCTCATGATCCCATCGACGTGGACTCGAAGAGCGGGCCTCGTAAACTTGTATTTGCAGCGGATAAAAACGGTACACATTCGTTCTTCAGCCGACCTACAAGTGATGCGGCACTTCCATCTGTAGCTCCGCCCACTGCCTCAGAGGCAATGGTCCTCACCGGATCGCAGAACAAGGCAGCAAAAGTGCATTCTTTTTTCAAATCTGCTCGACCGACCGGCGCACCTGGACAGCTGAAAGATGGGTGGGGATCAACCAAAGGAGGGGAGGGATCTTTTGCTCCGTATCCTAGGGACGACTGGGCCCCTGCGGTGGAGGTCTCCAGTCTCATCTCCGACCCGCCAATGAACATGAAGCGGAGAAAGCTCAAGGCGCTTGACAGCACCGTCGACGATGACTTCTGGCTCAAGCAGCTTCAGGTCTGCATGAATGAATCCAACGGGCATCATCAGGCCTCGTCTCAGACTCGAGTTTCTTTCGACATCCCGGAGCATATCTCATCTCACCCTGCCCTCTCGTTGCGGCCCAAGCCAGCCGGAAAGTCCAACCGGGACACGTGGGCGGACCGCTATCGACCACGAGCTGCACCAGAGGTATTGGGCAACGAAGTTGAAGCGGTTTATCTGCGGGATTGGCTACGAGAACTCTCTGTTGGCAACAAGCATGGCACTGCGCGCAAGATTCAGAGAAAAGTCAAGCGTGTCAAACCGCAGTTTTTCGATGGATGGATTGTCGATGATATTGGTATGTTTGGAGACGCTGCAGACGACTCGGACGACGACAACGAAATCTTCGAGGAGTACGAGGAACCACAATTATCTCTTGGAGAGAGACCAAATATCTATCCACCATTGGAACTCCGCTTGACCAACGCCATTTTGCTCGTGGGGGAACACGGGATTGGCAAGTCAGCAGCTGTATACGCTGCGGCAACAGAGTTAGGCTGGGATGTGTTTGAGGTCAACCCTGGAATGGGCAAGCGGACAGGAGGCAGCTTGATGAGCTGGGTAGGTGATGTCGGCAAAAATCACACGGTGATCAATGGCGGCGGCGGTGGATCGAGGAAAACCGACAAGAAGCGCGATCTTGGCGCTTTCTTTGCAAAATCGGACGAAGCGGCGATGCCGATGCCATCTGCCAGCCAAGGTAGTCAGGCAGAGCCGATTGACTTGGATGACGATGATGGCAAGCATAATGGGGATCATGAAGATACTTTCCGACAATCGATGATTTTGATCGAAGAGGCCGACATTCTCTTCACCGAGGAGAACACATTTTGGCCAGCGGTCATCTCGCTCATTGCAGAATCGAGGAGACCAGTTGTACTTACTTGTAATGGTGAGTAGAACGCGTGCTGCACCCTGTCGAATCCCTTCTGAATCCAAAGTAGATGTCCAGCGGATTCCGGTAGATCAGCTTCCATTACAAGCGATTCTGCGCTTTCATCCGCCGCCGTCCTACCTCGCCATACCCTACCTAGAGCGCATTGCTACTCGAGAGAGTATCACTGAGCCTCGTTATGCTGCAGATCTATACGAGAGCTGTATGATCAAATCTTCCACAGATCGAGACCAACCGGTCGTGCCGAATGGCAACGAGGGACTTCTACATTTTGATCTTCGTCGAGCTCTGATGCAGATGCAGCTTGATCGGCAATCGTCTTGCGGACTGCCCTCGACACAGACAGCGGTTCAGGAAACCGAGCTTGGCAAGCTCGTTAGAAGGCTAGAGATCGTCTCCTTTGCCGATGCATTTGTGGCTCCGCGAGACTGGGCAAAGATGGATGTGAGCTTTCTTGCTAGAAGAGGTTTAGACTGCGGCTGATCATTGTACAGGTCACTGAAATAGATCGCCACGAGTCTGGAGCAGATGACGAGCTGGGTGTATTGGCACTTGTAAAGCCCGAGCTTCCAGATCGTATATGCTATCTACCTGCATACGATTATTCGGACGAAATGGCTTCGACGTTGATAGACATGTCCGGTGGGTATTTGCCTCCAATAGGCGACCTCCATACAGCCAGGTCAGTGTCAATGTCAACATACTTCTTATGGCGGATATACTGATATTTCCGCGTTCAGAGTCCAATATATTCGGTCTCTTCTACCGATGCTCGACCCCCTTATTCCCCTCTCCGCACACCTTTTCCCCCATCCCTCGCTGTTCCTTGATCATCTTCCAATCATACGTACCATCGTGGAAGCGGATGACGCAATGCAAGCTGCAGAAGATGCAGAGGTTGCCAATGGTGGAAACAGAGTTAACAAGAAGACTGGAAGAGCTATTCGTATCTCCGCAGCTGGGATACTGGGAAGAGAGAAGTATGAAAGGTATTTCGATATCCCAATTGGCGAGCTTGAGGAATTTAGGCGTACCAAGTTAGAATGAGGATAACACGAGGATAGCATTTAGCATATTCGCAAATCATGATACAGTATTTTGCATAGGCATCATGCACATCAAAATGTACAGTATGTACAACATGCATTCAACAGCGTACCTTAACCGACAAAAGAAAAACGATTTCATGATCCACCGAGATCAAGTCTCCACGAGGCGCAATCCTGATTCATCAGTACTAGTATAGAGCAACGGAGACTAAGAAAAAAAAAACCTCACCCCACTGCGCGTTACCTCGCCACTCTCCTTCGCCGTCTACCAGCCTCTCTGCTACCACACTTCGTCCAACGCCGAAGCCAGCTCCATCCCTTCGTCTGAGCAACACCAAAGGCAAAGCAACTAGCTCGGTCTTCTTCTGTCTTTCAGGTACATGTAGACCGATAGGCGGTGGCTCTTGTTCTTGATCTGCCACTGCAATCACAGGGATGACATCCTCCACTTCTCCACTCTTGAATGGCGCTGGAGGTGACGATAGCTTGGTGGCGCTGAGCTCTGGTTGAGTGGATGTTAAAGTAGGATCGATCATACTGCCATCGAGATCAAGAGTTGCTTGAGCAGCTTGAGCATTTTGTAAAGCTTGTTGGATCGTTAATTCTCCTTCGGAGGACATGATCTGATCCGCCTCCGCTTCTTGGGTATGAGAGTCCCAGATATCGCCTGGGGCATCGACGGTATTATCTTGGCTTTCGATTGGTACTGGTGCATTTTCTCCTTCAATTTCATTCGTGGTTGCGTGACCTGGATCGCCCTCACGAGCCTTCGTTGCCAGTTCCTCCATCACCCTCAGAATACTAGGGGCGTCCGGCATCTCGACCACTACCAAAACATGCTTCGTGGTTGCAGGGAATGCACTCCGCACTTCCCGATTAGGCACCATCTCACCATCACGTTCATCGTATAACACAGCCAGAGGAGGTTGGCCGGAAGACAGGCCGTCCTGAGGTGGTGCAGTCGACCGCCATGACGACGTAGTCAAGGGACCGATGGGACCGAGATACACCTCAAATGGACGAGGAGCGTCGAACTCGTCTGGGGAGTAAAAGTCCGAGAGCACCAGGTGTAGCGTATTCGTTTCTGCCACCAGCTGTGGGTCTGCCAATATCCGGGGAATAGGATCAAGAGGTGCAGATGGTAATGTACCGAAACCAGAGTAACCGTCAAAGAACGAAAAAGAAAAGGAGGCTGTACATATTAGCTTCGGACACATAGACGGAGACGCTCAGCTTACAAACGCCTGCAACGAGCCAGCACATCCAATCCTCAATCTTCTCAATGTTGACGGTCCGAGTTGATGGAACTCCATCATCGTTGATTGGGATTTCACGTGTTTCTCGGAGAGCCTGAGCCCAGCCTAGACGAGCCGCGTTACTTCCTTCTTCGTCCTCCTCGGCTGCAGCTTTCGCCAAGGCGTTCCGCTTTGTGCGCTTTCTTTTCATCGCGGAGACAGGTGCATCTTCGTCCTCTGGAGCCTCGGCCTCGACTGTACCGTTTTCTATGGTAGCTTGCTCTGTATCGTGTAACGTGGTCGGAAGGGAGGTCGATAAATCAAAGTCAGCGGCATTGTGATGTTGCCCGTTGTTCTCTTCTCCTTCAGTAACATTCGCCATGGCAGGAAACTCATCCGCAGGTCCGATAGTACCCGAGCCGGATGTCGCCTTCTTTGTCTTTGGTCTGATTTTACGCAGCAACTCTTCCTCAGGCCGGAGCTCCCCTCCTCCCATTCTCGCACCAGGAGCAGACAGAAACCACCTTGCCGACTCGTCATTGCCTCCAACTCGAGCCAGGCCGACTCTCTGCAGTTCCGATACTGGCTGACCATAATCCTCTCCGACAATGGCTTCGTTCTTCTCTACCTTGACGAGTCTCAGAGGATCCGTTTTGATCCCACTCTTCACGTCGACCAGCCGGACAACAGAACCATAAGTCAGGACATGATCAGATGGTTCGGCACTGGCCCGTTTTGCCCGTTTTGCGGGACGGCCATCAGCTGCAGGAGTTGCAGCGCGTTCAACGACTTCGATAGCGAACGGCGACCATTTACCAGTCTTTGAACTGAGTTGCGAAGTTGAACCGGTTTCGAGCTTCATGTATTTGGTTCGCACGGTCTGGCTATGCAAGCGCGTATACAGAGAGATTATGTCACGATCAGAGAGACAGCTCGCCATCGATCGTGCCTTTATTGTCTTTTGAGATGGTTTCGTAACGATAGTGAGCGGGTTCGAAGTGAATGTCGCCCAACTCCGGGCCTGGGGCGGCAAATCGGCTTCAATAGGGTTCGGACTGTGTCTCCCTTTATCGACTTCGGAGATCGTTTGCGACTGTTCTTGAAGATGCTCGACAAGGTCCGAACTATGATTGACTAGCCCATCCTCGAAAGCTTGCAAGTCCTCCAGATTTGCTTGGCCGAAAACATCTCGCAGTGCGGCTGCATCGTCAGGCGATATTTGGTCATCGACCGCAGGTGGAATGACCTCACTGGATCCCGTTTCTCCCTGATCCTGTCGAGCTGGGGTCGTGAAGCCTGGGTCTTCGACACCCGGTTGCGACAATGTCAACTCGAGATGATACTGCTTGCCACGGCTTTTGCCCTTTCCCTTTTCTTCTCCAATCCACATGCCTGCAAAGCCCAACCCATCTGCAAGAGCTTGCCGCTGCTTAGGCATATCCTTTGATCGATCCATGGCGAGCGTCGCACCAAAACCTGCTCGAAGTGCAGCTTCGCGCAGCCGCTGTCGACGTGCCTCTTTTGACTGCTTCTTGGACGACTGAATGATTGCCTGTGGTGTCTTAGACTCCTCGGTGAGTGAAAGGGGAATGCGTTGTGTTTGCGTTGATGATGCAATCGGTGTGTCGGAAGCTTCAGACTGCGATGTCGTGGCTAATGTAGCGGAAGTGAGGAGCGAGAATAGCGGGCCTGCCACATGAAGAATAGGAGGAGGACATAGGATTCTGAAGCAAGCTGTTAGAAGGTTCTCCGAAGGGGGCACGGGCAACGCACCTCCGCTCTTTACCATAACTCTTCTGGCCAGTCTTAGGATGCCATACCTCGACCTTGGATATTATACCATGCGAGATACCCGCTAGCCTCGCCTCTTCAACGTCGGCTTGTGGATCCTCAGCTGTTCCAGAATGCTTTGCTGCGAGGACAATTTGGGCGGAAAGAGCTCTGGCAATCTTCTGCTGCCTCAGCTTGTCCACAGCTCCATCCAAAGGTTGGTCTCGTCCAGCCTGCTGCAGGATAAGCGGTGTTCCGTGTTCCTGTTGGCCATTACACTTACCGCTGGTGTCCCTTCCGCCTGTGCATGTGCAGCGAGGAGGGAGGTGAGATTGAGCTCCTCATCTCCACGGGGCACATCTACTCCTGGCTGAGTGGTGTAAGTAAAGTCACTCGAGCCTGTGATGGCGTTGAGGAGTAAGTCGAGCGGTGTGGTGGATGAGATGTTTTCGTCGTTCATGTTCATGTCTTGCAAAAGAAAATGGTCTCCCACAGTCGAAGTAAGGAGATAAACAAGCAACACTCCCACGGGCTCTGAGCTGCCCCACGTGGCATTTGTGGTATCACCCTATTGATGATGGTGAACGCGTTTGCTATCGAGTTGACGAGTAACAAGGTATCACTCGAGCTTCAACTTTGTCGAGTCTGATACATGGCGGGCACTTCGGGTACTATCCTGTCCAGATGCAGTGAGCTGCAAGTCTGAAAAATGGCGTCGACTGGACCGTTCGACCTCCAGCAGGTCCTCACCGACCTATACCATACCAAGGATTTGCTCGACTTCTCAGCTCCAGGTAGGTGCAGTCCTTGGCAGGATGACATCGCAACTGACTTTCAGTAGGGCCATCATCTCCTGTTCCTGCCACAACCAATGCGACCCCGTCTTCGAGCTCCATCTTCTCTTCAGCCGCTTCCGTCGCAGCAGCAGCTGGTCGCCGAGCGGCAGCAGTAGCCTCTGCAGCTGCGTCACCTCAGCCACAAGGGACATCAACTTTCCGCGATACTCCGTCTCCTGATAGAGCTGGTCAGGCGCAAAGAAACGAAGCTGGTGCTAATTTGGACCTGGAAGTACGATGTGTGGATGGCTACGGGCCCAATCTTTACATTGGCCGGTCTGACGGTGTGGTGGAATGGTGGGTATGTGATGGGTCGCCGACGACTGCATCACAGAACGGATGGTCTTTGAGGCACAAGCATACCCTCTTTCCGCGACGACCAGTCAGCAAGATCGTACTGTTGCCAAAAGTTTCCAAGCTCTTTGTCTTATCAGGTTTGCTTGTTTCCTAAACTTCGCGGATGACATGGGCTAATCGTTGCATTTGGCAGATGGGACTCTACATGCTTTTCTACTACCTACTCTCGAACCTGTCAACTCGTCCCTCATCCCACCATTACGAGGTATCACTTCCGTTATTCTCGATGACGACGAGCTGGATTGGGCGGGACCAGGAACAGAGGAGAAGAACGCCGAAATGACGTTCGTAGTGGTCAGGCGGAAAGGCCTCGGCATATATCGGTTGGGCAATCGAATGAATGCTGTGAAAGTGCGTTGTCCGCTGTACCCCTCTTCTCAGCTTACGCAGACAAGGAAATACCTCTACCCTCGCCACCCACATATCACGCTCTATTCTCGAACTACCTATGTGCCGCAATACCCTCAACCAATACATATTCAATTATCGATCTCTCAGACGCATCCTTGACAGAGGTACTTCCTGTGTCTCAGATCGAAGCTCTTGACTTCGATGTCAATCCAAATGTCGTCGTCATTCCGGGAGAAAACGAATTCCTCGTGACCAGCTATACTGGTGCGAGCACCATGGGTGTCTTCTTGAATGGGCAGGGTGACCCTGTAAGAGGTACTATGGAATGGGAGGATCACCCGTTGTCAATTGGTACGTTTCCCTCACTATGTCGGATATAGCCACTGACTGTCTTGAAGCCATCGAGTCTGGCTACATCATTGCCCTTCTTCGCAACAACACAGTAACTGTTCATTCCCTGAGCGACCTGGAGAAACCTGTTCAAACAGTCAGCTTGGATCCATCATTTGCGGCATTTACTCTGGCCTACTCGCCTTATGGTGTATCTGTGCGTGATCTCGTGCGAGATGAGCGTATGAACCTGGCCCATCTCTTGTTGCTTGGTGGGAAGCTTGCCCCACCGGAAACAATTCCCTCGTACGAGCTCTCAAACGTGGACAAGCAAGCGCCGACCCCCCCGCAATTGATCTCACCTGAGCACGAAGAACCACCTTCTGGCTCTGGCCTGACTCCACCTTCATCACCCAAGCCATTCGCTCGACAGCCTATTACGCCAAAGCGCAACTCATCCTTGATACAAGCTACGGCTCCTAGAGGGCCGTTCTCCACGACTGTGGCGGAGACACTCATAGTCGGCCGGGACGGTATTCAGTCATTCGCCCCTATTTCGATTTTGCTCAAATTGGAAATACTATGCGCAGAAGGCAAAATGGATGAGGCGATTGTGCTGGTTGATGACGAGCGGCGAAAAGGTCGAAGAGGAGAGATTGATGCGGATAAGGTACGCTCCATTTTTTTCCAGCGTCAATTGCCTTCATCTGACCAGCAAAGGCTACACATCAAGCGACACTCCGACTAATGCATCTCTTGCTGGCTTGTCACCTCATGCTCGAGACGATGTTTGAAAAGGCTGGCGATTACTTCATTCGCGGCAAAATCGATCCCCGCGTTCTTGTCAGGCTCTACTCAAAGTATCGTGGGAAGGTTATTGGGAGCGCTGAGGAGGTCGAGGTGTTTGAGGGTTTGAGGGCGGTCCTGGAGGAGATGCCCAGCGTAGATGAGATTAGTAAGCCTATTTGCGCCTATATGGCGAGAGCCGGTTTTAAAGCTTTTTTAGTCGCAAATAGCATCAAGCGGAATTACAGTCCCCATCTTGAGCCCAGCTCGGAGCAATCGCCCGAGGCGGTAGAGCTACGACGCGCAATGACGGATGAGGCGACAGCTATGTTGACAGACTTTTTGCGGAAGACCCGACAGTCTCGACGCAAGGGTGGTGGATCAAGGGGTTTAAACTCCCGTAAACTTGATACTGTATGCTTCCGCTTCAGCAATTCCTCAGCGAGGTCGTGCTGATGCTCTCAAGGTCATCGATACGACACTTGCAAAGCTCCTTGCAGACGCAGGCACGACCAACGAATTGCTCGCACTTCTGGCCTCGCCCAACGATTGTGTTTTGAGCGAGCTTGAACCCTTCCTGGTCAAGCGCAAATATGTGCTCTCGACAGTCATGCGGCAGCAGGGCAGGACAGACCGTGTGTTGGAGATATTGCGCGAAATTGCAGAGAGTCCAGAAGGTGATGCACTCTGCGATGATCCGGTGGACGAGATTGCCCAGCAGCTGGAAACTGTGACAGACCCGGGACTGTTCAGGCGTTACACTCTTTGGCTGGTTGAGCGAGACGCTGACAAGGCTCTGGCGGTGAGTGTGACTGTAGAAAAAAATGCGGCGGAACTGATAAGAGATCCAGATATTGATGGCTCAAAACCCCAAGACTGGCGTTAAGCTGGAGGATGTGCCACTGATTGATGATCTCCGGAAAATCAGTGAAGACGCAGCGGATCGATACCTGGAGCACGTCGTTGTGATACGTCGAAGTCCTGATCGTGCATTGCATGAACAGCTCCTGGGGAATCTGCTAGACCTTGCGGAAGTGCTCACAAAGGAGGATGGAGTGAAGTACCACCTCGAAGAGCTTGGTGAGCTTCAAGTACAGCTATTTCGACGGCGCTTATAAAGTAGACTCGGAATATCGGCTGCAAGTTGACCCTCAGCCTTATCCTGTCTTCCTAGCGGACATCGCTCCTGCGACACCGATCAAGTCTCTAAGACTCAAGCTGTTGCTCTTTCTTCAAGGCTCGCCGTTCTACGATCTGCAATCTGCAGCCAGCCGTCTCGAAGCCTTGCCGGCCCTCAAGCCGGAGTTTGCAGTGGTACTTGGCCGTGTGAGTACTCTACCTGCGACTCATGGAACATCAAGACTAATGCTGACTGCCTACTTCTTCAGCTCGGCCGTAATCGACAAGCGTTGAATCTTCTTGCCATAGAGATAGGCGACGATGTGTCAGCGCAGACTTACTGTACTCAAGGGGGAGAGATCATTCCGCCCAAAGTTGCACACAAAGTAGCGCAACTTGTGCCTGAGCTGGTCGGCTGGGCGACCCTTGGGGATGTTGGTCGGCGGCGCAGAGGGACTGTGGATGCAAAGACGCAGGAAGGATTGGTGTTGGAACTTCTTGGAGTGTATATGCGTGATGGGTGCGTTTGTAGCGCGGAAAAATGGACTGGATAGCTGACAGAGAGCAGAGCGAGTACGACAAAGCAGGCTGCAGGGCTGTTGAATGCGCAAAGTGTGCATCTCGATGTTCTGGAGGTGAGCGAGCGATGTTAAACGATTCATTTGGGATGTGTATTGATTCATGTAATAGGTTCTAGCACTAGTGCCACCTGAATGGCCATTGGATACGGTATCGTCATTCTTCCAACGGTCACTCCGCCGACAACTACACGATCGCGCATCATGGCAGATTCTCAAACACATTTCAGCGGGTCAGAACTTATCTGCGTCAGCGACTTACCTCTCTGCAATGCGCAGTATTCCACCTATAATACAGACTCAGACGTCAAGTCCAGGAGCGGCTAGTCTGGGTCTATCGCAGCCTGATGAAGGTAGTATAGCGGAGAAAGAATGGGAGCAGGGAGGTGATGGGGTTGGGATTGACAAAGATAAGGAATATAAAGATAAGGAGGTCATCGATAATGAAGGAGAAGGAGGAGGAGGAGGAAAGAGGGAGGGAGATGGCAGAGGAAGAGAAGGTTTCTTTAGTCCTACTGTTGTTGATAAGGAATTAAGAGAGTTAGGTATCGAGACGCCAGAGCGGGATGAAGGTGAAGAACTCAGGTGATGGAGGAAAGAGGAACTTGGGTTGATGGAAGAACAAGAATTTGGATGACTTGGATGACTTGAATGATTCAAGATACAGAGAAAGGGGAAGGAGAAGGAGGAGGAGGAGGAGGAGGAGGAGGAGAGAGAATGGAATGGAATGTAATAGGATAGATACCCTGCATTGTTGTGATATCTAGGTTAGATTAGATCTCTTGTGTACATATGTACGTTCTCTACTATAGCGAAAGTTGAAATGTAATGTCAAGTCGTAATACAAAGCTCTCAACATGGACTTGGTTTTCGTCATTGAACTGTAAAATCGTCGCTGTCTCTCTCTCTCTCTCGTGTGATCAATATCATACTGTAGAGATCTCTCAATTTTCTACTTGGCAAGGTATCAAGACTTTGACTCGGACTCTACTAGACTACACCCAAAAATTTATATTTGTAGCATATATATTTCATCGCATGTAAACAAGAAACTACTTGACTGTATTATGATGATGGATCTACTTGGAAGGAATCGAGTTCGAGGTCAAAGAACGGAAGGAAAAAAATAAATCACAACAAACAACCATCTGATCCCGGTCCCGGTCCCTCTTACAAAGCAAAGCATCTAACGATTTTTTTGATTTTACTGTGTTTTGTCGAAGATGTCTTCGTATTCGAGAGGGGACCGAAAATATGGTAGAGAGATAGAGAGAGAGAGGGAGACAAGAAACGCGAGAGCATGGAGGATGGGAAATGGGGAAAAATGCAAGAGAGTGGATGGATGGATGGATGGATGGTTGATTTTAATCACGACTTTTGTAGCGTGTGATTATGATTGGAGAGAGTGGAGATCTATGCACATGAAATGGGTTTTGATAGGGGGAAAGAGTGGAGGGTGAGAGGATGAAAAGAAAACTAGAGTCGAGGCAAGGAAAAGAAATAGAAAAAAGAAAAAATGCTACATGTGACACACAACATATGGCACGGCACGTCACGGGATCCCAAACAACCAAAACAACTGATGAATCCAAGCACCGACCAACGGACCAAACAACTTGTCAAGCAGGACCGACCAAACAACTTGTGAATCAGACCGACCAAACAACATCAAGACTCGACTGTAGCGTCTGTTTCGCACTAGGCGTCCATACGACCTGCGACATCCATGACATCAGGAGCAGCAAAGAGGACTGCGTCCCTTCCGCGCTGGATAGGTAATGGTTGTGGTGGGCGTGGAGCAGCTGGCGAAGGCTGTGCAGCGGCGAAAGGTCGCACAGAATGTGGTTGTTGGGTAGTCTTTACTCCTCCCCACGTACCCATACGAGGTTGAGCCGGTCTGGGTGTCGCACCGTCTCGTAATGGGATTGTATAGGGTGCGGCGCCTCCGCTGGGCCTAGTAGGTGTATTCGTCGTGGAAGAAGTGGTATGAGGAGTAGAGAGCGTTGTAGGTCGTTTGGGCGTTGGTTGTGGTGTAGTTGTAGGAGTAGGGTGCGTGGGGTGCGTGCCGTTGTTGAGCATGCGTAAACCATATTCACCATGTGCACCAGAGTTGAGGTAATGGTACTAGTAAAGTAACACCCATTAGCACGAGAGTTGATTGAATGGAAAAAAGAAAACTGACTTTGAGACCATTCATCTGACGATATCGCTTGTTGCAGCCAGCTCCGACAGCACACACGAAGGGCCTATTACGTTCTTCTGCCTCTTCGACAGTCAGGCCTAGATCCACAGCATCGTGTATCGCAAAGTCGCACTGTCCCTTTTGCTGGTGGTACTTTAGACCGTTCGACTGCTTGTACGCCTTGTTGCAACCTGGATTGGGACACCGCCATGGCTTGTGTGTTGAAAACAGGCTTGGCTGCGGCAAGGGCGGTTCGGCAGTGGCCGTGTTGGAAGGTGTTCCTTCGACGTTTGGCGTGTCGTTGGTGATATCTTGCCCTTGAGGCTTTTGACCCGTAGGTGGGGTAGTGGGGATACCAAGTCCTGCGACGGCAGAAGCAAAGAGCACGCCGGGAGCAACGGCAGTGACGCCCGGTAGTTGGTTCTCGGCAGGTTGATCTTTCTTGCCCGCGACGACTTCGTTGAATGCACGGTCAAGGCGTTGTTGGTGGCCGACGCGTGGTACAGTGCCAAGGAAGCCTGTACGAGGACCTCCGATCTTGGGTGGGGCGAACACGGGAGACGGTTGCGAGGAAGTAGTAGGTGTCGCGAGCGAGCCGTCAGGCGGTGAAGAGCATGTGGAAGCTGAACGTGCTGCTGCGTTTATCTTCGAGTCAACGCCCGGTGGCGAAGTGAGCATGTCGGAAATTGACATGGGTGTATTGACTGGATGTTCATTTGGTGTAGTCGCTTTGCTGCTTCCTGCTGAAGGAGGTAATGGATAACTGGGAATTGGGTGAGGAGATAAGCTGGATCTGGTTGATCCAGTACCTGATGCTGCTCGCTCCAATGTTGGTTCCTCGTCAATCTCCTCGAGATCGAGATCCATGGCATGTGTCATGGGTGTAAAACCATGGTTCATCGGCATGTCGTCGTCCAAAGTTGGATGTGCGTCTTCGACGTGTTCCAAGAGGGCATGAAGACCCGCGTGTTTCAGTCCACAGCATTCGTAGCTCCTTGCAAGCTCTGCGTCTGGATTATCAATCAATCGATGTACTTGGTGTTTCGAATACGAATACGATCCGAAAGACATGCCCATTTGTGGATTTGAATATGACATTGACAGTGAAGCGATTGACGAAGAGAGCATATTTGGATTGGTTTGACGTCGAGCGGCTGCATCGGCATATGACCGTCTTTGATACGATGATGAGAGAGAAGATGGAGGAAGGTTGAAGGCAGATGCTGAAGCGATGAATGAATTCCCATATGATGGAGAACCCATTGTAATGGATGTTGAAAAGTTTGCGGATGAATCGCCGCTAGAATCAAAACCAGGTCAACCAAACATGCTACTGTACTCGTAGTCCAGTTGAGAAAAAAAAAAAGGACACTACTTACCCGGCATCGCCATAAAATCTAGAGCCATAGCTACCTGGGTTGAAACCGAATTTAACACTTTTAGGTCGGTCGAATGAGAAACCAGCACCTCCAGTCATAGCTCCATATGACATTGGAGAACCACCCATACGGACTGATTGAGGAGCTGTGAGGTTTGGGTTTTGTTTGGCCGAGGCTGACCTGGTCGTCGGGACAGGTTGAGAAGAAGTGGGGACAGGCATGGTGGTGAGAGAAGATTCAGGGGGCGTGATGCGTGATATGCTAGTCAATATCGACTGCGGTCCAAGGTCGCTCCACGTAATGTCGGAAAAATGAAAGAGAAAGAAAGCGATGCTAGACTAGTGGAGCACTGACTGCCAGCAGTAGCAGTGGCGACGCCGAAGGTGACTCTCTCTCTTGTTTTTGCTGTGATGAGATGGAAAGGAGTACAGACGATCAGAGACGTGCACTCGAATGACCCACGGGGGAAGTGGCGGGGATCCTTGTTATTGTTTAAAAGGGCTAGCTAACTTGGTCCGATGGCAATATTCGGAACCGGTGTCCTTGGTCTGACTCGCTAGTTGAAAGGTATCCAACGGGAGCGTGTCTTCCCTTTATTGATCGTGCCAGAAGTATGTTCTAATGTGTTGGCTTTTCTCAAGAGAGAGAGAGAGAGGTAGCTTGAAAAGACAGTGTGTGATGTAGGTCAAGAAGTGAATCGAGGTGTTAAACTCGTAATAGGCTTTCAGACTTTTTACAAAGAAGCGAGACTAGTTGTAGTGGTGGCTTCGCTGACGAGATGCTGCCAACGTTTGGACTTTTCAACTGATTTCCCTGAATTCGTAAAGACACGAGGCCTCGCTAAGGGAAGATCTACCCAAAGCGGCAATTATCGGTCCCTCATTTCCCGTCCTCGGGACCCTGGCAAGGTCCGGTCCGCGCGGGTTTCCCCTCTTAAACCCTTTGAAGAACGGAAGCATCCGTCACGCCCCGTTTTGAACTTTGACCGAGAGCCGAATGTGGCAGAGGTGGGTGGGGCATCGACTGCGACATGTAGCGTACTTTCTGGATGCTTGCTATACTTCAGTCCTACAGGGCCACCGGCCTGGTCTCTGATCCAATACATCACCGCTCCTCGGCTACCTGAGCACGCTTACGTTTCCATTCCTCAGCCTTGAGTCTCCTGATCCTTTTCTTCTCCTCACTCGCCTCTTGATCCGCCGTCATGGGAGGTGTTGACATAATGTCGTCTACTGATCCGTGGCCATCTACCCGTATGACTGGCCCCTTGCCATGTACCTGTATGACTGACCCCTTGCCATCTACCTGTATGACTGATCCGTCGCCATGTAGACTTATGACTGATCCGTGGCTATCTATTCGACTGACTGATTCCTTGCCATCTTTGCGTACGACAGGATCCTTACCATCCAGCTCTTCTGGATCTGGATCTTGCGAATCATCAGGCAAAGGCGGTGGACTGTCCTTTGGCTCTCCCTCATCCTCATCCTCATCCTCACTATCACTCTCATAACCACCAACAAGTCCAGCAACTTTACCTTGCTCTCTCTTGATTCTCTCTGGATCTTCCTTCTTCGCTTTCTCAACTTTGACTTGGGCCTTGATCCTGGCCCAAGCGAGTGGGTGTCGACCTCTAAGGAAGTTGAATCGGGGATCAGAGGCGTGATGAGTCATTATTCTCAGTTCGAGGATCCGAGGATTGGGAGAAGCGAGGAGTGAAGTGGCGGTGTGATGCATTAGGGTGAGGATATCTGGTGAGGGCTGAGATGGAGATTGAAGCGTCAGCAGCGAAGTTTAGTGGTATGGTTGATAAGGCAAGGAAAGGAGACCAGATAGTGAATGAGGAAAGGAAAGATGGTTGTAGATAGTGGAGAGTAGACAGTGAACGAGGGAGGAAAAGATAGTGTAGATAGTGGACAGTAGACAGGCAAGATAGTGTAGACAGTAAACAGAGAAGACAGTATAGGCAGTGAAAGAGGGAGGGAAAGGAAATTAGACGCTGAGTAAATCAAAGAAGTAAAGAACCTAGAAACGTCGAACAAAGAAGGACACAAGAAAATGATATATACCTCCTCTAGATCCTTGGCAGCAGCAGCCTGCACCTCTTCTCTCCCTTTATCTCTCTCCTCCCTCTCTCTATCCCTGACGCGCTCTTCTCTCAATTTATCGACCCATTCCCTCCGCCGCTGACCACGCAGACGTTCCCTCTCATCTTCGTCTGACGCGTAAAACATCTCTTCTTGATCTGAAGGCAGATCTGTCCATCCTGAGCTTGAGCTTGAGGGTGAAGGTGATGAAGATCTCGTACTTGGACCTGCGATTGCGTTTGTGGCTACTGCGATTGCGTTTGTGTTTGTGGTTGAGCTTGGATTTGTGTTTGTGATTGAGCTTGGATTTGGGTTTGCCATTGGGAGAGAGGTAAGGAGATGTAGGATATCGTATCTATTCTATCAATCAGTTCGTTCTCTACGATTTGACAAGGATAGTATGAGTATAATAGGAGATATTGGTCGCTGATTTTCAAACTAACATGTACAACTTCTACTTCTCTTCATCACAGAAATCCCGAGAGCACGGTCTCTTTCCTCGTAGGTGGATGAAAATGTTTCCTTCACTTGTAGTAGGTACAATAACGTCTCGGTTCATCAACGACACAAGTACTTGTACCACAGCGCCAGCCCAGGTGATTGATTATTTCCAGTATCGTTGATTCGTAGGATTCAAGGAGAAACACCTACCGATCTAACCAAATATCTTCATCCTTCTCATCCTCCTCTCTTCGCCGACCACCAGAAACTTGATCAACCTCTCTTCCGTGACTACCAGAAACTTCATCAACCTCTCTTCCGTGACTACCAGAAACTTCATCCTCCTTCATCTCCCTTGAACGATCAACAGCTTCTCCACCCCGAATCCCAAGGACGAAATCATCCTCCACGACCTGATCATTCTCAACTGTCCCAGCCCAACGTACGAGCCCTAAACGATCTACGCTAGATCCACGCCGAGATAGGGCTGGGCCGTCATAGATCAGTTGAGATTCGTATGCTGTTATATAGGCTGATGGAGGGATTACGATGGGTGTTGATGATGATGGAGGGATTAGGTTGGTTGTTGATGTTGTTGTTGAGTTGGGATGAGTCGACCAAGACATGAGTTGCACACACTACTCTTTTGTCCTGGGATGGACGGTTGAGCTAGCTCAAATGGATATAATATTGCGAGATGAGTAAGCGATTGAAGGATAGTGTCAAGTAGGTTTAGAACGAGGATTGAAGAGTGCGTATGATTTGATTAAAGAGATCGCGACGAGAGAGGGTGAAGAGCAAAATTACAAAGGAAGGACAGGCAGGTCAAAATCAACGGATTGACTTGGACAGCAAAAGTGGAGGAAAGGGCCGTTTCCAGCAGCAATATATAAACCACAGATGCAAGGATAATGACCAACCAAGCAACCAACACGATCTACATGACGAGCTTATGGCTAGTCTTTGCCATAGCCAACCAAGTAAAGAAATGATATGAGATGCATAAATCCCAGCCATTATGACTTTGTCGCCATAACCCGTTACCACTCCTCGTACTCTTCCCTTCGCTGTGCAAGCCAACAAGCCGTTGTAACCCCGAGTTGCCCTTCCCTCTCCGGCATACATCTAAATCCTTCCCTCCCACATACATCTAACTCCTCCCTACTGCATACATCTAACTCCTCCCTCCTGCATACATTTTCCTACACACCTCCTCACCCCTCCCTCATACACCTACCGCTCAATCCCGCGAATAAGGCCGCACCACATCGTATCCCGATGGAACGTATTTCGGCAAATCTCCACGAGCCTCCATACGCCTCTTGGCTTCCTCGAGGGCCCATGATTGAATGCTATGATGAGGATGGGGATGGGGATGGGGATGGGGATGAAAGGAATGGCGATTAGGTGTCGATATTGAGTTGAGGAGATTGCAGCCAAGTAATCAAATAAAGGGGGAGATCAAAGCCAAGTAAGCGAGTAAAGAGGAAATTGCGTGACAATGGGCGGCAGTGAAGAGAAGAGTACAAGTATGAGATACCGATTTGAACGGAGATTGAAAGTAATGAGGGCAAGACAGTGCAAGAAAGGGGACGAGAGGAATGAATGGGAAAACGCGATTAGCTGATATTTCCTCTTTATGCCTTTGACATTTGACATACCTCGAATCAGGCTTGTACATATATCCGACGAACCCAAAAGCGACCGTTCCGAACAGTCCGATATAATATATGCTCCTATAGAATGTATGAGCCACAAATCTCGCGACGACGACGAGGTATAAAATAAGAACCACGACTCACTCCCATGATTCTTTCCTGCGTTTCTGACCTTTGGCAGGTGGCTATTGGATCGGAACACATGTCATCAGTTTACCATTCATTGCCTCAAAAGTAAACTCCATGAGATGATAGTTCATTTGAGTATGGGTTTGGCTTTAGACCGAGGTGTGTGGTAGGATAAATTAGACGACGTGGACTCCAAAAACTCACCTTTTCAGCAAATAGATAACCAGATGGTTCATGATAAACCGGACCGTGACTTGCGAATCGCTTCCCATTTGAGCGAGCTGCCAATGGCGCTCGAATAAGAGTCGTTGTCTGTGTTCTGATCATGTTGATGATGGTGACAAGAGGGTATGGAGGGGGAAAGACACGGGTGATTTAATTCAATTGGCTTGAGCGATAATGGTTGGTGTAAGTCTGTCTCAAAAGTAAAGTAAGGATCAAATAAATATTCTATATGACCCTCTTCCCAGGCGTAGTACAAGTAATCTCTGTCTTTGTTCTTCTGATCTATCTTAGCAAGATCGGTATCTATCAGATGTAGCTCTCTCTGAAGACTGGTAGATCGTCAACCGTAAATCACCATGCCGTCCCTCTCGGCCGCTGCGAAAATGAGTGAAACTCCAACCACTTCCACATCCAAATCCACCACATCGACAAAAACCTCTTCAGCCTCTCCATCATCCATCACACCTTATTCGTACGCCACTTCAGATATTGTTAAAGTCACTGTTGCAGCTGGTGTGATTGTGCTTGTTCTCAGTGCACTTGTATTCTTTTTCAAGGTATGTGTTTTCCTATTTTGCCATTTTCCTTTACTATACTGTTTGTCCAGTTTCTGAATCCAATTAATTACCATACTGATAAAATATTCAGATCTCATCATGGATTCAATATCATCGACGGCTATCTAGACAACGCCACTTGACTACTCTTTTAGCCACTGAACAGCGTGCAAACGTATATGAAATAGCAGCATGGTCAGATGAACCTGGGACTGCACCTGTCCGTACCGGTATTGGTGGAGGTGTTGGTGGATCAGATAGGAAGAGTAGGAAAGAGATTAGAGAGGAAGTTAGGGCGTTTAAAAGAGGTGGAGCAAATGCTCATGCTGTTCATGAATGGGAGGGAGTACCTGCTTGAACGTAAGATCAACGTGGACGTTGTTGTTGAGTGGTTCATGAGCACGGAGGAGATTGAGAGGATAGACGCAGTTGCAAGGATAGACGCGGTTGTAAAGATAGATATACTTGTGAGAATACGTCACTGTAAGGATAGACGTAAAAGGCCAACGTCTCAAACAGAGAGCAAAATTGTTGTTAGGAATTCGCAACTTTCTTTTTATATCAGATATCAAGCATCATGGTACCCAGCGACGAAGACAGCAAGAGACAATTCATGCATTTTGACGTTAACGATGACACCTTCTTATGCTTCTTTCCTCACACTGAAGTGCTCGCATCTTTTCCCGTATAGTCTTCCCCTACTTTCGATAAAAGCTTCGTCCAAAATTGAAGTACACTACTCAGTTGTCAGCCCAGCGCACGATTACCCTTAGTCATCACTCACACTGCAAGACTCCTCGATCAAACATACTTCTAAATCCCTTACGATGCGAATATTCCCATGGTCGCCTTACGATTCTGAATGCGATATCCTCGTATGGTGGACCGGCAGTAAACACAATCATTTGAGTTTCGTTATCATCTGGAATACGCTTGATATAGTATGTTGGGGCTTTCGATTTATCACTAAATCATCAGCTTGGAAGATGACAAGAAAGAAAACAGACTCACATGAGATCTGGATAAAAGATATTGAACTTGTATCCCTGAACTACCTTTGGTGGAGGATTATCCGTATCATAATGCGTTTGATTATATTTACTCCATTCGAAACCCGTATGCACTCTGTTGAAGAATCTTGGTTTTCGAGGTCGATATCTATCAGTCCAATCGTAGTTGGACGGTAAAGCCAAGCCTTCATCCAGATCACCAAACTCTTCTTCAGATTCATCAGAACCCAATTCCTTTCTTTCCCTTTCAGCTTCAGCACGATAATATCGCTCAGCTTCCAGATCAGCTGCTGATGGTCGCGACACGGAAACACTAGTCGTCGGTGCTGATCGAGGTATGTTAGTCTGTCGAGGAACATAGTTGGTCTCGGTGATCTGTCTTCTGATTTTGAACTACAAGCACAGTCAGCTTGGGCCCACTCGATACGCGTAGAATGACGAACAAGATCTCTCCACTCATCCTCCTCATCGATGATCGGCAAACGCCTTTCCTCCAGTGCAAGCGTCCGCACGTCGACGGGTTTGGGCGACATTTCCGGATCATATTCTTCAACATGATCCTCTTCGTCCATCTCATCGTCCGCGTCATCATCCTCGCCCACATCCGCTTGCATGTCTCCTCCATAAGTCTGCACAGCAGGCTTGTTGTTGATGATCACTCCGCCCAACTCGGCTTGAACCTTCGCAGCGTCCTCTCTTTGACGACGCTTGAACTGCTCCAAGCGATTCTTCAATACCACTTCATGGATCGAATTCAGTCGTGCCTAGAGATCAGGATGGGTATCGCTGCAGAGAAAGCAACACCTACAATAGCCTTCTCAACGTTGATCTTCTTCAAGACGAGATCCCAAAACTCGCCGTCAACAGGCTGTCCACTACGCAACATGGCGTTCGTCCGAGCCTCCAGTTCGTCCAAGCGTTGTAGACTCAGGCCGGAAACAATGCTTCCAGCCGCAGAATCAACGTCTTTATCAAAGAATCGACCACCCTCGGCATAATCAGGGTCACGAAGCTGCTCAAGGTTATATTGACAGACCAGCATCATTGCCTACATTGTCAGCAACAAGATTCAATACAGAACGCGGTGATCCTCACCTCCCAGAATTCGATATTGATTGGAGATTTTTCCAACGAGAGATACATCTTGATATCCTGTTCGAGTTCGATGCAGTCCTCTAAATTGAGGTTCTGCAGATATGAGCACCACATCCAATCCAGCGTTTTGGAATTGCAAACTCACCTCGAAGATCCTCCATGGCTCATCAATCTCAAATTCGAACCCAGCGTCGGCCCAACCCCAGCCCTCCTCTTCTTCTTCCCTTTCTATCTCGCTCTTTCTCGGATTCGCCAGCACTCCAATCGCCGCCGTATGTTTCCCCAACGCCTTGGCATCTGCGAATCTCAGGTTGATAGCCAAGAAATCGATAGCTTTCGCTCTTTGTTCTCTCAGCCTTATCCCTGCACGCCTCCTAGATTGCTCTAATTGGAAATCATCCTCTTTAGCAATCCATTCAGCCATGGCTGCATCCTCTGCGGCACGTTTCATCTTTTGGTCCTCCTCGTCTCTCAATGCCATCTCCACTTCACGATCCGCTCGTCGCTTATTTAGTCTCTCCAATTCCTCCTTGGCTTCAATACGCCGTATCGCGTCCTTGCGCGCAATTTCCTCCAGTGTCAAGCCGGCACGCTTCTCCTTGTCTCGTTTCTTGTTCCAAACAAACTGCTCGCCCAGGTTTGCGTCGTGGAACGGGTTATCGGTAGCAGAGTACATGGATACTTCGGCGAGAGCACGGGCCTGCTCAAGCTCCGTCTCACGTCGAGCTTGTAATTTCGCAGCTATCTTGGCTTCCTTGCGGCGAGATTTCCCCGAAGGTGAAGGACTCCTTGATCTACCAATGTCAGCCACGAGAAATCTTCTTAATATACACACTGGGAAACTCACTCTTTCCGTTTTCGTTCCTTCTTATGACTACGTTCCCTACTCCTACTTCTATCCCTTTTGGATCCTCGACGATCCTCGTCGTCCTTATCCCTTCCCCTATCTCTATGTTTCTTCCTCTCACGATCCTCACTGCGCTCACGGTCATCCCTCTTGTACCTGTCCTTGTCCTTGTCTCGTCTAGAGCTCGACGCATGCTTATCAGAATCGTACTCGCGATCTCTATCACGGTGCGAATCCCTCTCTCGTCGAGGTTCCAGAGAAGGAGAACGAGGCATGTCTATAGTGAACGGACAACAAGTCAAGCAAAGAATTCGGTCAGGCTTTTGAGGGGAGGCGAAGTGGCAAACCCACGTGGTATTTTACTTCCGTCATCTAGAAAAGTTCAAAGTCTACGATGTAGCAAGTGTAGTACAGTGATGAGGAGAGGTCATGCAGTCGGCGACAAGAGCATCAAGGGGATGTCTGCGGACCGGTAGCAGAAATGTTCTTCGACCACCGCTTAGCCCTAAAGTCCAATTGCGATTTGCCTCCAGTTCTTCACGACCGATTCGCTCTTCTGCAGTAATTGTAGCCATTGGCGCTGTGTCTCTGATCGCGTTCCCAGTTTACGTTGCCTTGTTCCCGAAACATCCCGCTCTTCAACCTCAGGTCTATACAGACCTCACAGTTTTCTCCACTCAACGAGTCACTCCTCAACATGCCTCAATAGGGATCCCAATACCACCTGGATCAAGGAGTCTGTTTGGTATCGATGCTGTTCGAAGGGATAGGAGTAAACCTGAAGATGGCGAGATTGTTATCCAGCACCTATATGTCAAAAATCCAGATCTCATGATTGAAAGGCCATATACACCTGTCAACAATGTGGAAAGAGATGGTATAGCCAATATTGTGGTGAAGAAGGTACAAGGTGGAGAAGTTGGTCGGTGAGTCTTCGAGTTTTGAAAATGTACCCCCTCTTTCTCTAGCTAATGATATTAGACATATACATGGACTACATGCAGGAGATTCTATCGGTATCAGAGGTCCAGTTACGACGTTTGCGATAAATCCAACTAAATACGACAAGATCATAATGGTTAGTCCGACCGCGTCCTCATCAATACTGATTCCAAGTGACTAGATATCTACAGGAACAGGCATATCTCCCTTCCTACAGCTACTCGATAAACTCCCAGTAACCTCGTCTACAGAGCTACATATCCTTCATTCGTTGCCTAAACCAGATAAGCAGGACTGGGTCGTTTCTTCAGGATTGTTACCGCGATTGCAGGATCGATTTGGAGATCAACTCACCGTCGATCGGATACCACCTGGTTCTATCCCTGAAGTCGCCTTAGAATCCGCTTTGAGAGGCGCAGATAAAGCCAAGGTCATGGTACTGGTATGTTTACCACCCAAGTAAGTGATTTATTCGGTTTGTGTGTGTTATAGCTCAAGAACGCAGTCTACTAAAATCAGTGGCAGGACCTATGGCTCCAAATCTAGGCCAAGGTCCATTAAGAGGAACACTGGCAGATCTTGGACTATCCCCAGCGAACGTGGTCAAGCTAGAGTAAAATTGGCACATCATAACCAATCATTATGTATAATAGTTCAATGCATATGGACGAATTCAAGAAGGTCTGGTTCTATATACACCATCTTGCAATTATTTACTACTCTTTGATATCTGCTACTTCCTTTTTCAAAGCCTCGACCAACTCGGTCGCCGCCTGAGCAGTCTTCACTCTGAGCGAATAAGGTCGTCCAGTGCCTTTAGCGTCAAAACCCAAGAACTTGACCCAAGCATTGTCCGTGGTTGGCTCAAACTGCTTTGTTATAGCCATATTCTAAACATCGCAATCAATACCCATAACCAACGGAGGTGAGATGCTCGGATCCTCGAGAAATGTCACTTACAAGAACAATATTGCCATTTCCGTCCGCACGCATAAGTAATCTCCGCTTGCGACTATCACTATCCCCTTCATCCGACTTTGTTCGCTTGACTTTAAGAACCCCAAGACCGTCCAACTTGTTCGCACCTTCCTCAAAGTGGTACAGTTTTCCCCGCATTTCCATCACAGTCTCCTCATTCTCTTCACCTGCCCCTCCAATCTCTGCGAAATTCTTGCTAGGGGATGAGGGCTCTGGTGTCGCCTCGGCGCTACCTTCTGCAGATGGGAGTGCAGTCGAAGGTGCGGTCGAAGTTGATGCTCCGAACGAGAAGGCTGGCGTGGAGGAAGTAAGGGTGGAAGCTGAGGCGGTGGTGGGTGGGGGCTTATCGGGGTCGGAGCCAAGAGAGAAGATAGGTTTGCTAGTGCTCGAAGTCAAACCGAAAGAGAAGGTTGGCGCCGCTGCACTAGACGGTTTCGAGCCAAAGGAGAACGAGGGAGTTGAGGATGCAGCCGTATCTGATGATGGCTTGCCGCCAAAACTGAATGAAGGAGTTACAGAGGGTGCAGCTTCCGATGCCGGTTTGGCGCCAAAAGAAAATCCGGCAGACCCATTGCTTCCAAAGCCAAAGGACGGTGCGGAAGAAGAGCTAGAGGAAGCAGAAGCACCGAATCCGAAACCTGTAGCCTTTTGTGACGACGGTGATGTGGAAGCGACCGGCGAAGTCTTGGCTCCCCCAAATGCGAGTTGAGGTTGACTACCTCCGGGACCAAACTTGCCTAGCTTCGCTGGCGGTGGCGTAGAGCCTGCGGCTTCAACATTGGAGGAAGGAGCAAATGTCTTGCTTTCAGGCGTTGCAGGATGTAACGGTGCTGACGGGGCGAAGGAGAATAGTGAACCAGTCTTGGAAGGCGTCGAAGCAGGTGCTGCAGAAGACGCGCCAAATTGGAATTTGGGTGGTTCCGTAGTAGGCGGCAGAGATTCAGCGGACTCCTCCTCGGGCTTGTCTGCGATGGCATCTTCCACAAGTTTGGTCACTTCAGCGGACGGCTTCGGGGTTGTCGTCGACTTTGGAGCGCCACCGAATTGGAAAGGTGACGAGGAAGAGCTCGATGCGGTGGACGTCTTGGGAACGAAGCCAGTGCCTGCTGGAGGTGGAGTTGCACTCTTCGCCGGGGTCGAGCTTGACAAACCGGGAGTAAAAATATTTGTCGGTACTGAGGGTAGAGACGGAGGTTTAGGCGCAGACGATGATTCTGCAGATCCATTGACAGTCCCGTTCGCAGCTGATTTGCTACCAGCAGGCCGCCACTCCGCCTTGTCCTCCACTTCCGCCAGGTATTTTTGATATTGCTTCTGTAAGCTACCAAGGGCACTAGACAGATCAATAAACGGATCATTCTCTACTTTCGAAGTGAGGAACGACAAGATCGAGGTGTTCAGCCCTCGAATCGAGGTATAGTACGTCACTTCGCCTTCTGCTGGTAGACTGGACTGTGACGGAGAAAGTCCGTTGACTGATGCGCCATTTGTGCGTGATGATCCTTCTGAGGGAGTTGGCGCCACTCCAGTAGACGGAGGGATGGGAGCTGCAGCTTGAGAGCCTAGGTCGGGAGGCGACGCAGGAGCAGAGGATTTGTTGACGGTGGCAGATGAGCTCGGTTCGCTAGATACGGGTTTGGCACCAAATGAAAACGGACTGGACGATGATAAGCCCGTCGCTGAACCACCAAAGGAGAACCCAGTGGACGCTCCAGGCTGTGATCCGAACAAAGGGGTGCTACCACTTGCTGACGAGAAGCCTGCCTTATCGGCATTGGGGATGACACTTTGGCTCTCAGAGGAGGAAGGATTGGCCAAACTGGACGCAGCAGCAGTCGTGCCAAATCCAAACGAAGGGGTAGGTTTTGCAGCATCTGACGATGATGGTACCGGAGCCGCGAAAGAGAATCCAGCGAATGGTGATTTTGCCGGAGCCGGGCTACTCGAAGCTGGCGCAGCTGAAGCGGCCGAGCCAAAAGAGAATGAAGGGGTTTGTGCGGCAGGTTTCGCAGGGAGGTCGGACGATGATGAGGTGCCGAAGCTTGTAGGCTTTGTTGTATTGGCACCGAAGGAGAACCCGCCAGATGCGAAAGGGTTTGAAGGCGTAGCAGGGCCCGACGCGCTCGGAGCCTACGAACATAAACATTAATCCTTGGACAAAAGCCATTGGAGGGACATAGACTCACTTGAGATTCAACAGAAAGAGTCTCAGCTGCTTGTGCACGACGTTTCGGCAGCCCTCTTATCCTTCGCTTCGTCAGCCTTCATTCTAGCATATGAACACATATTGATACGCACTGTCTTCCTTCTTTGGGCGCCAATGGAGTATCCCGCAATCCAGCCTGCTGTATGTCAACGACCTATATTTCGTCGCGCGATGTGGTGCAAACGTACCTCGTCTTCGTTCTCACCGTCACTCCGATCATCCTTCGTGAGTTGATTATCAGCACCACGTTTCGCCATCTCGTCCTTGCGTATGCGTGAGATACTATAAGCTCTACAGTAGGCTACGGTCGAGTTGAGGGTTGCGACGTTCTCAACGCGGGCGATCCAAAATGCAGCCAGAGTAGTAACGAGCGGGATCAAATTGCCACGTGGAGTGTGACTGAGCGTTTGATCTGCAAGTTGCATGGTAGAGGGCATATTCATCTCTTCTTCTTCTTGATTACTAGTCATTGAACGCCCTCAAGGCGGACCGAGAGGGGTACTTGCGGTAGTCTTGTAGTTTTGTCTGGTTTGCCTTACGTTTGGTCACTGGAAAGTTCCCGGCAGTCGTGATAATCAGCGAGCTCGCCAAAACGTGTCGCCTTTGCTATTTCTGTGGAGGATATTGACAGTGGCGATCAGTGTAGCGGGATCGGAAGGTGACTGACGGCATAGAGTGAGCACGAGGAGGTTAACTGAAATACTTTGAGTTCTTATCATGCCATAGGATGACGGCCGACCGACCTGACCGACCGGAAGGACCAAGATCACCTCGCACAGGCAGTCGGGGGGTTTCGGGGAGCAGCCAATATGCTCGAGCCTTCCAGTCCCACTCTCCCCTCTCGTCTCAAGACTCTGAGCCATTACCAAGACCTCAAGGCCCTCGTAGTCCGGAAAAGTCGGTCAGACGCGATTCTCGTGATGCACCGGGGTCGTCTAAGACAAGATACTGGGTAGAGTCCGCAGCCACTTCTCCCAGTAAATCGCCTCGGACCTATACAACGTCACCAACTCGGGTAACTGTAGATGTTGCAGGTCTGGATACAGACGGTTCAATCACTCCCTATCGCCCACCGGAGCCAGTCTACGAAGACGAAGCGCTTCCCGATTATGCTGAGGCTGTGGTTGCCGAGCACCCTGTGAGCGATGACGAAATGTCGCCGCCTCCTTCTTCGCCGCTCGGCCACAAAGGTGAAACATCGGCAGTAGGCGCCTGGCAGCTGGATGTCAAATCCTGGTCTGGGATGGATTTTGACGAGCCAAAGCAAAGTCCGGAACGGCCACAAGTTGGAACAGCAGTTCTCCCTCGGGCTCTACTTGAACATGTTCACAGACATCTCCTTGTTCAACCTACCCTTAAAGAGCTCCCCAGACGCGATTCAAAGAAAACTCTACCACCCCAGTCATCCCCAAACGACAACTTTCTGTCACCACCTCCATCGGGCTTCGATACGGGACAGGGAGATGCAGGAAGCTCGTCAACCGTACTGGCTGCCCTAAAGCCAGTCGAGAGCAGCGAGATCTATTCCATGTCCGACGTATTGGACGCCTTGCCTGGTGGTGCGTCCGACTATGCCAATTGGTATTTCTGCACTACCTGTTGGGTTTGGCTGCGAATCGTTGCTGGGCGTGGCGATCCACCAATGCCGTCGGACGAGGAATTTGAGAAAGCTGTCCTCGAGCAAGGCTTGGTTCAACCGTCTGAGATCAATGCCGAGTCTCGGGCCATTCGAGCTCAGAACATGTGCCGTATCAGGGACGTCCTAGACTCTCGTGGACTGACCGAGGAAACAGATCACCATTTTCACATGGCGACTTACATCGTACCTCCCAGCGGAGAGGAGCGCATCGAAAGGATATCTGTCGAGGATAAGCTCAACGCCTTTCCTCATCACGATCTGGCGGATAACGAAGAGAAAACCCGGTATCATTCGTATGACACCCTTCCAGCTGAGCCTCCACGACTGTTTGTCAGCTGTTCATCGGATCTATGGCTGCTGGTGGACAAGCCAGTCCCGGGACAGATGTCGGCGAATCTTGTCAATTCTTTTACTGCAGAGAAGGTGGGGAATCCAGGTCCTGGGCTGGAAGGACCAGCTAGCGCTAGTGTAGCGTGGTCGTTGATACTCACGTGAGTTGACTGATGACTGATCCTGATTCATTCTGACATCTAATTTAGGCTGCTACAAAATCCGCTCTTCAAGGGTCAGCGCGGATGGGTTCGCTTGGACAATCCCAAATTCAATAAAGCTATCGGGATGAGCCTTTCAGTGTAAGGACCATCTTAACTTCGTTACAAGTATCTTTCTCATCTCTTTCCAGGTCCCATGTACTGTATCAAATTGGGTTTGGATGTCGCTCCGAAGACGACCACCTCCGCGTGGGACCGTTTGTAGCAGCCGAGGGCATATCTGAGCAGGATGCCCGCCAGGTAGATCGATATATGATCCGGGCTTGGGTCGAGATTTCCATCTTCCTTCTTGCTTATCAAATCCGGAATGGTGTGTGATTGATTTGCTCTGCGCTGACTCCCAGATATTACAACCCATCACCCACACCTGGGGTTGACACTCCTGGAGGAGAAATTAGGGCAGTCCCTTGATGTCGGTAGATACCCTACAAGTGAGTGTTTGACGATGCTGGAGGCTGATGCGTAGTGGTATATACCATACCAGATTCAAGGAAGCAAGACCTTGGCATCCTTGGCGTGACGAAGCATGATACCGCAGCTACGATTCAGCGGGCCTACCAACTACAGATTCAATGCGATCAGAAGAATCTGCCAGAGTATCTCGGAGCATTAGAGAGGTTGTCTACCACCGCGATGCCAGGTAGGGACGACCTACAAGTACGAGTCGCGACTGAGCGGTCCCTGGGTCACTTCACGCTCGGTGCGTAGTCATTCGTTTCCGATTAGCTGTTCATCTGACCTGCTCAGATGATGTTCGAAATGCTTATGATCGAATTGGATATACGCGCGATCATGCGGACACAATCTCCGTTGAGCCGCACGAATCACCCGATGACTACATCCTCGATATGCATAAGAACGCGATGCAAGCAACCACATCCCAAGCTGAGCGAGGGGAGGTGTCCCGAGCGCTGGCCTTGATCGGGCAACATCGTCATTCACAAGCTCTGATCAAGATGGGGGAATCAGGACGCACAGCCATTTCGGTGGATGAAGCTTACTCAGCTCTTTCTGCGCCTCGCGATGCAGTAGACGACGGGCTGATCTTGTGAGTCAGATGCGATTCAGATTCGCCTCCATCGCTCATTTCTAAACAGGCAGTATGAGATGGCTGTCGCCGAATTCCCCGGGAAGGCCGATCATTACCGTACCTGTCTGCAAGTCATCGCCGACGCTCCAGGAGCTGAGAGACCGGGGTTGAAAACGTTCTTGCAGACTGGTTCTCGAGGTGAGAGGACCGCGATGTTCGTCTCTGAGTTGGCTCACGCCTTGTATAGAGGATCAAGCTCCAGCTCGCCAAGATATTCCTGTTGGTTTGCAAAATATTGGGTAGGTGTATGACGCCTTCCCGCGCGAAATAACTGACAGGCCCAGCAACACTTGTTATTTAAATTCAATTCTCCAATATCTGTACTCGATCAAGCCGCTGCGGGAAGCGGTTCTCGCATTCGATCAATCGACTTCAGAAGAGTCAGGCAGAAGTAGTAAACCTGAAGTAGAGCGTGCACGCCGATGTGAATATCTTGCATCTCCATATAATCCTTTCCTGACTAACCGAGAACAGTTGTCCGTCAGCTGCGTTTACTGTTTCTACAGTTGTACAAATCCGACCAATCCTCAGTCCGACCAGACGAGGAGCTAGCTTACCTCGCGATTACTCGTCCCGAAGTCGACGCGATTGTGCAACCGCCTCCAGCTCGGCAACCTCTTGATTCCATTCCTGACATTCCCGACATCAGCTCCCCTTCCTCGACTGCTGTGGCGACACCTTACCTGACCCCTTCCCGCGAGAACATTAGTCTCCCCTCTCCATTCACCACTCCAAGGATCGCCGATTCCCGAGAAACGGTTCTGGGTAAGCGTGCTAGTGAAGATCGCGAGATATCTCCTCGTGCCTCTGACGAAAGGACGCGACTGAAGACCGAAGATTACGAGCATGTTGAGAGAAATGATCTTCAAGTAGAACTTGACACGGCACCGGATGATTTCGAATTCGTCCAAGAGTCATCTACAGCAGATGAAGTATCCGCCAGGGCTAGTTCACCGACTGCTGCGACTGAATTGGCAGACCTCGACCTCGAGGCTTCGAGCAATGAGCATGACGAGAGCATGGCGGAGGGTTTGTTACTCGAAGCTCCACCGCTTCCGAACCCAACTGTGCCGCCACCGCTGCCGTTACGACCTGCTGTCATTCGGAAGGAGACCTTGGCGTCGGGTTTGCAGTTCGGTAGGTTATATGAGCTGGCTTGCCTCGTTTCCTAACAGTATCAGGTCTGCAACAAGACTCGGCCGAGGTCTTGATCAATGTTCTTGGCCAGCTGGAGCTGGCTTTTGACCCCGTAGCCTCTGAAGAAGGGCCTTCGTCAGACAATCTCATCTCCAAGTGAGTTGATCTGTATTGTTGCGAGCGGCACGCTCACAGATCAGGCTCTTCTCTTGCAAATACCACCAGCAGATCGTCTACGAGACTCAAGACGGTCCATCGGAAGCCCAAACTCCTGTGGAGTCGATTTTTGTCCACCCAATCATTGGCGTTGAAGAGGAGGGTAAGGACCTGTACGATTGCCTGGCGGAGCTCTACCTCAAGGGTGATGATATCGAGTATGAAGGAAAGAAAGGGTACATGATGGACTTGATGGACGACTTTCCGCCCATGCTTTACATCCAAATGAGGGTGAGGAGGCTATGACTCGTGGATTGTATCTGGAGCTGAATATCCCTGTAGCGGTCACAATTTGACCCCTCAACTGGCCGGGAGACCAAGACAAACACTCATATCGGCTTTGCCCAGACTTTGATCATGGATAGATTTCTCGTCAATGCGCCCACGGACAAACGGAAGCAGTCTATCGCACTCACTCGCGAGATGACAAACGTTAGGTCACGACTCCATGATCTGAGGAATCGGAAGGTGAGCTTGGTAGCGGCCAGCTGTTCGCGCGTATGTTATGCTGATTGTTTGTAGCCTCTGTCGATCCCGCGGACATATCAACACGTTCGAGAAGGTCTTGCTAAGATGACTAATATTCCCGAGCTTGAGATCAGTCAGGATTTCCTCGCTGCACTTGAGGTGGAGGAGAAGGATGCTACGGAGGAGATCAAACAGCTTGAAGAGCGGATACCTGTCCTCAAAGCTAATTTGGACAATTTATGGGCGGACAGTCGGGAAGTTGAGTATGAGTTGGTGTCGGTGTTCATGCACAGAGGCCGGACGAGTGGGGCGGGGCATTATTGGACATATCAAGCTCACTTACCTGGCGACGGTATGTGCTCAGAGACCAAATGACCAGTCCCTTATTGATCAAATCAGGCCAGCGCTTTTACAAGTATAACGACGAGACGGTCACAGAGGTTCCAGCAGCCGAAGTTTTGCAAGATCGAACGGGAACGGACGCCAATCCGGCATTATTATGTTATGTGCGAAAGGGCAGAGACTTGGTAGATACATTGCATAGGGAGATATTAGAGCTTGAGCGGGTTGGTGCGACGCAGGACGTCTAGGTGCGAGCGAGAAGAGGTTGCGCATTCTAGGACCTCAGATGGTAATGTCATACGTGATGTTTCATGTATTACCTTGTCATGTCCTGCGTCTTGACGGAAAGTCTCCGGCCGTACGGATCTTCCGGAAATTCATCGGCGCTCTCCGATCACGCATTATTGACTATTCATGAGCTGCGGCATCATGTCTGTAAATCCAAACAACGAGGGGCATTGGGACAAGTCGGGGAAGGAAATCCTGTATTGACATTCGCAATGTCTAGTCGAAGTAGTCGTTATCTCCTTGGAGCTGCACGACAAGCTAGATCTTGTCAATCAAGAGCGGTTGTCCGCCCTTATTCCAATGGATCACCGGCGCGAGCCAGTCAATCAAATGCCAGGGATTGGTCAATGATGCTATTTGGCGTCTCTGTGAGCGAATCAACATCATATTAGACGGCGTGCTAACAATGAGCTAGATAGGAGGTCTAGCGTTATACCTGTATGAGCGGAGGGAAGGGCTTGTTCCTGCCGCACAGAGTGAAGCTGCCAAGAAGCCTTCGAGCACTATCGCAGCCAAGGAGCTGGAGAAACACAATAGTCGGGAGAGTCTGTGGGTAGCTATCGATGGCGATGTGTACGAGTGAGTGCTCGGGTCCGGTCCGAAAGTGCTCCCAAAGTCACGACTGACTAATTCTTATAGCTTGACTGGCTTCATAGATCACCATGTAAGCGATGCCCGTTATGTATCTGATATATTTCTGACGTTGTCGTGAAGCCAGGGGGATCTCAGGTACTGATCGATCATGCCGGCAAAGATGTAACAAGGTAAGTCATCATGTGGACAGCCAAAAGAAATAGGAGCGCAACTCACTCACTCACTCAATTGTAGCCTGTTCAAGGGCATTCATCCCCCGGGCACGATCGAGAAAAACCTCGAAAGATCTGATAAGATCGGACGACTTGATCCACAATGTCTGTTTGTCAGAGGCCCTAGTTTAGTGCGCTGACGAGACTTCCTTGTATATAGCGATAGCGATATCCAACCAAAAAGATGACGCTTCTGCTGAACGAATCAAAGAGGCCAGAAAAAAGTTGTTCGGTGTAGATTCGATTGTCACCCTAGACGACTTCGAGGTACGTTTTCACCAACGACTCTGAGTATGACTCAGCTGATCATGGTATTGCTCTGTTTGCAGAAATACGCCAAGGACGTTCTCAATATTCGAGCATGGGAGTATTTCTCCACAGGAGCAGAAACAGAGACCGGTAAGTCCTTGACTTACCCCTCGCCAATTTGGCATTCTGCTGATCGTGTTCAGCGTTGATCAATAACAAGACTGCGTATGATCGAATCTTCTTCCGACCTAGAGTGATGGTCGACGTTACATATGTCGATACTCACACTCAGATCCTTGGCGTTGATAGTCCTATACCAGTATACGTGTCGCCAACAGCTAGTAATGCACTCGGTCAACCCCTTGTAGGTTCTTCAAGTCCTTTGACAGATTGAGTTGGAAGATTGCTAATAGGTATTTAGGGTGAGATTGCAGTAACTCGCGGAGCAGCTTCGACTGGTATTCTTCAAATCCTCAGTCACGTCGCGTCTAAATCGCTTGATGAGGTCATGAGCGAGAAACAGGATAAACAGAAGGTTGGATGGCAATTGTACATGAATCAAGATCGGTAAGTAGGCAATGATCGCGCGTCTTGTGTCCTCTCAAGGGGCTGACCATGTCGTAGCTCAAAGGCTGAGGAGGAGATCAAGCACGCCGTCGAGCTTGGAGCTCAATCAATCTGGTTGACTGTCGATACTACTGTTGTGAGTTATTGTGAGAGAACAGAGCATTCAAGGTATGCTGAGCTTTCTTTCTTAGCTGGGTCGACGGATCAGACAAATGCAAGGCGAGGCCGAACGTAACCCTGTTGGTATTCTCAACTCTGTATAGTATGGACGTCCTCGCTGACCGTGGTCAGGCTCCAAATGGTAAACCCTTGACCCAGCCAGCGACAAACATCCTATCCCAGTACGTGCCATTTCCTCTTCATGAGAAGAGCCATTCTGAGACTAGTACAGGCGACATGCCTCTAATCTCACATGGAAGGATATCGCTTGGATCAAGTCGCTCGCCCCAGGAATTCCAGTGGTGGTCAAAGGTGTGGGTGCATGGGAGGTACGTTAACTTCTCTGCCTCGATTTGCAGAAGATAAGACACTTGCTGAATCATGTAGGATGTGGTTCTGGCTAAAGAAAATGGAGCGGACGCAGTTGTTCTTTCCAATCACGGTGGTCGCCAACTTGATTTGTTCGTTCATCCTCACTTGCCATATCTCCTGAATTAGCTGACAATTGACTCGACTTCAGCGCACACGCTCCAATACAGACGTTGTACGAGTTACATAAAAACTCACCTGATATTCTCAAGGATCGCTCGTTCCAGGTCTTTGTCGATGGTGGAATCCGAAGAGGAACCGACGTCCTGAAAGCTTTATGTCTTGGTGCTTCGGCTGTAGGGCTTGGTAGACCATTTATCTATGCTGCGACAGGTTGGGGATCTGATGGAGTAGAGAAAGCTGTACAAAGTGAGTCCTTTTTCCACACTTGGCTCACGCCATCATATCCCGTTATCGTCAGAGACTGAAGACCGAAATTTTCTAGTTATGCGAAAAGAGTTAGAGGTATCAATGCGGTTATTGGGCGTCACAAAGTTAGATCAACTCAGGCCCGAACTACTGGATTGTTCAAAATTATAGTGTCTATCTGGGTATCAAGATTTCGTCATCATACATAGCATGCATGCGATTGTTTGGGCTTTGTGCTGCATGAAGGAAGGAAGGAAACAAATTCTTTTGCTGGCTGTATTGTACAATTGCCTACCAATTCATGGATTTCTCGATAATCTGGGTCAACTGTTCTCTTTCCTCATCCTTGTTATCTTTGGAAAGGATCGGAGCTAAATCCAGGACTCTTCTTTGAGGTAGACATCCATCGACGAGCTGTATCATCGTTCATCAGCCCACCAATGAACAGCATGACTGAAATGTTCACTCACCTTTGAAATATCCTCGGATGTGTATCCAACACGACTGAGACCCCTAGGTACATTGAGCACATCCAAGAAGCGCTGGATTTCATCGCCTAACAAAGTACCCAGATCGTCATCACGTACTTTGGCGAGCTCAGACGCGCGATCAGGACCCATGAATACCGCTGCGGCCTCGCGATGACGCTGTGGCGAGGAAGGTGCTGTGAAGCTGAAGACGGCCGGTGCGGTGAGGGATACAGCGACTCCGTGGGGGATCAACGGGACCGATGGGCTGTATGAGGGATGATGGTATGCTTTTCCTTCTGGTCGGGATTTATTCAGTGAAGAAATAGGATACGAGAATGCGTGCTTGGTGATCATCAGTTTGTTGTTTCTAAGGGTTTCAGTATATATGACGAACCGGGATATGGACACCCGCATTACCAAATCCGATACCAGCTGTCGATGCGGCGAGACTTGGAATCGTTATTAAAGTGATAGGGGTACTTCCGGCTGAAGCCAGCTTACAGCATTTGACCTCTGGCTTCATGGTCGCCCTGAGCATCTTGAGCGATTCTGGGTAAGTATTTCACCGTAGTCTCAAGAGCCCATCTGGAAAAGATGTCTGAGATTGGGTTCGAGCCTTGATATGCAGCTACAAAAAGACTCTCGGTCAGTTAAAATCAATGATGAAAGCGATAGAGAAGAATCACGTCGGTTAATCGGGTTGGTCGGACGAGGAGATCGCTCGTAGTATGGTACAGCTGTCCAGCCTATTCGATCATCAGATAATGACCGATCGTAGGATAGCAGTGACGAAAAACTCACTTTCAAGGGAGTGGAATAGGACATCGAGTCCGGCAGAAATAGCCACCTCTGTAGGACAGGTTGCGGTGTTATTCACGTCGACGATACCGAGCGTTGGTTTGAGCGCTCGAGAAGCGATACCAGTTTTGAATGACTTTGAGGGAATATCCAGGATGGCGGTCCCTGTCGTCTCGGACCCGGTACCCTGCCCACTTTAGCATATGTCCTGAGCAATACAATATACATACAGCAGTTGTAGGGACTACACGGCTCAGTCAGTCTCAGAATCCAGAAGAGAGATGGAGCTCGTCACTCACTGCAAACCAGTGGACTGAGCTTCTTGTCGATCGGCCTTCCCTTGCCAATAGGAGCATTGATGAATTCGAACAAGTCGGCTTCTGGGTAGTTGACAAATAAGTTGGCAGCTTTCGCTGTATCCATACTACTTCCACCTCCGACAGCGAGGAAGTGGGTAATATGACTGGACCGCGCAAAGTCTATAGCAGCCTAGTTGTGTTCTATCAGCTTGGTGTCCTGTGCTTGGAGGTTTAGGAGAGACAGGCAGTCTCGATGTCTGTCACAGCGATAGTAGTACTTACTTTCCAGCTCTTGTCTGTCGGTTCAACGGAACATTTATCCCATACAACCCAGTTAAGACCTTCGCGCATCAAGCTTTCTTCTACAACCTTCATAACGTCCAGCTTGGCCACATTTGGATCGGTAAAGACACCAATTTTAGCTTGACTCCTCTCAGCAGCAGGAAGCTGATGGATCATGTTGGTGAAATCCATACCGACTTCACGAGTCGCATATTGGCCAAAACGGAGATTGGACGCTGCCATCTATTCCGGGAATCACGTCAGACAGAACAGTCAACAGATGGAAGGAAGGTGCCGTACCTCAAATGCATAGTCGCCATGACCAGAAGGAGGCCCACCGCGATCAGGCATATCAACAGGAGTAGCCATACCTCTCGCTCCAGTCAAGGTGGCAGGGAAGTGAGTCGGATGATGATGGTGGTGGAGGACATCGTGTGAGCGACCACATCCTCGACAGCCTTGGTTGGCCGTCGAAGCGAGCAGGCGGAGGATGGACGATCGAGATGCGGCAGGACTCATCGATGTCTTGATATGGCTTGTTGGGGGTCGAGATGCGGGACTTTTGATTACGATGAATGGATCAAGCACTCGAAAGAATGGACGTTTGCTCCGTTCAAGGTCACCGGACTTCGGCTATTCTAGCCGGGTGGTGCGCCTGTCTGAACAAAGGTGCATGGAAACCTAAGGTAACGAGCAAACATACATGATTCTTTAATATAGCTGCATCTGCCTTGAAGATGTCCTGATAGATCGTTACAAAAGAGTATAATCAAGCTGACCAAACACCACTCCACCAAACCCCAAATACCATAGCCACGAACGCGCTGACACCCATTCCTGCTGTCGGATTTCCGTATCCGAGCAAAACCAAGATACACCAAGGCCAGCCCACGGTACGATCGAGAATCGTGCCAAGCAGCTTCCAAAGCGTCAGTTCCAGTAGAGGTGTTGGCTCTGGTACTGGCGGATGAGGCGAAGGAGGTGATGCGAGAGTAGGTGCAAGATGAGGCGCTCGTGCCGAGTGCGATACCCCTGGAAGCTGAATGATAGCGTGAACGGGTTTATGGTCGGACACAGTGATTGATGGCGTTGATGAGAAGTGGGTAATCTGAGTGGTGCTCTCCGGAATGGGTGGAGGGGTTGGTGATATTGTAGATTGAGGGGAGAAGAGGTGATCGGGATCTGTGTGCGACGCAAACAGGATCCTGTCGGTATAGCCTGGTATCCGTTTACTTCATCGAGTGTCAGCAGGTAGTATCTCTTGCTTGGAGGTAGCACTGACCGGCTATATCCTTCAATTTGTCCAACAATCCGCTTGTATGTAGGTGCAAATCTCGACAGATCTCCCTCTCTGAGACCTCCAAAGACTCGGCCCTCTCTTTGTTCGCGTCTGAGTGTGTCCAGGTCGATCAACTCTGCTCGTTCCTTTTCGAGCGCAAGTATATCATCTGCAGCTTTGCCTTCTGAAGGCAGACCCGTTGACGGCAGACGTAGTAGGCGATAATTCAGATCGCCCATGAGGAAGAGATGTGAAGTATCGCGGATATTTGCTGGTTGAGCCAGAGGATCAGAGGAGCGGAAGATGAGGGAAGACAGGATTGTCTGGTATTGCGCATTCCGACGTGGGATTTGTTGGTCGTACGCTTCGAGATGTGTACACACGAAGCTAGACGGCTTTAGTATCTCTCGTGACAATAAGAGTGGCAAGAGACTCACGTCAAAGTTTCCCACCCACCCTCTTTCTCACCTCTGCGTACAGGTAGTCTCAATCCCACAGCCCCTTTGTTGCCCATTCCAAGCCACCATAGTCCCAAGGTAGCCGTAAGCGGCTTGCCCAAGCGCCCACCCAGGGTTGACTCGCGAGCAAAAATCCAAAGCGCATTACCGACATGAGACACTCGCCCGACAAGGATGTAGCTCTCTGGAGTCTTGTCTTCCGAGAGCGATGTTGCGTGGGATGAGAGCAGAGACTGGATACGATCCGTCAACACAGCGAGGACTGTTTTCGATAATCCAGCAACTGTGTAGCCCTATTAGCAGCCATCCATTCAGCACCTAGCACATGATAAACATACGAGCGAGGTGAACTGGGAGTAATTCCTGTACTGCAACGGCGTAGATGTCGGGGATGGCGGCGGGAAGTTCTGGATCATGCAGTACAGGCAATAGCCAACTTGTCAGATCCTGCGATTGAGCCTTGGACCCTTGCAGACCAGTATTCCAAGTGGTCAAGAAGATGTTGAGCGGAGCCATGTTGATTTTGAACACGGTTGATGAACCAACAGTACAAAGGTCACACTATTCGGTATGACGACGATGTTGCTGCCACTCAAAACGTCGCGTGGATTAAACGCCAACTCAACCTTTTGGACATTCTTCGACATCCTCCCTCCTTTTCATTCCGTCCTGATATCTCTTCAACAAGTCACCAATCCTACGTCGCGTGGCGTCGGAGCATCATGAGCGGACACTATAACCTCAAGGGTCAGTCGTCTCCACTTGCAGGCTAGTCTCGAGAACTGACATGCACCTTTTGCCTTTCCCAGCCCTCATCAAGGCCATCCGTTCATGCAAGGCGCGTATTTCATCCTGGCTGTTCGTCTCCTCGCTGACAGTCTATAGACTCTGGCGGATGAGCGTACGACTATACAAAAGGAGTCCGCGGCGATCAGGGTGAGGCTCCTCATGAGTTCTTAGATACTGGCACTGATGATTTCCTCTTCCATCATAGACATCGTTCAAGGAGGAAGACTCATTTTCGCGCCACAACAACATCGCAAAACTGCTCTACATTCACATGCTTGGCTACCCGGCACACTTTGGTCAAATCGAGTGTCTCAAGCTTGTAGCCTCTCCGCGATTCTCAGACAAACGGTTGGGATATCTGGGAATCATGTTGCTATTGGACGAGAATCAGGAGGTATTGACGCTTGTGACCAACTCGTTGAAGAAGTGAGTCTAGACAATTCTCTACTGCATGTAGTATTTGTGCTGAAGGGGTAATTAGCGATATGAATCATTCCAACATGTATGCGGTCGGATTGGCACTCTGTACTTTCGCCAATATCTCGTCCGAGGAAATGTCGAGGGATCTTAGTAATGAGATTGAGAAGCTTTTGGGAAGCAGTAATACCTACATTCGAAAGAAGGTGGGTCCCGAGATCAGTGGTACACGGTGTCTGACTGTCGTAGGCCGCTCTTTGTGCTCTCCGGATCATCCGCCGAGTACCAGATCTCATGGATCACTTCACTTCTAAGGCCAAGTCTCTGCTTCAAGACCGGAATCATGGAGTGCTGCTTGCTGGGATCACATTGGTCACGGAGATGTGCGAGCTGGACGAGTCTATCTGCAACGAATTCAGAAAGGTTGGTTAAGCTCAAAGATGTACTGTCTCGGAGCGAGCTGACATGGGCTGTCTAGGCTACGGGCTTGCTGGTGAAACATCTCAAGTCACTCGTCACTACTGGTTACAGTCCTGAACACGATGTTGGCGGAATCACCGACCCTTTCCTACAAGTCAAGCTGTTGCGTTTGTTACGATTGCTAGGAAAGGGAGATGTGGAGGCTAGCGAGACGATGAACGATATCTTGGCTCAAGTAGCTACAAATACCGACTCCACAAAGAATGTGGGCAACTCGATCTTGTACGAAACAGTCCTCACTGTTCTCGAAATCGAAGCCGACAGTGGTCTCCGGGTTATGGCGATCAACATCCTCGGTAAATTCCTTACCAACCGTGACAATAATATCCGCTACGTAGCCTTAAATACCCTCAACAAAGTCGTGTCGATGGACACGAATGCTGTCCAACGGCACAGGAACACGATTCTAGACTGCTTACGCGATGGAGACATTTCGATTCGCCGGCGGGCACTGGAGCTGAGCTATGCTTTGGTGAACGAGGGGAATGTAAGAGTCATGACACGCGAGCTCCTAAGCTTCCTCGAAGTGGCAGACAACGAGTTCAAGATGGGGATGACTACGCAGATCAGTGTGGGAGCGGAGAGGTTTGCGCCAAACAAGAGATGGCAGATTGATACCGTCCTTCGGGTTCTAACACTGGTAAGTCATCTGCAGCTTACAAGGTCCTGGCTGATGGCTCAGGCCGGTAACTACGTCAGAGAGGAGATACTCGCATCATTTATCCGACTAGTCTGCCACACACCCGAGCTGCAATTTTATACATCCCAAAGACTCTATGCTGCCCTGTCTGCAGATCTATCTCAAGAGTCCCTGACTCTCGCTGCTGTTTGGGTTATTGGCGAGTTCGCAGATGTCCTGCTGCAAGGAGGTACAATCGACGATGGCGAGGAAGTGAAACAGGTCAGCATTCCCGTTGATGGATGTCCATGGAGATTAACCAGAATTATAGGTCAACGATTCTGATATTGTCGATCTTTTCGAGCTCGTGCTCAGCTCCCCCTACGCCAATACCCTTGTCCGCCAATTTGTTCTCACTGCCGCCGCTAAGCTGTCAGCACGTCTAGCGGAGCTGTCCACACCTACTGCATCTACCCAGCAAGATCGTATCGCTGTCATGCTTGCAGGGTTTACGAGCAATCTCGAGTTGGAAATCCAGCAGAGAGCGGTAGAGTTTGGGAGTCTTTTCACGAAGGCCGATATTCGGGCAGGAGTGCTGGAGAGAATGCCTCCACCAGAGATCAGGACTACGATGATGGGCACTGGTGGGTCGAGAGAACAGTCCAAGTGATCGATATGCTGACCGGGGCTACAGTGAGCGAGCGCAAACCCGTAGGATCCACCCGAGGCGGTAAGGACACCATCGTGGACCTGATTGGCGACGATAGCACACCGATCTCGGCAACGACCAATGGCGCTACAAGCGGCCCATCAACGCAGGATCTCCTGGCAGATATCTTCGGAACAAGCAACGATACAGCACCTAATCCTGCACCCACTGCGGCTGCACCTCGGAATGCTGCCGCAGATATCATGTCGCTCTTTGATACTTCCAGTCCTGCTCCCTCAGCTGCCCAAGCTGCACCTTCACAGTCAGCTGGTAATCTATTTGACGTGACGACCAACGCACCTGCACCTGCATCTACACCAGTTCCTGCTGCTCCACAGGCGGCACGACAACAACTCCAATCGTACCCAGCATATGACAAGCACGGTCTGAAGATTACTCTTACGCCAAAAGTATCGCCTACGCAACCTGGTGTTGTACAGATTCTCGCTAGATTCACGGCGAGTGAAAAAGTTGAGGGCATCAACTTCCAAATTGCCGTACCAAAGGTGAAAATTGCTCTGCAGAACTTGTATAAGAAAAGCTGCTAATGAAGGCTCAGACGCAACAATTACAAATGCAGGCAATGTCGAGCGCGGATATTGCACCTGGAGGGACAGAGACACAACAGATGAGGGTACTGGCTCCACCAGGGGTGAGTGTCTTTGGAATCAGAGACCAGTCAGAGTATGCCAACTGATTTATCTTTCCAGGCTCAAGTCCGTTTAAGAATGAGAATAAGCTTCACTACGGGAGGACAAAGTGTGTCGGATCAACAGGATTTTGCGGGTTTCCCAGCCGACTTGACAGTTGCCAAGTGAGAGTGAGGATGGACGTCGAGGTATAAGGGCAAGATCACAGAGGTACAAGTGCAATGGTACATCTTAGACTCTGCGTGAACATGGGTCATATGCATTTTGCGATATATCGTTGTTGAATACTACTACTTCATAGTCTCGTCCCTCTCGTCTCTCTCATCATTACTACAGTGTCCTCCACGTTTTCTGACGGCTGTCTTCTCAATCCTCCACAATTTCAATCAAGCCATGGATTAATCGAGCAAAACCTCGCCGACCAATCCAAGTAAACTTCCCTGTGGCTGTTCCTCTTTCTCGCCACCTGCTGCAGCACCTGAAGCAGCCAACTGAGCTTTGAGAATTTCTACTTCTTGTTGGGCCTTTTCAGCAGCGTTTGGAGCGGAAGGATCGATCAATGGTCGGATTGCATCGGAGAGCTCGGCCGGTTTTATGCCCAGTGCATTGGCGAGATTGTAGATCTGAGATTGAACATCGGTGCCTTGTTTTGTTGGTTTTCCAGAACCACCACCACCTACTGCACTTCCCTAGTTGAGGAAGAAAGAGAATGTATTAGTATTGGTATCGCGCGAACAATATGCACCAAAGAGTGTACATTGAGATGAAATGGACGATTGAAAGGGCGGAGACGGAAGATTGAGATGGAGGAGTAAGAGAGCAAGGTTGGAGATGGCAGGTTGGAGAAGGGGAAAGAAAGACAAAGAGGAAAAAAGAAATGAGCTCACTGGGTAAGAATTGGCAGTAGAGCCAGCCGATTGAGCTCTTTCAGCCACTTTAGCAGCAAACTCAACAGCTCCAGGTTGAGGAGAAGTTCTTCGTCCGGTGACGAGATTCCAATATCCACCTGCATCGGCTGCCCAGACTGTGAAGCGGTAGGTGTAAAATGCGGCGATTGCCACTAGGAACAATACTAGGTATGTTAGGCTGTGCGAAGGTCAGTGGCTGAGTCGTAGTATCATTCAAAACTTAAGAAGGGATAGAGAGGTAATGGGGAGCTGAGGAAGGGAGGACGTAAGGGTGTAAAAAGCGGAGAAGAGTGGCATGTCTTATTGAAAGACGGAAAGAAAAGAAAGGGGGAACAGAGAACTCACAATTTCCCCATGGTGACGTCTGCAAAGGGCGGTTTGACGACAGGCTTGTTACGATGAACCTGCTTGTTGGGATCATTGCTCAACGAGGCACTGGATTCATCAGCATTTCGTTGCAGTATTTAGTGACTGATCAGTATTGTGGTTTCTGGGCTTCTCATGGAAATTGGAAAGCAGTGTATGGGCCCGTATGCAGGTGGGTGACACTCACGGGTTCGAAGTCTTCCTCTCTGGCTCTTCATCAAGCCTGCTAGTGCGCTGGCGCGTCGACGATGCTTCAGGTGTAGACATGTTCGGTATATAGAGTATTAATGTTCAGTTCTGAGAATATGAAGACGAGTGGATTATGATGTGAGCTGTCGAGAATGTTTCAACCGACAAGTTTTGGGTGACAGCATCATACAGATCTCTAAAGACGTCATTGCCACGTGAACTCGGCAGATGTCGTGGCGCTCAATCAGCGCGGGTGCAAATGTATCAAGACAATATCTTGCGGATCTTTTGATTTTCCCTTTATGCTCAAGCCAATGGGTTTCAAGCCCTTCAGAGCACTGAGGAAGAGTGAATGTCGGGCCAGTCTTGGTGAAATGCAAGGCTCTCTGTCACTTGGATTATTGCTTGGGAGTACGCGCCGAGTGATCCCCTGGGATACGCGTAGGGCCGGCGGGAAACCGGTTGCCGGTGGGTACACGTACCAATTAACATTTCAGCTCCAAGCCTTAAAATCGCGATAACAACTAGACAAGTCTCAATTGGTATCGGCACTTTCCAGCCGCCCTTCGACCCCCTGTAGCTCTTCGTTTTGACCATTCTGTTAACTGTCAACTCCTCAAGTTCGCCATATACCAAAGGAATTAGCAGCAAGATGGCGCACCTTCCTACTGTCTCTATAGTTGGTGCTGGACCTTCAGGCTTGACACTTGCGCGGTATCTACAAATCCACCACGTCCCGTGCGTGGTGTATGAGCGTGAAGTATCTGCTACCGCTCGATTGCAGGGAGGTTCGCTTGACTTGCACGATGATACTGGTCTTGAAGCGCTTCGGCAGACTGGGCTTCTTGACGAGGCAGCGGAAATGATGCGCAGTGAAGGAGAGGCGCTGAAGATTGTCGATAAAAATGGCAAGGTCTGGTACGATGAGAACGATGAGAAAGAGATCAGTAAGCCTGTACCGACCTCCGAAGGTATCAGAGGACGACCAGAGATCGACCGGTAAGTAATGCTTTGCCTGCTTGTGCTAGATTCTCTTGCCGTTTTGGGATTTGGATTTGAGGGCTGACTTGGGTGGCGGAATAGGACTGATTTACGGAATCTTTTGCTCAAGTCTCTCGCACCTGACACCGTCAAGTGGGGTCATGGAGTCAAATCTTGCACTGCACTAGACAACGAGACCTACCAAATTACCTTTGAGGATGGAACCTCGTCGACGACCAAAATCCTCGTCGGCGCAGACGGTACATTTTCTCGAATCCGGCCACTATTACACGATGTCAAACCACCATACTCTGGTTGTTCAATGTACGATATGCTGATTCCTGCATCGCAAATGACCCCGTCGCTTCGAGAATTCGTTGGGGCAGGAGCAGCCATGGTGCTTGAAGAAAAAATGTGT